>CM022752.1:18683922-18963922 GCA_012411365.1 Ameiurus melas
TGTTTCTCAGTAACTTGGACTTGGAGAGAAAGTGATGTAGCATAAGTGAAAATGAGAACTAAATTGTTTCGCTATAAGGCAAAAGGTTTGTGCCACACCTGGAAATGTGGATCACCCCCATCCATGTTCATCCGTCCTCAACCCGACCGAAAACTTTTGGGATGAACCAGAACTGGATGAACTGGAGCCTCCTCACCATCACAACATCAGCGCCTGACCTCAACCTCAGTAACGCTCTTGTATCCGAATGAGCACAAATCCCCACAGCCATGCCCTAAAACCACGCCAGTGTAAAGTCTTCCCAGAAGAGAGAGTGGAACGCATTATAACAGCAACAGGGGAATAAATCTGGAAAGGGAAGTTCGTGGAGCACATACAATACGAGTGCGATGGTCAAGTGTCCACATACTTTTGGCCATACACGGTAGTATAACTCTCAGAGGGTTAAAAATGAAAGAAGAAATTAAAAAAATGTCATCACTGCTAAATTATGGTCATGTAAACACTCGCTGTTATAGAAAAATAATCGGCACTCTGGTGATAACCGTAACTCCGCCTCATCGCACCACCCGTATCAGTAAAATCGGTAATGATTTTATTAAGACAACATGACACGGAGTGTTTCATTCCTTAAATAATAACTCGCCATCTCCGAGTTCTTTTCATATCTCTAAGTGCTTTTCCAGACGACTCGATATTTACTACGTCCAGCTAGTGTATAATGGTGCAAAGTGTACTATATAATTAAACTTGCCTGTATGTTTATACAATAAAGCATTAGAAGGTCCGTTTTAAAGCTAAAGTAGAGTTTGTGACAGTTTTAGTACATATGGCTGTAAATACAGGTGTGTGTGTGTGTGTGTGTGTGTGTGAGAGAGAAAGAGAGAGAGAGTGAGAGGCCATTTTATTTTATTTTTTTTAACTAACCTCTTATTTAAGTAGAATACACTTTGAAAAATCCACTTTTTTACAGCAGCAGTATAACAATGAAAGCCGATCGGTCTGTGCGCCCTTGCGTGACCTCTGTGCGATACTGACTTTGGACACGGTATAAGGTAATGAATATTACCAACACGGCCGATTCAGGTCGTAAGCGTCAGTAAAAATCCCTTCGTAAAACTAGAGTTATGACCTTGCCTCACTCGAAGAGACCGTATAAAACTCCGGCACACCCTTTAACCCACAGCCGCGTCCCGATCCCTTCATCACCGTCCCCTCCTCCTGAATATACCGAAGGACCCGCTTCCAAAGAGTCCCCCGTCATTCCCTTATCCATCGACACCCGCGCCGATCCGATCCGGCAGCCGTGTACCCGAGACGACGACGCAGCTGTTCCTCACTCTCCTCCATCATCCCGAGCTCCTCCGGGTGTAATAAAAACCCAAAATGTTCTGCAGAACGGAAGACGGGGGAAGAGGTTTGATGTGTATCATTTGAGAGAACGATAGAGAGAGGATGAGAGATAGAGATACAAAGTGGATTCGTGCACTAATATTATTGGAAAACACACACACACACACACACAAAGATGGAATAACACATTAACGACTCACGCACAGATTTCCGCGTCTCTCTGGGGAAGATGAACAGATCTGCGTCTCGCTCGGATGGCATCATCACATAGCTGACAAAGCAGATCAACTCCATTACCTTCTTCATTACGAGTCATTATTCCAGTGTTCTCTGCTGGACAGCAACCTTCTCTTCTCCTCTCTGTTCCTCTCCTCTCTTCTCCTCTCTGTTCCTCTCCTCTCTTCTCTTCTCCTCTCTGTTCCTCTCCTCTCTTCTCTTCTCCTCTCTTCTCTTCTCCGTTCCTCTCCTCTCTTCTCCTCTCTGTTCCTCTCCTCTCTTCTCTTCTCCTCTGTGTTCCTCTTCTCTCTTCCCCTCTCTGTTCCTCTCCTCTCTTCTCTTCTCCTCTCTTCTCTTCTCCATTCATCTCCTCTCTTCTCCTCTCTGTTCCTCTCCTCTCTTCTCCTCTCTGTTCCTCTCCTCTCTTCTCCTCTCTGTTCCTCTCCTCTCTTCTCCTCTCTTTCCTCTCCTCTCTTCTCCTCTCTGTTCCTCTCCTCTCTTCTCCTCTCTGTTCCTCTCCTCTCTTCTCCTCTCTGTTCCTCTCCTCTCTTCTCCTCTCCTCTCTTCTCCTCTCTTCTGTTCCTCGCCTCTCTTCTCCTCTCTGTTCCTCTCCTCTCTTCTCTTCTCCTCTCTGTTCCTCTCCTCTCATCTCTCCTCCTATCTGTTCCTCTCCTCTCTTCTCCTCTCTGTTCCTCTCCTCTCTTCTCTTCTCCTCTCTGTTCCTCTCCTCTCTCCTCCTCTCCGAGACGGAATAATGGGACATTTTCCTTTGCTTTTCTCTTCCATGAAAGAATTTAGTAAGCTAGTTTGGCCAGCCAGTCCCCAAGATGGAGGATAAAGCCCATTTCTACCTGAATAGTTACCTACAGCAACAACCTAACATCTACTACCCCAGTCCAATAACATTCAAGCACACATTTTGGTGTTCACATGTACATACAGCACACCTAAAAGGGATAGTCCCTCATCACACTCGTGATTTGATGTAAATGTGTGTGTGTGTGTGTGTGTGTGTGTGCATGTGCCTCTGTGTGTGTGTGCGTGTGTGTGTGCGCGTGTGTGTGTGTGTGTGTGTGGCATGGTCAATGGGCTCTACAAAGCTGTCTTCTTGCTTTATGTGTTGCCTCTGCACTGTTAATGAACACACCAAAGTCATTATTCTTTATCAGCCATCCTCTGTCTATGTGTGTCCTCTAACATAAAAGAGAGAACACACACACACACACACACCTGCACTCGCTCAGACACAAATTATGTCCCTGACCCAGCAGACAGATGTGTCTTATTAATCTGTGATCATCGTACTCAAATCCACTGCCACGTTCATTTCTTCCCATTACCGACCGTGTCCTTTAGCAGCACGTGTACCATATTTAAAGGAATACTCTGGAATTTTTCACCCAAGTATCCGCCCATGCCATCTTTAACATATGTGGGATCAGTGCAGACTAGGGTGTTCATGCATTTCCTTATACTGAGAAGATAACAAGTAACTCACATGCTATGATAGTTGTCTAGGGGCAGTTGTTAAGTTTTGTCACTAAATACTTAAATACTGTATATAACGCACATTCTTAAATTCATTCAAAGCTACAGATTGAACAATAAAGGTTCAACAAAACACACATTTTCGACCAACATTTACATCATTGTGGGTACGGAGCAGAGTTTGTGCTTCATCTATATATTATATTATTTTATAAATATATTAGAATGTATATTATGTATGTATTATAAGTAAATGAATTTACGTTAAATTGTTGTTCATTAGTTTGTAGATTGTTATGTTTGAGTGTGTATGTGTGTGTGTATGGTTTTATTTTCTCATTTTCTCTTATATTTCTCTCATATAGTATCTCTAATATTCGTGTTGCACCATCGTCCTGGAGACCTACCGTATACAAGCTATATGTAGGAACCACAATAAAAACACACTTTCCAGGGTTTTTTGTTTTGTTTTGTTTTGTTTTGTTTCCTCATTGCATTTTATGTATTCTGGTCTGCTTATTTTATCCAGAGTTTGGCCTTTTCAGCTGCTTGTTTCCTCCTGTAAAGTGCTACATACAGTAAATAAACTTTTATCATTAATATTATTATAAACTCACACTAGTAATTCCACTAGTAAAGTTGCTTTTCTAAAGGTTTTTTTTTTTTTTTATGGAATCTGTGCAGGATCAGGTAGTAACTGAGGATATTGCGCGTGTTTAAATGTCAGCACAGGTAATGCCTAAATGCAAACGAATCCTATCTTTGACCGTGTTCTAGAAAAATGTGGTCTGTATTAATTTATATTTATTAATGGCTGCCCCAATAACCTGCCCTTAAACCTTCATAACACCTGAGGAATGTGAGTGAATCGAATGTGTTGTTCTTTTCTCAGTATAAGGGAAATGGTTTAATATTCTTGTTTTCTCTAACATTCTCCATGGTAAACAATATTCCTGTTTACGGCGCATACTTTATACGTACTAAAGAATGTTGTGCTAAAAACATAACGTCGCACCTTCCCAGTATTTGGGTATTTATTAACATTGCATTGGGTATTTTTCTCGACCTAGCTTATTTGATTAAAAATTACCCAGCTGTTGAGGTACCTTGAGTATTATTCTTATTCTTCTTATTATTATTATTGTTGTTGTTGTTGTTGTTGTTGTTGTTGTTGTTGTTATTGTTCACATACATGCATGTAATTCTGTACTAGACTGATTGCTCTGTTGTGAATGTCACAGCTCAGCCAGATCAGAACTCCAAGTCCCAAGATGCAACGCGTGCTTCTCAGGCACGCATGCGCTCTCCATCCCCGGAGTTCTGATCCAAGACACCTGCCGCTAATCACAGACTCACACTCAGGCACTACTACTTAGGTTTGCCAGTCACAGAGTCGCACTGCGAATGCTACGCTAAATTATCTCATTCTCGCTACGCAAGCTTTACTCCCGTCTTTGATTACCTCGTTACCTTGACCCTTTGATTACGCCTTCGACCACGCTCTTTGTCTTGCCCTCATTATTCTGTTTGTCCAATCGCCCGACGCCGTCACCCCGCACGTTATTCGTTCGCCTCTAGATTGTCCCCGACTCCCACGCTTCCCTCCGCCGCCTGCTCCTGTCTCCGTGCCCCTTCCCTACGATTCGTGACAGAATACTTCCGCCTTATTATGGAGGCGGCAGGCGCACAAGTTGGCCTCAAGCTATTGAAGGACACGGCCGGATGATCAGCAATCACGACCAACAACCGGCAACGCCTCACCGAGCAAGTAACTGGGCTAAACCAAGCACACGGCGGCTTCTAACGTTTACCACCCACACCGGCACCGAAAAGTATGATGGAGATCCGGCGGCGCGCGGCTTTCTCTTGCAATGCTCGCTGTTCTTTTCCACATACCGGAGATGCCGGGCGCTGGGATAAGATCCATTTCATGGAACTTCGACCGGAGAGCTTTACTCTGGGCAACAGCCAAGAGACCGGGGAGGAGCTACTCACCCTGAAACAAGGAGCGGGGGGCGTGCGCGGACTACGCCCTCGAAGTTTCGCACTACCGCACACAGTGGCTGGAACCAACGGCACTTAAGACTGTGTTTCGCCAGGGATTAAACGCCGACTTGTGGCGGAGCTGGCATGTAGCGCGACCAGCTCACACTGGAGTCCCTGATCGACCTCGCGATTCGCCTCGACCGCTGCCCCGAAGCCGCCCGCTCGCGTGCGCCCTCTGGTGGCAGTTTTAGTACCTGAACCTCCCGCAGAGCCCATGCAGCTGGGTCGTGCCAAGATAAGTACACAGGAGAGGGAACGGAGACGCCGCGAACTTCGCTGCTTCTATTGCGGAGGGGAGGGACACTTCGTTTGGCAATGCCCCCTCAAGCGTCCAGTTGTCCAAGGGGATCAAACCGTCCATAAAGATCCTCAGCCAGGGGTGAGTGTAAAATCAGAAACGTGCCGTTCCATTCAATCTGCTTTCGTCATGCAAGTCCGACTAGTGTACTCAGGTGTATCTTGTGTCCTAGAAGCACTGATTGACTCGGGAGCGGCTGGAAACTTCATTGATCAGACCACCGTTCAAGAGCACAACATCCCTATCCGTCCTCTCCTCATCCCACGTCGCATCCAAGCTATTGACGGCGCCCCTGTGGGTACTGGACTTATCTCCCACTGCACAGAACCCCTTGTTCTCCATACCAGCGCTCTTCATCAGGAACAGATCATTTTTCATGTCACAGTGTCCGCTCGTCACCCAGTGGTTCTCGGTCTGCCCTGGTTGGATCTTCACAATCCTCAGATCTCCTGGTCTCACAGAGAAATTGTGCGCTGGTCACCCCATTGCATGCACCAATGTCTGGCGAACTCCTGTCGTCACGTTGGCAACCACTTCCATAGAAAGCCCGGGAGAAGAAGCTCCTCCAAATTCCCCCGAATACCATGACCTTCCGTGAAGCCTTCAGCAAGGTGAAGGCTAGTGGACTTCCTCCTCACAGGCCCTACGACTGCGCTGCTCGACCTATTACCAGGCACAACACCCCCCCCAGGGAGAGTTTGTCCGCTATCCCCAACAGAGGGCCATGGAGGAGTATATTCAGGAGGCTTTGCACCAGGGCTACATACGTCCATCCACGTCCCCAGCATCAGCAGGGTTTTTCTTTGTGGAGAAGAAAGGGGAGGTCTAAGACCCTGCATCGATTATCCGGGGTCTCAACCGTGCGTGCCGCGAAATATTGCTACCCGTTACCTCTGGTCCCGGTTGCCCTGGAACAATTACGCTCAGCCACCATTTTCCCCAAGTTGGATCTACGCAGTGCCTATAACCTCATCCGGATTCGTGAGGGGGACGAGTGGAAAACCGGGTTTAGTACCACCGTCTGGGCATTACGAATACCTAGTCATGCCGTATGGACTATCCAACACGTCCTCGGTGTTCCAGTGTCTCATCAACGCGGCACGTGCGTGACATGCTGGGACGCAATGTATTCGCCCACATCGACGACATTTTAATTTATTCCAAGTCAGTGGAGGAACATATTCACCATGTCCGCCAGGTATTGAGGAGGTTGCTCGAAATCAGCTATACATCAAAGCCGGAAGTGTGAGTTTCATAGAGACACTATTTCCTTCCTGGGATACATCATTAGCCCTAAAGGGGTTACTATGGACCAGGAGAAGGTTCAAGCAGTCACGAAGTGGCCTCCACCCAAGACAGTGAAGGAACTACAGAGGTTCCTCGGATTCGCCAATTTTACCTACGGTTCATCCGCAATTTCAGCAAGATTGCGCAGCCCTTGACTTCTCTGTTAAAAGGGAAACCCAAGCACCTGTCATGGGGCCCAGCAGCCCAGAATGCCCTGGAGAAACTCAAGAGAACGCCTTCACACAGCACGCCTATTCTCAAGCATCCCGATCCATCCAGACCGTTTGTCGGGAGGTGGACGCTTCAGAAACTGGGGTAAGGCGCTCTACTCAAGGGTTCGGAGATAAGCCGAGCTCCACCCAGTAGCATATTTTCTCAAGAAGACTCTCAGTGTCGGAAAGAAATTATGACGTGGGTAACAGAGAACTCCTGGCAGTAAAGTTAGCTCTCGAAGAATGGCGTCACTGGCTAGAGGGAGCGGCACACCCCTTTGTCGTCTATACTGATCATAAGAACTTGGAGTACTTACGCACAGCAAAGAGGCAAACACCTCGGCAGGCCCGTTGGGCACTGTTCTTTACCAGATTTCAGTTCACGTTGTCTTACCGACCTGGGTCTAAGAACACAAAGGCCGATGCCCTCTCCCGTCTGGGTCACACAGAGGTGGACAAGGACCAGGAAGAATACATTGTTCACCCCTCGGCTATCGTCGGCACCCTCGAATGGGAGCTAGACAAGGAACTGGAGAGCATCCCCTCGTCTCGAATCCCCAAAGCATGTCCCGCAGGCCGGCGGTTTGTACCCGAGGGACATCGCCAGGCAATCGTCGTCTGGGCACACACCACCGTCGGCACAGGTCACCCTGGAGGTCAGCGAACGTACCTCCTACTAAAGGAGAAATACTGGTGGCCCAACATGCAGAGGGACATCCACAGAATGGTGGCATCATGCTCGTCCTGCGCACAGAATAAGGTCCTCGAACACTTCCCACGGGTAAACTCAAGCCCCTACGTTCTGGAACGCCCATGGTCTCACATTGCGGTGGATTTTGTGACCGATTTTGCCGATCCCAGGGGAACACCACCATCCTGGTCCGAGTGGCCGGTTCTCGAAATCTGTGCGCTTCATCCCTCTACCGCCTTACCCACTGCCTTTGGGACGGCCGAGCTGCTGTTCACCCATGTCTTCAGGTATTTTCGGCATCCCTGAGGAGATCATCGTGACCGGGGCCCCCAGTTCACATCCCAAGTCTGGACTAGTTTCATGTATGGTTTGGGGGTCAAAGTAAACCTAACCTCAGGTTATCACCCACAGTCCAACGGCCAAGTAGAACGAGTCAATCGGAATTGGGCCGGTTCCTCCAAACCTTTGCGCGACCAACCCCAGTGATTGGGACAAGTTCTTACCGTAGGCCGAGTATGCCCAGAACTTCGTTCGTCACTCAGCAACTAATCTCACCCCGTTTCAGTGCGTACTGGGGTACCAACCCCGTTATTCCGCGTGAATGCAGATGTCACGCATTACGCCGGTCGATCAGTGGTTTTGGCGGGGGCGAATAGGTATGGGCAGACACCCATCAACGTCTTACACAGGTCACCGACTCGTACAAGCGCAAAGCCGACCGTCGCCGCAGCGAGCAGCCAAGTTACCAACCCGGTGATAGGGTATGGTTATCCACGAGGGACCTGAAGCAACCACACAGCTGCAAGAAGCTCGCACAGAGATATACTGGTCCCTTCAGGATCCTGAAACGAATCAGTGAGGTCACGTACCGGCTGCAGCTACCCCAGCACAGCCGCGTCGCCCCTTCCTTCCACGTCTCATGCCTGAAGCCAGTTGTTCCGGGGCCCTTAGCCTCTGATGTGCCCTCTGAGACACCTCCGCCTCCCCTGGATATCGAAGGGCAGCCAGCTTACCTTCTCAAGAACATCCTCAGCTCCAGGTACAGGAGAGGTAAGCTGGAATACTTAGTTGAGTGGGAGGGCTACGGTCCTGAGGAGCGCTGTTGGATTCTGAGGCAGGACATCCTCGACCCGCAACTCATTGGTGACTTTCACGCCTTGCATCCTGACCTACCGGCCCCTCGCCCCCGGGGGAGACCTAGAAAGAACGTGGCTCCCGGAGTGAGCCCTTTGAGGGGGGGTTCTGTCACAGCTCAGCCAGATCAGAACTCCAAGTCCCAAGATGCAACGTGTGCTTCTCAGGCACGCATGTGCTCTCCATCCCCGGAGTTCTGATCCAAGACACCTGCCGCTAATCACAGACTCACACTCAGGCACTACTACTTAGGTTTGCCAGTCACAGAGTCGCACTGCGAAGTATACGCTCAGTTATCTCATTCTCTGCGTTACCAAGCTTTACTCCCGTCTTTGATTACCTCGTTACCTTGACCCTTTGATTACGCCTTCGACCACGCTCTTTGTCTTGTCCTCATTATTCTGTTTGTCCGATCGCCTGACCCCCGCACGTTACTCGTTTACGCCTCTAGATTGTCCCCGACTCCACGCTTCGTCCGCCGCCTGCTCCTGCCTCCGTGCCCCTTCCCTACGATTCGTGACAGTGAACAGAATCATGCTTTAACTAGCAGAATTTATTATTATAATTTTATTTATTTATTTGTAATTGTTATTATTATTATTATTATTAACAGGTTATTCAGGAAATTTCACTCATTTTAAACTTTATTAGAATTGAGTAACACCGTTAATAAAACAAATGGCCCAACTAAACTATATAACTAATATGTGTAACCCAGTGGTTTGATTAAAATAACAGCCCAGGATTTGTATTATTTATTTTTTATTATTATTGTGCAGAAGCAGTAGTTAAACCATTGTAAAAGTTGTTATGCCTCTAATTAAAGTCAGCTGGATTTAATCAAAACCGATTCCACAGATGGAAAGTTCAGAAATAAAATAATAATAATAATAATAATAAATAAATAAAATATGATTGTATTGTTTGTACTGAGGAGGCATGTGGATTTTTTCTCTCAGTTAAAAGTCTTAAAATAAATGCTCAGATTGAAGATCCCACTCATCAGTATGAGTGAAAAGTGTTGGAGAAGCTCTGAGCTCAGAGCAGGAACTAACAGAGAGATGATGGAGTGGATTTGGTCTGGAGTTACCTTAAACTGGAAGCTTGTGTGGTCTGCTCAAAGGCATAGTAACAAGCAGAAGAACAGCAGTGTTGAGTCCATCAGCTGTGTGGTGTGTGATGTGTGATGTGTGGTGTGTGGTGTTTGGTGTGTGGTGTTTGGTGTGTGGTGTGCGTTGTATGGTGTTTGGTGTGTGGTGTTTGCTGTTTGGTGTGTGTTGTATGGTGTGTTTTGTATGGTGTTTGTGTGTGTGGTGTATGGTGTATGGTGTATGGTGTATGGTGTGTGGTGTGTGTTGTGTGGTGTGTGGTGTATGGTGTTTGGTGTGTGGTGTGTGGTGTGTGGTGTGTGGTGTTTGGTGTGTGGTGTGTGGTGTATGGTGTTTGTTGTGTGGTGTGTGGTGTGTGGTGTGTTTGGTGTGTGTGGTGTTTGGTGTGTGGTGTGTGGTGTTTGGTGTATGTGTGTGGTGTGTGTTGTATGGTGTGTGGTGTGTGTTGTATGGTGTGTGTTGTATGGTGTTTGGTGTGTGGTGTGTGGTGTGTGGTGTGTGGTGTGTGGTGTTTGGTGTGTGTTGTGTTGTGTGGTGTTTGTGTAGTGTGTGTTGTATGGTGTTTAGTGTGTTGTATGTGTTTTTGTATGGTGTTTGTTGTGTGGTGTATGGTGTATGGTGTATATTGTTTGGTGTATGTGTATGGTGTGTGGTGTATGGTGTTTGGTGTGTGTGTGTGTGGTGTGTGGTGTGTGGTGTGTGTGTTTGTGTGTGTGGTGTGGTGTGGTGTGTGTGGTGTTTGTTGTGGTGTGGTGGTGTTTGGTGTATAGTGTGTTTGTGTGTGTTGTTGTGTGTGTTTTGTGTTGTGTGTGTGTGTTGTTGTGTGTATGGTGTGTGGTGTGTGTGTGTGTGGTGTGTGTGTGTGGTGTTGTGTGTGGTGTTGTGTATGGTGTGTGGTGTTGTGTGTTTGTGTGTGGTGTATGGTGTTTGTTTGGTGGTGTTTGTTGTGTGGTGTGTGTTGTGTTTGTGTGTGTGGTGTTGATGTGTGGTGTTTGTTGTGTTGTGTGGTGTATGTTGTGTGTGTGTGTGTGTGTTGTGTGTGTGTGTGTGTGTGTGTTTGTGGTGTGTTGTGGTGTATGGTTGTTTGTGTGTTGGTGTATGGTGTGTGGTGTATAGTGTTTGGTGTGTGTGTGTTTGTGTATGTTTTGTGGTTTTGTGTTTGTTTGTGTTGTGTTTTGTGTGTGTGTTGTGTGGTGTGTTGTGTGGTGTGTGTTGGTGTGTGGTGTTTGGTGTGTGGTGTTTGGTGTGTGTTGTGTGGTGTGTGGTGTGTGGAGTGTGTTGTGTGTTGTGTGGTGTGTGGAGTGTGTTGTGTGGTGTGTGGTCCAGCCTCTTTCTCAGCTCAGCTGGGATTTGAAACTAACGACCGTTCAGTTTATTGCTGTAGAGTTCGGATCCACAGAGCTAACGCTTGAACCTCTCTTCAAATGAGGAAACAGATTTAAAGGGAACACTGGGAGAATCACATCAGCTAACTACCGCTCTGTGTGTGTGTGTGTGTGTGTGCACTCATTTTCCTCTGGTTTCCTCTTTCTGGAGGAGTCGATCCCCCTCACTGCTGCTTGGCTTTGATTAGATATCCGCCACATTGTGATGCAAAGCGAGGGAAACTAGAGAATACAACTAAGTTTCTTCTGTGCCTCATCTGAAAAGGGATTGGCTGTAATCCCATGTGTAATGGAGCAGAAAGCCCTTTCTCTTTTCATTTTTTTTCTCCTTCACTCCACCACTGTTCTTTCCCTTCCTGGTGTCAGTTTTCTGCGCCGTTGTCTTACAAAAGCTTGGCGTCGACTGAGATCGATGAACTCCATTCACGAGTGCATCTCGCCGCTGGCACCGGAGTGTTTGTTTTTAATTACACTCTCCTCGTCTATTGTTTGCGGGACGATGATGGGTGTGGTTTGCGTTGATTTGTTTTCTTTCGGGTTTTTGTTTAGACGGACACTCGCCATTTGGCTTTTCTTAAGTTCTGTCGGTGTAGCAAAGTCACGAAGACGAGTTTGACATCCTGGCACATTGTTTTGGTTCATTTATCTACTCAGCTGTCGGGTATAAAAGTAACTAAAGTTGCTGATGAGTTTATATGAAGAATGCATACACACCAGAAACTGGATTTAACTGGATCCCCAACAATAAGAGTTACTGTTACATCCTGACGTTAGTTATTTTCCTTTAACTTCCTGAGGTGTTTTATACCTTTCATACCAAGGAGTTTGGCATCTCACTCAAAAATTATTCGTCTTACTTTTATCTGTTTATACTTACAGCTAATGTTCTGTGAAGCAAGTCCTATTCTAGTAGCTATAAACATAGTCGTTCCCTCACCAGCCTCTCTCACGCACTCTCTCACTCACTCACTCACTCACTCACTCACTCACTCACTCACTCACTCACTCTCTCACTCACTCACTCACTCACTCACTCACTCACTCACTCACTCACTCACTCTCTCACTCACTCTCTCACTCACTCACTCACTCTCTCACTCACTCTCCTCACTCTCTTACTCACTCTCACACACTCTCTCACACACTCACTACCTCTCACACACTCACTCACTCACTCACTCCTCACTCACTCACCACTCACCTCTCACTCACCTCCCTCACTCACTCACTCACTCACCTCTCACTCACCTCTCACGCACTCACTCACTCTCTCACTCACTCTCTCACTCTCTACTCTCACACACTCTCTCCACACTCACTCACCTCTCACTCACTCTCTCACGCACTCACTCTCTCACCCACCACCACTCTCTCACCACTCTCTCACTCACCTCTCACGCACTCACTCACTCTCTAACTCACTCTCTCACTCTCTTACTCACCTCTCACACACTGACTCACTCACTCACCTCTCACCACTCTCTCACCCACCTCTCACACACCTCTCACGCACTCACTCACTCACCTCTCACTCACCCACCACCTCTCACTCACCTCTCACCACTCACTCCTCACGCACTCACTCTCTCACTCTCTCACTCACTCTCTCCACTCTCCCTCACTCTCTCACCCACTCTCACCTCTCACCACTCTCACCCACTCCCACCCACTCACTCACTCTCTCACTCAATCTCTTACTCTCTCACCCACTCACTCACTCTCTCACTCACTCACCACCACTCAATCTCTTACCTCTCACCACTCACTCTTCACTCACTCACCACCACTCACCACCACCACCACCACTCACTCACTCACCACCACTCACCACCACTCAATCTCTCACTCATGCATGCACTCACTCACCTATCTCTCTCACCACTCACTCACTCACTCACTCTCTCACTCACTCACTCACTCACTCACTCACGCACGCATGCACTCACTCAATCACTCTCTCACTCACTCTCTCACTCACTCACTCACTCACTCACTCTCTCACTCACTCACTCACTCAATCTCTCACTCATGCATGCACTCACTCTCACTATCTCTCTCACTCTCTCACTCACTCACCACCACTCTCTTTCTCACTCTCTCACGCACTCACTCACCACCACTCACCACTCACTCACTCACTCACGCATGCACTCACTCTCTCACTCACTCATGCATGCACTCACTCTCTCACTCACCACTCAATCTCTCACTCATGCATGCACTCACTCTCACCTCTCACTCACCACTCACTCTCTCTCACTCTCACGCACTCTCACTCATCACACTCACGCATGCACTCCTCTCTCACTCACTCATGCATGCACTCACTCACTCACTCTCTCTCTCACTCTCTCACTCTCTCACTCACTCACTCTCTCACTCACCACTCACCACTCTCTCACTCACTCACCACCTCGCACTCACCTCACTCACGCATCGCACTCACCTCACTCTCTCACTCACACATGCAATCACTCACTCATTCTCACCTCACCCATTCTCTCACTCACTCTCTCACTCTCTCACGCACACACTCACTCTCTCACTCACTCTCTCACACTCACTCACTCATTCTCACACGCTCACTCTCTCATGCACTCTCTCACTCACTCTCTTTCTCTATCTCTCTCTCTCTCTCTCTCTCTCACTCACTCACTCTCTCACTCACTCTCTCAATCACTCACTCACTTACTCACTCCACACACAATCACTCACTCCTCACTACGCACACACTCACCACCACTCTCACCACGCATGCACTCACTCACTCTCTCACTCACACGCAATCACTCACCACGCAACCGCACTCACTCATTCTCACTCACCCATTCTCTCACTCACTCTCACTCACTCAATCTCTTACTCTCTCACTCTCTCACCACCACTCACCACCTCTCACTCACTCACCACCACTCACCTCACTCACCACTCACCAATCTCTCACTCATGCATGCACTCACTCTCACTCACTCTCTCACCACCACTTTCACTCTCTCACCTCACTCTCTCACTCACTCCACTCACTCACGCATGCACTCCCTCTTCACTCACTCATGCATGCACTCACTCCACTCTCTCACTCACTCACTCACCCACTCTCTCACTCACCTCACTCACACCACTCACCACCACTCACTCACTCACCCACTCACCCACTCACTCACCAATCTCTCACTCATGCATGCACCACCTCACTATCTCTCTCACTCTCTCACTCACTCACTCCTCTCTCACTCTCTCACGCACTCTCTCACTCACTCACTCACTCACTCACGCATGCACTCCCTCTCTCACTCACTCATGCATGCACTCACTCACTCACTCTCTCACTCACTCACTCACTCACTCACTCAATCTCTCACTCATGCATGCACTCACTCTCACTATCTCTCTCACTCTCTCACTCACTCACTCACTCACTCTCTCTCACTCTCTCACGCACTCTCTCACTCACTCACTCACTCACGCATGCACTCCCTCTCTCACTCACTCATGCATGCACTCACTCACTCACTCTCTCACTCACTCACTCACTCACTCACTCACTCTCTCACTCACTCACTCATGCATGCACTCTCTCACTCACTCTCTCACTCACTCACTCACTCTCTCACTCACTCACTCACTCACTCACTCTCGCACTCACTCTCACTCACGCACGTACTCACTCACTCTCTCACTCTTACAAACAAAAAACACTAACACTCTCCACTCACCCACACCTCCTCACCCACTCTCTCACACTCACTCACTCATTCTCACACCTCACTCTCATGCACTCTCTCATCCTCACTTTTTCTCTTCTCTCTCTCTCTCTCTCTCACTCACTCACCTTCCACTCACTCTCTCACTCACTCTCTCAATCACTCACTCACTTACTCACTCACACACACAATCACTCACTCACTCTCACTCACGCACACACTCACTCACTCACTCACGCACGCACTCACTCACTCTCTCACTCACACACGCAATCACTCACACACGCAATCACTCACTCATTCTCACTCACCCATTCTCTCACTCACTCTCTCACTCACTCTCTCACGCACACACTCACTCACTCTCTCACTCACTCTCTCACACTCACTCACTCATTCTCACACTCTCACTCTCTCATGCACTCTCTCACTCACAATCTCATTCTCTATCACACTCACTCACTCTCTTTCTCTCTCTCTCTCTCTCTCTCTCGCTCACTCACTCACTATCTCTCATTCTCACTCACTCTCTCTAAGTTAATAAAATAAATAAAACGTAGGTTGCTATGTTACAGAGAAAACACAAGAGCTTCAAATCCTCTGTCCTAAAGATGTCATAGCTTTACTGTCCCTCTGACTGTTATGAAGTGCTAACACCGGAGAGTCCTTCTAAAAGAAATAAAAACACTTTTTTTTAAAATCTGTTTATTATTAGACTTATTAATAATAATTTCTGAGAGAAACGATAACCTATTAGAGTGAGAGCATTAATATAAACCTGTGCGGTTGATGATAATAATAAAAAATAAATCAATCAACACCTTCTGACCAATCAGAATGGAGAACTGGACAGCACTGAGATATAAGATCATGACCGCATCCTGGTTGACCTTGCAATAGCAGTAGTTGAGTATGAGGACAATATATAGTGGCAGGCCAAGCTGGTGTGTGAATGTGTGTGTGTGTGTGTGTGTGTGTGTGAGAGAGAGAGAGAGAGAGACAGACAGACAGACAAACAGAGATGGCCATGGGCATCGTAAGGCAGTGTGCTATGAGTTGGAGAGATGAATGCTGACAGGTGCTGCTCTGTGCACATTGTTCACGCCCCACTGCACACATGAGCCATCACACACATGCTGGCCACCTATGAGGAAAATGGTTTTATGTGTGTGCGTGTGTGCGTGTGTGTGCAGCCTGTCACCAGAATTGTTTGATAAAGGACTACACTCACTGGTCGTGCAACTCTTTAACCACATACTGAGATTAAATCAAACGCAGAGCACAGAGAGGTGAAAATTCTCCACCGAGTCATTGTTTGGATTCGGATATTGGTACACACGAAGTCGCCTGGTAGAAGCGCTTCCTCTCCAAAAACGTCTCTCCATTCTGAAATTCTGCTGCAGCAGCATGCGGGAGGAATTGCACGCGCATGCAAATGACACCCGTGCTTATTACAGGTGACATAGATACTGCACATCAATCAGCTGCAGTACTGAATGTCACACTGGTGGCCTTAAAGCGTTTCAGACTGACAGCAGGCTTAGCAGTTCAGAGATACCCTGAGACCTGGG
Organism: Ameiurus melas; assembly: GCA_012411365.1. Taxonomy (NCBI): domain Eukaryota; kingdom Metazoa; phylum Chordata; class Actinopteri; order Siluriformes; family Ictaluridae; genus Ameiurus; species Ameiurus melas. The sequence goes on from CM022752.1 coordinate 18,700,417, forward strand.
TTCTGCTGCTACAGTAGGTTGCTTTCACAGAAAAAAAACGGCTTGCTGGAGTGGGTTTGTGCTGATACGGGGCGGAACAAACCTCTGTAACTAACCGCTAACTAGCTCTCCGAGTTTGCTCTGTAGATTAGATTTGTAATTCTCAGTAAAACTTATGAAATAAAGATACTTATAACTCTGACGATGTTTCCCTTCACTGTAGCTTCAAGAGAATTTTAGCTGTTCATGTGACTTGACTTAAGCGATACCAGCATGCTGTTATGACTGTTATTACTAATCGCATTGTATGAGATGATCCCAGCAAATACTTGGCCGAATTCTGTAACAGACTCCGCCATAGCACATGTCGGATTACACGAGGAAGATCCCAGACCATCAATTTGTATCGATGTAATTTGGGTTTGTGGAAGCAGTTTAACTGAAAGAGTTTCACGTAATATTGCGAGGAGCTTGCAAATTTTTCTAAATAACCACGGGTCGAGATGCTTTGTGTGACGTCATCACGACGCACGTTCAACTGAAGCCATCTTCGAGTCTCGTCCAGCGAACGAGTACAGCTAAAAGGTCTCGTTTACCAACAAGCATCGCTTGTTTTCAACGTCTTAAGCTCCTGTATGATTTAACCTGTATTATGCATGTCAAAAGTTTTGGCAGTTGAGTAAAAAATGCCATGCATGAAACCACATTTAGTCAGAAACTTATTAAAGAGCCTTTCACCGGTTTTGAAAAGACATATTAAGGTTTTATGTTAAATATGAGGCCATGGAGGCTCATTGCCGTGGGCAGGCCTGAGGTGGTTTGCCCCGAAAACCCCAGTGTGCTATAGGATAAAATGCAAACATCCCCAATCTGTCTCTGTCTCTGTCTCACCACTTAGTTATTTTCTTCCTAGCTACGGTTTTGCCATCTCAGCAGAACGTTAGCTTTTATTGGTTAGAGTTGTGAGATAAGTAAAGGAGGCTTTAGACAACAAACCAAGACTATAACTGGAGCAGAACCTGTTCCACTACGCTATATATGAAAATCAATTCCACTCTCTCTATCTCTCTCTCTCTCTCTCTCTCTCTCTCTCTCTCTCCCTCTCTCTCTTTCTCTCTCTCTTTCTCTCTCTCTCCCTCTCTCTTTTGCGTGTGTGTAGCTGAAGATTAAGCCACTGCCGAAGAGTCTGCATTTACAAACGCACAGGCCAAAACTAACAAGACTACAAATAGCTTTTTTTTTTTATCTCTTTCTAAGCATTGGACCACATAAAAAGTGTTTGTTGTTCCTCTTCTTATGCACATGAAATATGAAGCTTTCTCTTTTTTTTCCCACAAAACATCAACAACGGCAGTTCGGTTTGAGTCTGCTCTCGTTTTCTTTACTCACATACTGTATAAAGACGCAAATCCTAATTCAATCTCTCTCTCTCTCTCTCTATCACTCTATCTCTCTATCTCTCTATCTCTCCTGGTTCCTCTCTTACGCCTTCCCTCGGTCTGCTTTCTTCCTCTCTCCCGAACTTTTTCCTTCCCGTCCGATCCCTCCTGTCCTCGCAGGTGGAGCTGTGGGAATATTAGCCGGCAGACAGATCATTTAGGGGATCGGACCTGTAAATCTTTTAATTGTGATTTATGGGCTTTGTAGGGCTCTCAGGTTGGGAGTAGCTTTTCTTAATTGATCACCTGAAGCTCTGTAGAACAAAAAGTACCAACGTACAGTACAGAGACAATTCATCAAGCTGTACGACGACGTGCCACTTTCTCAACTCATGCAAGGCTTTCAGGCAAGACAGAAATTGCGTTTATGATTTATGTCATGTATAACATTTTTCAGATTTTTGTAGAAATAAAATCTCGCAAATGTTTTTTCTTAAACTGTAGTAGTAAAAAAAAAAATACAAACACTCAATTGCAAAATTACATTTTATTTATAATCCCACTACCCGGTTCTTTTCTTCCTTGTGTCATCTCAGGACGTTTGTTTTTTTTTTCTTTCGTCATGTTCAATACGTGTCTAAATTTAAATCCGAATTTCTGTCAATGGATTTCACCATTTTTGTTCACTCAAGACTACATTACATTACATTATCTGTAACTTCACAACATTGACGCCTTAGCTGTTTTTACAGTTTTTATAATATTCCAACAAGCTGTTGTGTAAAATCCTTCACAGTAAACAGTGCAATTCTAATATCACCCAACAACTAGATTTTCAGTTCATGTATTTATTTAAATAGATAAATAAATGTTTCTTCATCTGGTAAAGGTTCACTGTGATGTAGCTTACATCACCTGTAGAACCAGGTTCTCCTGCAGGTTCTCTGTTAAATAAGAACCCCAAAGTGGTGTCTATTAGCTGAAACCTGCAGATGATCCTGTTTGGGCTCCTGGGTTGGAGGAGTTTGTACAGGGGAATGGGCATGGTCGTTATTTTTTTATTTTTTTTAAACTCCTTCTACTCCTTCTGTGAAATCCGTCCCGCTTCGTCAGCATTCTCTTCCCGTCATTCAGGTGCTGCTGGAACGACAGCACACTCAGCACCGCCCCGAAGCACTGCTTCCTTCACTGCTGACCACTATCACTACAGCCCATCCTTGTTCAGCCAGGACACCTGCTTACCTTCTTTTACCTCTTTTTTTTTATTATTCTAAATGACGTCATGCCCCAGTCACTGAACCTAAAAGAGGAAGAAAAGGAGGTGGAGCAGGAACTCCAACCTGATAAAACCTGCTGATTGAGGCTGCTTTGAAGGAATTCAATTCCGTTTAATGTCTTTGGCGCTCTGCCCGGCTCCACCTACGGGCTGCCATTAACATCCATGGATAGCAGGTCTTCACACACACACACACACGCACACACACACACGCACACGCACACACACGCACACACACACACACACACACCTTGTTCCTTCTGACAGATTCAGATTTGTTTTTGTCTCTTTTCATCAGCATCACTAGTTTGTCCCTATACACTGTGGTTCGGTTAAATTTTCGAAGCTTATTGGTCAGAAGGTGTGCATTATTTATGTATGACCACATGGCTCGTTCTGATACATTACCGTTTCTATAGTAACAGCTCAAGCACAATGACATGTACAGCGGACACTACACATGATCTAAGACTAATAATAAGCAGATTTGTTATTTTATTTTTTTTTTGTACCTTTTTGACAACGACAAAAAACCTGGAATCGTTGATGTGGTGAATATTTTTTTTTTACTAGAAGGTAACTTGGAAGAAGTCTCCAGAGAGAGAGAGAGAGAGAGAGAGAGAGAGGTTCCACAACATTCAACAAAAAAAAACATGATGTGTTATATTCAATATTGTGATCGTTGGCAAATCACTAGTGGTATAAGCAGAATAACACCCTCTGGACCAGTGATTATATAAAAATAATACACATAACACAACACACTTTTTATCCATTTATTCTTACATGTAATGTTGTGGAACATCCACAAAACAACTTCATGCTATTATTTATGTTATAAACAGTTGTTCCATCACCAGCCTCTCTCTCTCTCTCTCTCTCTCTCTCTCTCTCTCTCTCTCTCTTTCTCCCTCCAAGAAAACACAAAATACAAACTCCTCTGTCCTGAAAACTTTCTCATTACAGACAACTTAACGTAATGTCTGATTTGAAGTCAGATTTTCACAGTAGCACTTTTTAACTCGTATTTTTTAAGTCCTGTTCTGTGGAGCTACTTTTTATTATTTTTTTAATACTTCAATCTAAAGTAGCTTCAATTACCTTTAACAAACAGTCTGCCACATGAGACTATCGACCCTGGATTGTTCTGCTTTATTGGGTCGTTCTCTTGGTGAAGAACTTTTCCTGAATAGTGCGTCAGATCTATTGCTCTAACCAAGAAATAATTGTGGCATCAGACTCAATTCATTAAAGCCAATCAATGAGGAGCAACAGACCGGTCCAACAGCAGAGATCTCTGAACTGCAATCCTACGATAAGATTCAATCCAGTGAAGAGTTCGGTTTGTACACTCACAATGAGTCAAATCGCAGCCTACCTTCACTGTAAAGCTACAACGGACTTTAATGCACTTGTACCATGGCGCTGTAAATCCTTGATTCTGATTGGTCAGAAGGAGCATTTTCTATAAAAGCAGCTTGAATCACAGGTTTATATCGACGCACGCGTTTACAGGGACTCCTACGAATTAGCGGATACGCCAGATACACAGATCAAAAATGAAATGGCTGATACGGTGACGTTTTCTGCGAGGAGACGTTTAGTTAATGTTTATGGAAGGAGTCTCCACTTTGCGTTTACCCGTTGTGGTTTTGAACTAAATAAAAAGGGAAATTTATAAGAAAATGTTTAACTTTGGGGCAGCAACAGTCGCAGTCTGTATAACAGTGTGCCTCGTCAAGTTGAATTCCTTACATACAATAGATGCTTTTTATATTTATTTCTCTTCTAATTAATAAGCTCTAACGCATTTTTGTTTTTTCAGGCTACTCATTGTATAGACTCCACTAAAGGAAAAGTTAGTTGGAGAGAGAGGGAGAGAGAGAGAGAGAGAGAGTGAGTTGGAAATGATGAACATTTCAAATCCCTAAATTACCTGGGCTTCTGTAGAAAGAATTTCAGAACTATTATCACCAGCTGTGGTTAAATACGTAAACAAAAAACAAGCTTTTCATGGGGGGGAAATGTAATTAAGGCATTTCATTACTGGGAATTTCCTCGGTTAAGAAATCAACACAAATTCCACCTTCTGTTGTTTACGCAATATGAACGCATGGTGTAGCTCTGCTGCTAGTGTTTTTTTATTAATGAGATTCGATTTCATGATTATTTTAAGTAGTTAAAATATCTGATTGTGTTTTGTAAAGAAATTTGACAGCCGTAGTAGGCCTGTTTTCAAGTTCAATATCATATCTGAGTCTATTTCAGCGTTCCAAGCTTCATTTCCTCAACCCCAAATACAACAGAGACCAAAGAGGATCATGTTTACACAGCACACAGTCACCTTGAAAGCCAGGGAAGCCACACCTTTTGTGATGTCACAACATAGATAAGCTTAATTGCAGAAGCGAGTTAATCTCTCGTTTTTCAGCTACATGTAAGATTTAACCAGGAAGTGCAGAAACTATAGATTGTAAGGAAAGGCTGAAAGGCACCTTGACTGCTCTGTGTGTGTGTGTGTGTGTGTGTGTGAGTATGAGAGTGTGTATGCCCACTCATGCACTCACATCCGTCCGTGAAAGCATGTTACAGTGCGTAGGAGCTGTTCTCAGACACCATGCTGGGGCTGATCTAATCGTGTGAATGTAATTAGGCTTTAATTGCCCAGCATGTGAGACTCTGGCATCTGTCTGGGGCCCAGACGGCAAATAATAGCCTCTGACGCTGTCATTTCTTAATCACACTGTTACCAAACACGCCCATGCAGCCAGCGTCGCACAGCTGAGAGAGGACACGGGAGCACACTCGGCAGAGTTGACTGTATCCTTGCGCTAGACGTAGACATGATCCGACCTGAATGAGGATGCAGATTCAACGCGCCGACAGTGTTTTCGTGGTTTTGTCATGTTTATGTAACCGATCCACTTAATAAAAGATTCATTCTTTAGTTCTGAATTGACAGGTGCTGCTCGCTCTCGCTTCCTTTATCACGCTTGCGCCTGGAGCAATTGATCAATAAATTGGAGCAGAATATTTTAAACGATATGTTATTTTTAATATTTAGAACAGCAAAGATTTTACAGAATGTCTAGGACAGCTTGTTAGTCATGTTTATTGAGAAATTAGGACTAATTGGTTTCACCAATTAGTGCATTCACCAATTAGTGCATGTGTGTAAGAGGGTAAGCACACGGTGCATAAATCACTGTTTCTTCCAGTTTAGGTGTGTGTGTGTGTGTGTGTGTGTGTTCACAGGGAAATTCTCAGTGTTAAAAACACCTACCAAATAAAAGATTCATACTCAACATTGTTTGCAATGCTGGGGATATTGCTGTGTGTGTGTGTGTGTGTGTGTATTGGGTAATATGATATTTATGTATATATTTGTAACTCTTTATTAAACCAGACCCTATACAAACCATCTACGGATCATTAAGCAGCATATTGTCTGATCATATTGTGGAACTAAATGGATTTAAAAATGGGTGTAAATGTCTAAATGAATCACTATCCGAATGTATGAATCACTACAGAGATGTCTCCATGAATCACTATTTAAACATATGAATACTATGTAAATATATGCAGGTTCTGTGGTGTAAGAGGAATAAAACACTGCTGCAATCGACTTAAAGGTGATAATAGGAACTCCGCTTCATCACACCACTCCATCGATGATTATTTCCCTGTGACGTCATGACATAGAGTGTTTGTACCTTATATATCACATGTGTGTATAAGAATCTGCAGTATTTATGCATGCTGTGTGTGTGACTCAGGATGGATTATGGTGCTATAATAGGAGGTAAACAAAGTCAGCAGCATGAAAACGTGTTTTGATTTTATGCCTCACGTGTCTAGAAAGGTGTACTCAAGCGAAACCCCAGCACCTGTTCACCGGAGTGACAGACTTTCTCCTGTGTGTGTGTGTGTGTGTGTGTGTGTGTGTGTTATACTAATTCAGACTGCAATGACAATGTACCATGACTTTCCAAGACCTGCTCCATAAATCTGTACAATGTTTCTAGATGTATCTGTGCATGCGGTGTGTATATTTGGAAACGAGTCTTTTCATTTACATGCTTTCTATTTTCTGACTTGCTGCGTGTGCTGTTATGCGTGATAGCGAGACTGAAACCTCATCCCACATATTCAATTAATTCCCATAATCTGGAGCCTGTTTAAGGTGAGCGGCGGCCTGGGCAGCTGGCTTCTCACATATTCCCGAGCTGGAAATAGCATTAGAGTCGATCGCCTGCTATCGACTAACTTCGGAAGGACACTAGATAAAGGGAGGGACAGAGACACTAGGATCGGCAGGGTGCTGTTAGCCCTAAACTCAAAAATTATACTGTCATTTCAGGAACTGTTTATTAAAATTGTTAAAATTTAGGGACTGTTTATTAAAGAGAATGCAAACTGCACTGCACTGTACTGTACTGGACAAACTGCACTGGACTTTACAGCTTCTGCAGCAGTATCTTCTTTAGAAGTTGGCCAGTTTTCAAAAATGTGCAATCTGTATAATTTTACTTTCTATTTTAAATCCTTGTCTCTGCTTCACATTTGGTAATAATCTTATAATGCTGAGAACAAACAAACTTAAACTCCATATAAATAAATAAACCATGCCAATATTCTATGGGCTGAGAAGTGTAAATAATTGTATAATCTTTTTTTATTCATACTCTTTCCATTCTGATACTTTTAGATTGTGATTCATGTAAAATAACAGTTTTAAGTTTTATCCATCCATCCCTCCTCAACTGCTTATCCGTTAGTCGGGTCGCGGGAGCAGCAGTTCCAGCACGGGACCCCAAACTTCCTTTTCCTGAGCCACATTAACCAGTTCTGACTGGGGGATCCCAAGGCATTCCCAGGCCAGTGTGGCGATATAATCTCTCCACCTGGTCCTAGGTCTTCCCCAAGGTCTTCTCTCAACTGGACATGCCCGGAACACATGTAGACTGGCTGGGCATACTCCCAGGCCCCCTCTACGATCCTTGCGAGAGTGAAGAGCTGGTCCATTGTTCCACGACCAGGACGAAATCCACATTGCTCCTCTTCAATCCAAGGTTCGACTATCGGCCAAAGCCTCCGTTCCAGCACCCTGGAGTAGACTTTATCAGGGAGGCTGAGAAGTGTGATACCCCTATAGTTGGCACACACCCTCTGGTCCCCCTTTTTGAACAGGGGATCCACCACCCCAGTCTGCCACTCCTTGGGCACTGTCCCCGACTTCCACGCAATGTTAAAGAGGCGTGTCATCCAAGACATCCCCTCCACACACAGAGCTTTCAGCATTTCTGGGCGGATCTCATGGCTTTGCCACTGTGTAGTTGTTTGACCACCTCAGTGACCTCCACCAGGGAAATTAACGATGATCCCCAAAATCGTCCACCCCTGCGTCTACCATAGAGTTGGTTGGTCGGATTCAGGAGTTCCTCAAAATGTTCCTTACACCGTGCAATTACTTCCTCATTTGAGGACAACATCATCCCATCCTTACAGTACACAGCTTGGATGGTTCCCCATTTCCCCCTCCTGAGTTGGCGGATGGTTTTCCAGAAACACTTTGGTGCCGACCGAAAGTCCTTCTCCATGTCCTGTCCGAACTTCTCCCACACCCACTGATTTGCCTCTTTCACTGCAGAGGCTGCAGCCCTTCGGGCCTGTCTGTACCTTTCCGGAGTCCTCTGGGATAGCACATCCCGGAATGCCTCCTTCTTCAGTCAGACGGCTTCCCTGACAGCTCTGCCCCCCTCTTCACCCGGGTGTCCAGAACATGCAGCCTCAGATCAGATGATATGATTACAAAATCAATTACTGACCTTTGGCCTAGGGTGCTTTGGTACCACGTACACTTATGAGCCTCCTTATGTTCGAACATAGTATTTGTTATAGACAGTCCATGACTAGCACAGCAAATCCAACAACAAACGCCCGCTCATACTTAGATCAGGGAGGCCGTTCTTCTTAATCACGCCTCCCCAGGTATCTCCATCATTGCCCACGTGTGCATTGAAGTCTCACAGCAGAACTATGGAGTCCCCTACTGGTGCCCCATACAGGACTCTGTGCAGGGTCTAAAAAGAAGGAACTGGTGTTCGGTGCATGTGCACAGACAACAGTCAGAGTCGTGTCGTGTCCCCCCAACCCGTAGGCGTAAGGAGGTGACCCACGCGTCCACCAGTGTAAACTCCACCGTAACTGCACTCAACCGGGGACTTGTGAGTATCCCCACACGTGCCCAGCGCCTCACACCCTGGTCAACTCCAGAGTAGGATAGAGTCCATCCCCTATCCAGGAGTATGGTTCCAGAACCGAGACCGGGACTCTAACTGGTAGCGCTCCATTTCCCGCACAAGTTCCAGTTTCTTCCCCCACAGAGAGGTAATGTTCAACGTCCCCTGAGCCTGCTTCTGCCACCCAAGTCTGGTCCGTTGAGGCCCCTGACCTTCCCTGTCACCCATGTAGCAGTGTATCTGACCGCCACGGTTCACCCCACAAGTGGTGGGCCCATAGGATGGAGAGGGGGGTGCCACGTTGCTTTTTAGGGCTTTGCCCGGCTGGGATCCATGGGATCCATGGCAAACCCACCCACCAGGCGCTCGCAGTCGGGCCCTCCCTATGGGCCTGGTTCCAGACGGGGGCCCCGGGCTTCCCACCGGCAGGGTAACTTCTCCTCTCTTTGTTTTCTTCATGAGGGTGTCTTTGAACAGTTCTTAGTCCAGCCCCTCCCCTGAGACCACTTTGCCTTGAGAGACCCTACCAGGAGCACAAGGCTCCAGACAACACAGCCCTCAGGTTCATAAGGACAGACAAACCTCTCCAGCACGATAAGGTGACGATAAACCAATCATTATCTAAAAGAATCACTGTCTAAATGTATGAATCACTATTTAAATGAATCAATATCCAAATGTGCGAATCACTATCCAAAAGAATCACAGTCTAAATGTATGAATCACTATTAAAATGATCCCTTTTCAAGCGTATGAATCTATCGAAATGTTTGTATTATTTTCTAAGTGAATCAACATGTGAATAAGTAATTACCTATACTTACAACTCAGTATGTAAATTAATTTGTATCTAAAGGAATCACTATGTAAATTAATCACTATGTAAATGAATTACTTTGTAAATGTGTCAGCTTCAAATGATATGATGACCAAAAAAGTCTGATAGAAAGGAGTATTCAATTATTTACATTAGTGCTCCATAATGTGCAGCCTAATAGACAACAGGCACTGTGTAAAAACAAACCAAAGAGAAGACCAAAACTATAGCTCTGCTCTCTATAATCACAGTTCATCATGTTTAATTAGGTGGGGAAGCCAAAAATCATGATGATGATTAAATTAGAGATATTATTGCAGTCTTGGTGGTGGTTTTCTTTCATGCCCACATGCTCTTCTCTGTAAACTGTGGATGAGTAACTGAATTAATAATCAATGAGAATGTAATAATCAATAAGTGGAAGAAGAGAAAGAATTTGTTGAGTAACTCTGCGTGTGTGTGTGTGTGTGTGTGTGTGTGTCTGTGTGTGTGTTTTCACAGTGTCTGTACGGGTGTTATGTCCACTCCTCCATAATCCCCACCTTCCACCGCAGGTGTTACTGGCTGCTCCAGGTAAGACCACTTTCTATCTGTCTGTCTGTCTGCCTGTCTGTCTATTTGCTACCCTGTCTGTCTGTCCCTCTGTCCGCCTGTCTGTCTTTCTCTCTGTCTGCCCGTCTGTCTGTCTGTCCATCTGTCTGTCTGTCTATTTGCCAGCCTGTCTGTCTGTCCTTCCGTCTGCCTGTCTATCTGTCTGTTTGATCTCCTGTCTGTCTGTCTGTCTATCTATCTATCTATCTATCTATCTATCTATCTATCTATCTATCTATCTATCTATCTATCTATCTATCTATCTATCTATCTATCTATCTATCTATCTATGTTTTTGAGTCTGTTTATCTATCTGTCTTGAGAGAGAGCGCAAAAGAGAGGGAGAGGGAGAGAGACAGAGTGAGAGAGAGATGAGATAGGTTTAGCACAGATTGAAGGAGAAAATAAGGAATGTTCCTGTTCTTCCCTCACATTCACTCATTCTCTTTCTGATTGCCAGAGGCAAAATGTGTGTGTGTGTGTTAGAATGTTCTGTTGCTGTGTCTCGGCTCTGCCTCCGTACCCTGTGCAGAATAAGGCTGCTGTGGATGAGGCGTCTTGAAGAAAGCAGAAATCTTAGAAGAAAGCTAAACACAAACACAGTGTGCAGTCCCTTTTTTATAAATAAATAAATAAATAAAATGCGGTTCAGTTTGAGAATGATTATAGATTTATGGAGAGTTTTCTCCCCACTCGGCCTGTCTGAAGCACACGATTGATCGCCGAAAGCGAGAATAAGCACATCAGCGACAGACCTGAAGCGCGCAGCCGTTCCTCCTCTCACTTTCCCCAACTCCATAAAACCTCAGGCAGCTTATTAACAGCAAACAGCATCTCGTCTGCATTTCACGCCACGTCATCCGGACCGTCACGTACATCACGCAGCGTATTTATATACCACCTGCGCTATGTTTACTGGAACCCCGGTGAAATTAAAGGAAGCTAACAGTCGATTGACACACGGCTCTTAGACATGATTACCGCTGCTCCAGCCGCTGCTTCACCCGATCGATACGCTCCCATCCACCAGAGCAATCACTTGAGCTCAGATTTCACAAATGAATAGCTGTCAATAATAGTCTAACTGCACAGAACAATCCAAGTACACTAACGGCGTTTTGGCGTTAAAGCGAGGAGCGTAAAAAAAAGAGCTTGTTTTTGAGTTGGCTAGCAACGAGCGAGGTGTATGTGCACGTCACAGAACACCAGGCATGGTGCTGATCGCTCCAGTGAGGCCTGACAGTGCTTCTAAACACACACACGTACAGATCCAGACTCCATCTAAACACACACACGTACACAAATATACAAACTGCTGAAAAGCCAGACTCCTGCGATACATCAGTTTTAATCAGGATGTGAGAACGATGGAGGGTAAAACAAAAAACAATAAAGGAATTTATTGATCGATTTATTGCCTGCCAACTTTCACGTGTTTTAACGTCACACTACGCTGGAACATTCTCAAAAATAGGCCGAAAGTTCTTCCGTCCTTTTCCGCCCCAGATGAGCCAATGATGAGCCACATGAGCCAATGATGTATGAATCTGGAGCGATCAAGATTCGAGAACATAGGTGTTTTGAACTCTCTGATATTATGTCTGGAAGACCCGCCCCTTCTCTGCATCTCACATTAGTTATGTTTCTTACTAAAACCTCACAACGTACTATACGTTAATTCTTTAAATCACATTCCAATACCGTACAGTATAATGAACGTCATATTTTTTAGGGAATATTTTCCCACACAGCACGCACGTTGTTCACGTTGTTGATTCCAAGCGTAAGGTGTGAAGCGTATAAAGTGCACGTGTGTGTTGGTGATGAAGCACGAGGTAAAAACGCGCTTATTTATTCATTGAGACGTTTGACTTGAACCGGTGCACACGTGAAAGACACACATTAGTCACGTCGGCCTGAACGGCAGGCTACATGATTACTGTTCACCACGGCGCAGTGTGTCGCCAGCATCTTTTATGAGAGGGAATTTATTTACCGCCATCGAAGGACACAAAGTCGCTGGAGCGTTAAAGCAAGCAAACAGCGCGAGGACAGGGTGCGGAAGGACAACGGACTTCACTTCTTTTTCCCTCCCTTTCCTGTCCTTCCTCCTTTTCCGATATGCATGGGATACACTTCGCACACCGCTGCTCATCAGTATTTTTTTATTTATTTATTTGGGTTTTGGAATTACAACGAAGACGACAAACGGTACGAAATAACACACAGGGATTTGTGCAACGTGCGAGAAATGTGTGAAACAAGCAAAAACTATTTCATCATTTTAATTTCTTAAGTAGGGCTTCTTGGATTTAAAACGTTTTTACGTACTGTAGACTCAGTAAGTAATGATAAATGGTTTGCATTTACATAGCATATATATGTAAGGCGATAGCTTGCCATCAGGAGCAACTTTTTTCATTGGGAGCAACGGGTTCAGTGTCTTGCCCGAGGACACTTTGGTATGTGGAGTGATGTGGGCCAGGAATCAAATCACCAACTCTACGATTTGCAGACAACTTGCTCTACCACCTGAGCCACATCCGCCCAGAAAGGTGGCGAACCACCCAAAGTACGCGGTTTGTAAACGTGACACTTATAAATGTGGTTAATCGTGAGCAGATTATTCGCAGAATGTCATGTCTTAGGAAATTTTCCAAGTGGTGCAACAGAAACGCGTTCACCCTGTCGTCCATAGATCACTGAGAGTCTGAAGCCCATCGACGCCAAAGCCAACCATGGCCTGGAGACCGGAGAGCAAAATTGGAAATGGGAGGTTGGATGAGAGGGGCTTACTCTCTCTCCGCTGTCAATCACAGCAACAATAGCCAATCCTGGGCATCTGTGAGCTCATGTACGAGGAAGAGGGAAGATATGGAGGTTGGCTTCATGTGTCTTAGAAGAAGAGAGTGTTAACCTTCACTTTCATGGCCCTAAAAGTTGTGAGCTTGTAGAAGATAAACTTGTGCAGACACACTTCCATACACACACACACACACACACACACAAACACGTCCTCCTGAGACTGCTCTGTCTGATACCGCAGACGGGTGAGGCCAACGCTGGTGCCAGTGTGTTATTAGCACTGACTTTCTCCCCAACCTCCCAGACTAGATGAACCATTATTTCTCTTCACTCACACTCACACACACACACACATGCACATGCTACACTTTAGAGTCTGCAAACACTACCCCAGGACCCCAGCTCCGCAGCCATGTCCTCAGCGGAACAGTGTGAGTGAACAGAAAAACAGACACAAGCATCATGTTAAATAATGCATTCCTGAACCTGACCGCTATTAAAGAACGGAGAAAGACAAATAGAAGTGTGTGTGAACAGAGAAGCTCAGTTTCTGACTTGTTACCACAGGAGACCTGGAGACCTCAGTATCCTTCACCTCACACACTGCGTCTCACAACAGAGACACAGCTTTTATCGCCAGGTCCGTTATACAGTACATATACACATTATTCCATGAATACAACACTCTGTGTTGTGTTGTTATAGAAAAACAATCAACGATGGCATGGCCTGATAAAGCCGAGTTACTGTTACCGCACTGGAGTTGATTATTTCCCTAGAAGCAATTTATTCCTCTTACACTACAGCAACGTGCCAGTGCTTCCATTTTATTCATTATACAACAGGTTACGGTTTTTCCTACTGAATGCTGTGAGACAGCGTAGTTCCTGTTATGATTTACAGTGAGGGAAAAAAGTATTTGATCCCCTGCTGATTTTGTACATTTGCCCACTGACAAAGAAATGATCAGTCTATAATTTTAATGGTAGATTTATTTGAACAGTGAGAGACAGAACAACAAAAAAAATCAATTTAAAAATTGTTATAAATTGGTTTGCATTTTAATGAGGGAAATAAGTATTTGACCCCTCTGCAAAACATGACTTAGTACTTGGTGGCAAAACCCTTGTTGGCAATCACAGAGATCAGACGTTTCTTGTAGATGGCCACCAGGTTTGCACACATTTCAGGAGTGATTTTGTCCCACTCCTCTTTGCATCTTCTCCAAGTCATTAAGGTTTCGAGGCTGACGTTTGGCAACTTGAACCTTCAGCTCCCTCCACAGATTTTCTATGGGATTAAGGTCTGGAGACTGGCTAGGCCACTCCAGGACCTTAATGTGCTTCTTCTTGAGCCACTCCTTTGTTGCCTTGGCCGTGTGTTTTGGGTCATTGTCATGCTGGAATACCCATCCATGACCCATTTTCAATGCCCTGGCTGAGGGAAGGAGGTTCTCACACAAGATTTGACGGTACATGGCCCCGTCTATCGTCCCTTTGATGCGGTGAAGTTGTCCTGTCCCCTTAGCAGAAAAACACCCCCAAAATGGTGTTCTTGGGGTCATAGGCAGCATTCCTCCTCCTCCAAACACGGCGAGTTGAGTTGATGCCAAAGATCTCCATTTTGGTCTCATCTGACCACAATACTTTCACCCAGTTGTCCTCTGAATCATTCAGATGTTCATTGGCAAACTTCAGACGGGCATGTATATGTGCTTTCTTGAGCAGGGGGACCTTGCGGGCACGGCAGGATTTCAGTCCTTCACGGCGTAATGTCTTACCAATTGTTTGTTTGGTGACTATGGTCCCAGCTGCCTTGAGATCATTGACAAGCTCCTCCTGTGTAGTTCTGGGCTGGTTCCTCACTGTTCTCATGATCATCGCAACTCCATGAGGTGAGATCTTGCATGGAGCCCCAGGCTGAGGGAGATTGACAGTTCTTTTGTGTTTCTTCCATTTGTGAATAATTGCACCAACTGCTGTCACCTTCTCACCAAGCTGCTTGGCTATGGTCTTGTAGCCCATTCCAGACTTGTGTAGGTCTACAATCTTGTCCCTGATATCCTTGGAGAGCTCTTTGGTCTTGGCCATGGTGGAGAGTTTGGAATCTGATTGATTGATTGCTTGGACGTGGTACCGGTTTTATACAGGTAACAAGCTGAGATTAGGAGCACTCCCTTTAAGAGTGTGTTCCTAATCTCAGCTCGTTACCTGTATAAAAGACACCTGGGAGCCAGAAATCTTTCTGATTGAGAGGGGGTCAAATACTTATTTCCCTCATTAAAATGCAAATCAATTTATAACATTTTTGACATGCGTTTTTCTGGATTTTCTTGTTATTCTGTCCTGAAAAAGATGTCAGAAAGCTTCAAAGCATTACAGCTTTACCCGGAGCCGATGCTCGGGAGTCCTTCCGTAATCGTGAAATAAACATCTCCTTACAGAAAGCTTCACCGTATCGACAGTTACGCGGAGCTACGTGCTGTGCACGTCCCCATGCTGTGCACATCCCCGCACAAGCTGTTACTACGGAAACGATAACATATAAGAATGAGCGCATTATATATAAAGCCACGCCTTCTGACCAATCAGAAAGGTCCGAGACTTCGACAACGCATCGGTGTAAAATAAGTGTGCATACTGTGTATATTTGGTCGCGTTAGTACTAAGCAGTTGTGCCAATAAAGCACACATTGTGCTTGAGAGAGAATTTTTTTTTAAGAAAAAATGGAGAGAGGACAATAGAGTTGGAGAAGGAAAACAGAAGAAAAACATCACACCAAAAATAAATAAATAAATAAAGCCCATCACAATATCCCCAGTGCTAATTGAAAAGAGAGCAAATTAATTACGGTAATGAAGCAATTAAAAGGCTGTCACGCACCCCGGCTTCTCGTTTAGGCCAGTAAGCGTTTTGAGGTTTTTTCTTGTTTGTTTGTTTGTTTGTTTTTTCCTCTATTCCCCTTGTGTCCACAAGCAAGATCCGTGTCCTCTTCGCTTTCTAGATCTTTTCTTCTCATCCATATTGTTTAGGAGATCCGTGAGATTCATCTCACGTGGGCAGTGGGGTGAACTCGGGGTCCTTCAGTGTGTGTGTGTGTGTGTGTGTGTGTGTGTGTGGTCCAGTTTGTGAGTAGGTGAAGTACAGATAGTATGGCGTGCAGACAGAGAGCGACCTTTTCCCCCCTCGTGTCTCTAGTCGTCTGTGACGGAGGTTTAACTCGGCCGTGTGCCGCAGCTTAAACATCAGGGAGATTAGAGGATGCGTCATGGACGACTGAACATCACAGATTCCTTCGTTTTTATTCTGTTTGTGTTTATTTATTTATTTATTTATTTATTTGTCAGAGGTGAGTCTGTTTGTAACCTAATATGAATATTATCAGGAAGGAACAGATCACATAGAATAGAGTATGAATAGGAGGCACGCTGTTTTTTGTTTTGTTGTTGTTTATTTGTTTATATATATTATTTTTCAGAAAGGTTCCTGTGGCATCTGCGAGATTAGAGACCGTGCATCTGGACGGGCACCGTCAAAAAGTAGCCCACGCGCGAGGTTTTTTTTCTTTTTCGAGCAGCCAGATGAGAAGCGAGAGAAACGACGTCTGGAGTGTGTTATTTCACGGAGACCTCAGCAGTTTCCCACAACAACAATATACGAATATTCATGCACTAATTACCGGAATTACTTACATATGAACTAATGACGAGACCCTATGACATGTATTAATCAGGAACTAATGAAGAGCTAACCTTCATGCGAGAATAACGGGTTAGTTAATGTTAGTTAATGTTAGTTCATTTTATTTAATGTTAATGTTTGCTGTTTAACACATTAAATAACAAACATGTACTCACATGGACGTATTCAGACATGAATGAATAAGATTCACATCGTAGTTAAGGTTAGTTCTTCATTAGTTCCTGATTAATATGTGCCTTAACTCACCATTAGCTCGTATTTAAGTAATTCCGATATTAATGCATGAATATACATGTCCTGTTGTTGTAAAGTGCCACCAATTAATTAACAAACAACATGTCACCCATTTTAACGCTTTATAGTTAAAGTTTAATGCTGCAAGTGAGTTATAACTTCCGTTAAAGCCGCGATAAACACTCGTCCCCTCACAGAAAAAATGGAGTGTAAAAAGAAAAGACTTTGCAAAGGACACGAACGATTATTAGTCTTGGTATTAGTACTTGCCATACACGTCCCTGTGTATGAGGTGTTACTATGGAAACAATAACGTATTAAAGCAAGCACATTAATATTAACCTGTCGTGCACGTTCCACAGTCCAAGCCCGCTGTGGTTTGACTGGTTTGTTTATGTTTTGAGGGAAAGGAGATTTAAATAAATTTGTTACATGATATCGGAGGCAGGTGCATCAAATGTCCAACATCGAATCGTCAAATCTTTGTGAACTGAAGTGATGTAGCTGAGGAGGAGGAACTGTGATATTGTACATATATGTGCATATATGTGAACTGTGCATATTCATTCCAAATTTTCAAAATAAATGAATAAATAAATAAAAACCTCAGGCCACGCCCAGTTCAGGTTTAAATCCAAATGCAGATAGAGAAAGTGGAGTTGCGTTACACTTCCAGTGTGTGTGCATGTGTGTGTCTGTGTGTGTTGAGGAGGGAAGGAGAGAAGAAGAAGCAATAGTCACACTCTCTCTCGCTCTTTCTCTCTCTCTCTCTCTCTCTCTCTGTCTCTCTCTTTCTCTCTCTCTCTGACAGAGATATTAGCTGCAGGGAAAAAATCATGATGCAAATCATCTAATCTTCCTCTGCATTTTGATTTTCATACACAAGGAGGAAATTAGGATGCATTAGGAAAAGGTGTGTGTGTGTGAGTGTACACACACACACACACACACATGCTCACAAACACACACACACACACACATTAAATCTCTCTCTCACACACACACACACACACACTTTCAATCTCTCGCTCTCTCTCACACACACACTTTCAATCTCTCTCTCTCACACACAATTTCAATCTCTTTCACACACACACACACACACACACACTTTCAATCTCTCTCTCACACACACACACACTGTCTCTTTCTCTCACACACACACTTTCTCCTAAACCTTGTATTACTGTTATAAACAAATTAGCCTCAGCACTGCAGACAGTTACAAATGGAGACCCCACTGTTCTGTCTCTCTCTCCCTCTCTCTCTCACTCTCTCCCTCTCTCATGACGAAACCGATGTCAAAAGTGTGTGTGTGTGTGTGTGTGTGTGTGTGTGTGTGTGTGTGTAGGTGGGTGGTTGTGTACACACATGTGCGACGCATGGCTGAATGTCAGCTTTGATATGTCAATAAAAGAGATGATGTCATCAAAAGCAAACATGTTCACAGACTGAAGTAGCTTTATTTAATGGCCTCTGTGGGTCAAGAAAGATCCAAGAGTGAGAGGGCCTTCACCAGTCCACCTGTCCCCCACACACACACACACACACACACACACACACACACACACCTGCTCCTACACACAACATGTGCGATATCACCAATCTGATGAGCACACCACCTAAAATGATCTACAATGCCACAAACTCTTTAAGTACAAACTTGACCACACGTAGGTAGCTAAACGTGTCCATGATAGGCAACTCCTTAGTACGAACATCACCTAGATATCGACAGTATATCTTAGCTACATTAGCTAGTTTTCTAATGCAACATAAAATAGGCGAGTTAGGCGACTAGCAAGCTAGGCCTTTTCAATTCTTAGCTAGCAAGCCTGATATGACAGTTTGCTACTTAGCTGAGATGCAAAGACGTACCAGTTGTCTCTCCTAACTGCTGTAATCGTGACGGTTTCTGCTGTCTTCTCTAAATTTAGGAACCGTCTATGTTCTTAAAAAAAAATCATTGTAGCGTCCCCGCTTTATTTCTGAATTTCAGAAAGAATGATTTCCGAACACCGCGTCTCACTCAGGGGTCTGTGTATTTAAAATATCAGGCTTGCTAGCTAGCAAACATTACCTACTGTAGGTTGTCATTTTATAGCATTGGCTAGCTTTCTTCTTTATTTAATACGACTCTACTATATGTTATGTATTTAATACATCTTCTGATGACAAAATGAGAAGTGGAAAAATGAGTGATTCTCTTAAAGCAAAACGCTTTAAGCAACCTAGTTTTATAGTAAAGTGAAAGATTCGTTGTGTTTTACAGTGATTACAGTAGAGTCACTGTACACAGTATACAATACAGCTCGAATTCGTTTCGCAAGCTCTTTCCTAGTAACGTTTGCTGGTAAACGAGAGCTTTTAGTTGTACTCGTGCTCGACGCACGTGAGTCGAAGAGGGCTTACCGATCACATTACACGTCAACGCGTCTCGGCTCCAAATCTGCGGAAAATCCGCGGTGGTCTCGAAAAACTGCTAAGCGCGTCTGAATATTGCACAGTTCGCTTGATTTTGTGAAAGTTTCTGCGATCGCGAAATCCTGTAGTTACCGCTTCTTCGAAGTATTGTACACGTTTGGATGAAATATTTATCGTAGAAATGACATAAACTCTTAATATCAGCGCTGTCTATATATCCGTGTAAGGAAGGTGATGTTTTTCATCTGAAAAGCTGAATTAATCAGTGCATTAATAAGATTGAAGCCACATTTACTGCTTGAAAAAGTTCCAAATCTTTTTTTTTAATAATTTTTTTTTACGACCAATATCAGACCGGAGCAAGTTTATATTCCAAGCTGCCATCTGAGACACATTTTCGACACCATAACTGATTATAGGCAGGGAAAAACGTGCATCACAGTACATCACACACGGCTCACGTATTTCTCACACACAAGCACTCAATTTCTCGCGTATATGCACAGTCTCTCCCTCTCCCTCTCCACCCCCGCCTCCTCGCTCTTTCCCCCACTCCTCGTCTCCGTGGAGCGTCTAGCAAACTTTTAATGTGAGCGATGCGAGCGGTGAGTCGTGCTCAGTAAAGTGCCATCTCAGCATCAGTGCTTTAATGATTAATGCCACACTGATGTCCTCAATTAATTTCCTATTACGACACAGAAGGCCGCAACCAGCCGATTCCAAATCTCTCACATCTCCCCATTTGTTTAAGAGAGATCTCTAGTCCCGTGGCAGATGCCTGTCGGGAGCTCAGAGTGTGTGTGTGTGTGTGTGTGTGTGAAGAGAGAGGGAGAGAGAGAGTGAAGATAGAGACATCGCCATAATATTTGCTTCTGAATTACTAGTAAAAAAAAAAAATTCTCTCAAAGAAATTTCCCTTAAGATGTCCGCTTTTCTCACACACGTTTATTTTTTTCTCCAGGTGTTTGATGTAGATTTAGTCTGACACATACATTCACAGCCATCAAATATCTACTCTTCATAAGCCAGCGAATCAAATTTTATGCATTGGATTTTCTTTCTAGTTTTGTTTATTTATTTATTTTATTTATTTTAATTCTTTATCTATTTATTTATTTCCCCCCTTCCTTTAACCAACACCGCCCGATCAGGACTGCCAGAGCATTTCGATTGAGAAGCTCTCTCTCGCTCACTCTCTCACTGCCCATGCTGAAAGCGCTTTCTGAGAACGTGGCTCTTTTATTCCATTATGTGCTCTAAAGACAGCTGATAGAAGATAGCAGGTGAAACGTCTGGATCTTATCGACTCGGTGCTTCAGTTTATCGGAAAGAAAACAGCCTGGCACCAGAGTTATCACGAGTCCAGTGCCAGGCATCCAGACGTCTTCTGATGCAGGCTTCCCCCAAACCCCCATAATCATATTTATTAGGCTAATAAACGCAAGAACCAATCCTTAGACAAGCACTCTCGAACTTAGTCTGCAAAGTTTGACAATTAACGCGGAGAAGACGGCGCGGCCTGGGAGTGTGTGGGTGTGTGTGTGTGTCTGCTGCTGGATGACCCGCTGCTCTCTAATGATACGTGTAGGCAGGTGAAGATGTCCTGCTTTATAGGTTTTAATGCACTGCATCTTCACACGCACATTTTGGTGTCCACGTACATAAAGCCCTAAGCGTGTGTGAGGGAAATTGCCCTTGAAATGTATGTGTGTGTGTGCGTGTGTCTGTGTGTCTGTGTGTGTGTGCGCTAGTGCGGTGCCCTGGGCAGCAGCCTGCTTAATGATGGTCACACAATGCTATCTATCATCACATGCACTTTGCAGCCAGGCCAGCTATTAAACACAGCCTAGAGCACTGCACACACACACACACACACACACACACACATACAGAGATACACATCGACACCCCCATACATAAGGATAGATATACATATTGTATGAAGTGCGGCCATGTAGCTTTGAAACAGCCCTGGGTCTCCTGCAAACACAGAACACACAGACTGGCAAGAGCTAGATACAAAAATACATTATGATAGAATCTCACACACACACACACACACAAACAAATAGGTTTGATCGCCAGCCATGCCATGTGTTTATCGAGTTTCCTCTGGACTTCTAGTGTTGGGAAACTGATGTGGTGTTCACACTGCCCCAACACACACCAACTTTTAAACTTTTATACGGCCACTCAGACTGGTTTAAAAAGGTTGACTGATTTTATTGTTACCACAATAAGAAAGTTATTATTACTAGCGTCTTTACGTGTCGTGAAGTCGTGGCTGTTGGGACATGAGAGACAGGGCGCTTACTTACGCTCACACACAGAACTGCAGAGAGAGGAGGTACGGAGCGTTTGGAATTTTGCTCGGTTTTGTCCCCCGAGCAGTTTCAACCACTCAGAGAAAGACGTCTTAAGCCTGGCTCTGTGGTAAGCTCAGACCGTTATTACGTCATAGTTACGTTACGGACAATATATTTTTTTACGCAAATGTACGTTATAAACATTTGTCGCGATTTCACTTCTTACATCACGTAACACAGTACGGAAAACGGTGTGCAGTTAGTGTACGATCCCGATCGATTAAAACCACAACACAGGAGCAGATGATTCATCAGATGACTCATCAGGGGTCGAAATGACCAATTTTAATTAAATAACACACCGAGACGTCATTTATCCTCTTCTCTCAGATTCGACCAGAAATCTGCTGTTTTACCTATGACGACGGTTTAGCGCCTAGCGCACGGGGTTTCGTTTCTGTCAAGTTCACAGGGAGGGACACTTGCCTCGTCATCATGGCGACGGTTCGTGCCCAGGTCGGATTACATCAGAGTTTGTTGGGAAATCTTTCCACACTGCTCAGACATTCCACGACCGACAAACGTAATCATTGCGAGACTGGAACGGTGTAGTTATCCACTGCTAGGTTAATGGGTAAAAGGAGATGCCCATACTCCTCCACATATTCCATTCGTTTACATGTTTCATTAGGAGACCGCACAGCCGACATTTTTTAAATGAGCCCTAACAGTTGCACCGCATAAGACGCGTGGATTTCTGCCTGCAAATGAATGCAGCGTAAGACTGGAGTAATAAATGTGCGGGGAAACCCTTCCTCCTGTGGAGACGAGACACAAAATCCAGTCACAAGTTTGTCACTGGGACGCTGGACACTCGTGATCGGATCCCACAGTGACGGACGCTAACACCAGGGCCTAATACCGACGTGTCTCGCGGACGTTACACAACATTAAACCGAACCGTGAACCGTTAAACCACACGACATGCCACTCGATAATAACTGAAACGAACCGCTCCACGGTCCAGACCTTTCGCAACACACTCGGGTGGATTATTTACGTCTATCTGAGCAGATTGTCATGGGTAATTCCTTACATATAAACTCTGCTTTATAACTGCAGGCTACAGGGCGACTGTCATAACATGTAGATTATGATTTTAAACATGTTCACAATGTGTACTAAGTCGACAAAAAAAGACACTGCCAGATACACAATAACTTAGACAAGCTGAAAATTAAAGCTTTAATGCAATTCAGGGCGCATATATATATATATATATATATATATATATATATATATATATATATATATATATATATATATATATTACATTACACACACACACACACACACACACCCTGTAGAGGTCTAGTCATCGTGTCTCATTTCACACACATCACACACACACACACAATATCATGATTGGATTTGGTCTGATGATTTTATTTCCATCATGAGCATGTATGTTCCTGACGTTCTCCTGAGCACATTGCATCCTGCCAGCGTGTTACTTATTTCACTTTAGTGACAGCTCAGCTGTTGGCTCATCACAAACACACATCGAGCAAACACACACACACACATACGCAGTCCTTCCAAGCTGAAGCATAACAGGTTTACACACACTTTACACACTGCATATAATAGTACACACCGTGTTATATATGACGTGTGTCTGATTACAGTAATGCTCCTCCTACTTTAGAAAGATCATACTAAAACGTTTAACTCTGTGTGTGTGTGTGTGTGTGTGTGTGTGTGTGAGAGAGAGAGACACTGTCAGATGCCATGTTAGATCTTATGCAGGTACAGAAGAGCTGGCAAAGTGACAGTCGATGTTTGTCACACACACACACAGATACACACACACACACAGACGGTGCATGGCATCCCCCTTTACAAAAACCAGTATAGAGAAATCTAGAGAGAGAAATTAGAGGTTATTCCTCTCCAGATTTAATTTATTGCCTTTGGCAAGATAAAATGCGTTTTTTTGTTGTCGTTGTTGTTTTTGTTGTTATGGATTGGAAAGTGTGTGTGTGTGTGTGCGTGTGCATGCGTGGGTGATTACAGAGACCTGTTGCCAAGCTACAGCAGCACCAACAGCATGCCGTGAGCAACAGCAGCTCTCCTACCGTGAGAAAAATAAAATGGAGAGGCAGTAAGAGTGTTAGATTTTATGTTTATTTATTTTATTTAATAGTCATTAATACGGAGCACCGACTGAGACGGAGGTCAAATCTTTAGCGAAACCATATGTGCATCTGCTTTCAACCAAAACACACACACAAAGACACTCATGATCTTCATCAAACAGAGTGAAGCACTGACAGTATGAACAGAACACACACTGCCTGCAAGGCGAGGTGAGGCGAGGCGAGGCGGCTGTTCAGCATGTGATGACTGCTGACGCTCCTTTTGTGCTCTTGAAAATAAGTGTTATTTCTAGTTTCTCTTTAACCTGATTGGTCCAGATCCTGGAGGCATTCCCGGATATAAGATACATCCCTAGAACACATAGATCACTAATCGTGATACGAAACACAGAATTAGATTAAACCATATTTATATTTATTCAACAATTTTAGATTTTTTAGATTCCGCTATATCGTTGTGCTCATAAATTTGCACACCCCTTGCAGAACCTGCAAAATTTTCATAATTTATAAATATAATAAAATATAATATATATTATAATAAAATAAAAAGAGGGGTCATTAAATAGCATTTAGTTTTTTTTATTGAATTTACACAAGTGAACCAGTTCATAAGTTTACACGCCCTCGATTATTACCGTATGTCAGGACCTGGATGATCAGTGACCTGATGTGTTGTTCACAAAATAAGATAAAAATATTTTCCACTCCTGATTGTAATCTTACAATAGAGAATATTGGATAAATATTAGTATACTCAAGATCTGAGGTACATACTCGAGGAGGATGTGGCTCAGGTGGTAGAGCGGGTTGTCCGCTAATCTCAGGGTTGGCGGTTTGATACATGTCCACGTGCCCAAGTGTCATGTCGTTTAAATCACTGTTCTTATTTCATGCAAAGACAAAAAACTCACAAAAGTGGGCGTAATGATGTACCTCTTGCTGTAGATCTAGAAAATCTATATTTAACAAAAAAAACTGTCCAGCACGCTTTGTTTGGAAAAAGGATGCTTTGCGAATGCAGCTTTGATCTTCAACTGCGAAACAATAAAGTGAGAAATTCTGTACGTGTCAATGTCAGCGCAGTTGTAATGTAAAGCAGCTCATTTCTGTAACAAAGCTCAATGTGTCGCTAGCAGGTAGTCTCACTCTGTATTGTGTGTGTGTGTGTGTGTGTGTGTGAGCACACAGTGATATAAATAAATCAGTAGAATAAAGCCGATTGATGTGAAATAAAGCAACGAGAGTCTTCACACTCCAGCAATAAGCCTGTAGCGTTCATGAAATTTATACCTCCAAACTCATTAAACCATTGATTTCCTCTTCGTCATGGAGTACAGCGCACATTCACTTTCCAAATCCGCAAATCCGTCTTCCCGCACGTACGTTTCCTGGCTCTGCCTGAAAGAGGAGAAAAAAAAGGGGGCTCAAGGTCAAAACTCGATACCAGCATGACGCAAAATCCAATGCACGGTTTATATCTGTACCCTGACACACACCGCCGTTGCCATGCATCCATACAATCCATACACCTTACACACATACAGTTCACGCTAACGCACAGCCGATCACCGACACGCTCGGTCGATACCTGTAAGGCAGGTCCGGCGGATTAAAAAAAAAAAGATTAATATGTGCAGACGCAGCGATTTATGTCCTGGTTATTTTCCCTGTCAAACACTTAAATCAGTAAATAGAATAAACTGTCCGTGTGTGTGTGTGTGTGTGTTTAGTCTGCACAGAGGACGATTCCAATTTGGTTATTGTTTGAGATGGAGATTAAATCTTTTCTCGAATACACTGCAGGTATTGTGTGAACACCTTGAAATATTCATCTCCCTACCCCTCTCCAATCTAGCACCTGGCACTGCAAAATTAAAATGCTAATACCATCGTCAGACAGAAGGCACACCAGGAAAAGTTGATTCTCCGGTCGTTCAGCGAGACCTGGAGAACTTTTCCTCCCTCACGGGGGACATGAAAGCGTCAAGACGGAAGAAGTTCCGTCGAGTTCCTCACACAGCTCTCAAGATGATAAGAAAGAGTGATTAGCGAAGAGCGTTGTGAACTCAGGAGAGCGAGACAGACGACACGACAGAGGCAGTCGAGGCATGTTTTTTTCTCCTCGTATGTGTAGGAGTTTGCGATTGTGGCTAGGCGGCGGTCATACGCTTGAAACTGTGTACATTCTCAAAAGATCTCAAAAGTTCTGCTCGTGCTTGAATCCCTTTCAGTTATGAAGAAGTGTTTCTCACCTGGGACAACGTTCCCGGATTCTGGATTTCGATTGGTCAGAAGCTGCTGATTCTTTTGTTGTTGTTTTTTTGACGATAGCACAGGTTTATTTTAATGCACTCGTTTACTGATACGTAAAATATACTCGCAGATTTGTACGGCAGATGCGCCACATTGAAAAATAAATCAATCAATCAATGAAGTAAAATAATTCCTGAAGGTGAAATTTTCTGTGTAAAGAGGTTTATTTTAACATTTAAAGAAGGAGCCTCCAGTGTCAGGCCTTTCTGACCTGCTCAGGACAGAGGAGTTTATGGTAACACGACAAGCTCTGGGTTTGTTTGTTTTTTTGTATTATTAGCTTTAAAACAAAATATATACAGGCTGCTGGTTTCTAGCTGCTATAGTTTAAGTGATAATAAGAACTTGTTTTGTGGACCAAAGATCTAGATAATAATCAAACCTCTCTATCGCTGTCTCTAAAACTGAGCAGGAACGATTACTCTTGTCTTGTTTCATGTGAAATCCAGGAAGACGTCTCGCTGCTGCTCGGATCCGGTCGAGGCTGGTTGGTCTACCACGCGAACAGGAGTCGATAGGCGCATTTCCTTCGAGTCTTCTTACGTGCGAGAGAGCTAGTTTGATTGCTCGTTTGAAAGGGATCATAGCCAGATTGCTGCTGTCCCCAAAGCTATTCCTATCCCCTTTCGTACAGTCGATGCGGCTCCAGGCCAGCTTAATGTGCTCTAAGCAATACCTATTACTCATACGCTGTCAATTTAGGTAATTTATTGCCGTAATTCTGCCCTCATATGAATTGTGGCAGTTCAGAGTTTGTAAATACTTTGAAGTTAATTGAGGGCATCAGTTCCTGGGAGAGCGAGCAAGGTGTGTGCGAGAGATTGTGCACGCTTTGCCAATTAGCATCTCTCGCACCTCCTGCTTGCATTCTCAAAACAACTCGCAGCGTTTAGAGCGTTCACTTTCCCGAAGCTTGTTCCAGACTCTTCAGCGGAACGGCGTGCGTGTTCGCGGCGATGTCATCGAGCGGGTTTGTTTCAGTCCCTGCCGATGCACACTTTGTGTGCCAGACGAGCTCCGAGCAGCTTTTCTATAAAGATAAGACACCATGCTTTATTCAAGACTTCCATCTTCTTCGATCGACCGATGAGGGTTTTTTTTCTTCGCACTCTCTATTAAGTAACAACCTTGACCTATCGTTGTCGTCTTTCCTTTTCAATTTCCATTTGCTTTTGTCTTCTTTGACTGCCTCCTCCTCCTCCTCCGCCTCTTTCCCCCATCGTTATGTTCGCTCTTTCATCTCATCAGAGAACCATTCTCTCTCTCTCTCTCTCTCTCTCTCTCTCTCTCTCTGCCTCCCTCTCTTTCTCTTTTCACATGTTCACGTCTCTCTCTCTCTCTCTCTTTTCACATTTTCATGTGTGTCTCTTTCTCTCCCTCTCTCTCTTTTCACTTGTTAACGTCTCTCTCTCTCTCTCTCTCTCTCTCTCTCTCTCTTTCTCTCTCTTTCTCTCTCTCTCTCTCTCTTTCTGTCTCCTCCCCAGAACCCAGACATCGTTCTGGTCCACTACCTTAACGTTCCGGCCATCGAGGATTGCGGGAAGCCATGCGGTCCAATCTTGTGCTCCATCAACACAGACAAAAAGGAGTGGGCCAAATGGACCAAGGAGGAGCTCATCAGCCAGCTCAAGCCCATGTGTGAGTATACACGATATCTTAGAGAACGTAAATATCCCCCTTGTTCAGACCGTTCTTATTCCTCCTCTCTCTTCTTCATTAAGATCTACAGTACACAACGCATCAGTTTCAACGCAATTATAGCACACAATTAAAGTCATCCATTCAGCTGGAATGAATATTAAGCTTGTAAATCACACTTGTCAGGGTATAGATGTGAGAGGTTTTTTTTCTTCCCAGCAGTCCATCACGTCTCCCAAATTGGAGATAGCAAGTTGCCGAAAGCCTGACAAACTGAAGATCACTCCTGAGTAGTTCTGACAACACTCCCAGAACCCGCTGTGTGTATGACCTTATATAAGTCCATACAGAGGATCGGCTCACTCGGTGCATTGACAGGTAGCTGTCATTTTCAGCGCAAAAGCCTCAAAGAGAAGGACACGCTTGTGCCACCGAGATATAAAAACTTTTATAAGTCAGCCCATGAGTCTCTTGTCTCATGCTCGTCTCGTGCCGGTTTCTCAGCTGCTTCATTACGCAGTCTGTAAAAGTCCATATATTTGAGTGACTTTTAAATCTCAACACACTTCACTGCGTCATTAACTTCATGATGTGATGTGGCAATGAGGAAAGGGCAAGCAAACACCGCTCACATCCAAATCTCTTTGACTGACCTTCTGGCACAAATGAGTCGTTCACGCTGCCATACTGCCATCTAGTGCTGATATGACCATATTGCGAACCATCTTTTTTTTTTTTCTTCTTTTTTTTTTCGCAGACTCAGGCAAAAAATAAAACAGGATCTGCTGACTCTTCTCCCTTCACTCCCCAAGTCATGAATTTAAAATGAGTTGGTTATGCACTAGATTCTCAGGTTAAATACCCCCCCAACAGTCCCCACCCTACCCGCCCGATCCTCGGCCTGGTCTTTTTTCGGTTAGTGTGCCTTTGCTTGCTTTACAATTTAAACTTCTTTAGCAGCTATTGATTGGTAGTCATGTCTGTTTTGGCTCCAGCAGATTAAAAAGGATGCTCGTAATTGATGAGGTGCACGCCTGTGCTGCGGAATTCAGATTAAGGGGCAGACGCGATAGCTTTATAGCTTTTGCTCCGTGTTAGCTCTTGTTCCGCTCCACTAGCAATCCCATCACGGCACACTCAGCACACGAACAAGCATGGCTACGCTCTGATACTGAAGGAAAATAAGAAGCCACGTTACGCAGAGCTGTGCGAGCTGTTCAGCAGGACGCCATCGCCCGCTCCTATGATGCTGGCATAGAATACGGCAAAATAAGAACAAAGAAGATGGCTCAAAAAGCATGGTTTATAAACCTGTATATAATATGTAAGGAATAAACCAATGCTGATAAAGAAAGACAATCAAGCAGAGTTACTTCTACCATGCCAAAAACTGACTCATTTCCTATAATGTCATACTTTTTAACCATTTATAGTTACATCCACAAAACTATTCAGTTCCTGTTCTCACTTACGTTATAGAAGCTACAAACTGTCGTTCCCTCACCAGCCCTCTCTCTTTATTCTCTCTTGAGAAACCTGGTACAGGTTTACCTCTGACAGTTACGAAGCACCGACACTGGAGACTCTTTCCAGTGTCCAAATGTTACTTAAATGCCTCTTTACAGAAAACGTCATCATATCGTCATCTACGCACAAACGTGTGTTTTTATCTATTTATGCGAAGCGTCTACCATACGCATCCCAGTGAACAAGCCGTTTCTTTAGAAACGATGACGTGTTAGAACGAGCGCGTTGATATAAGCCAGCGATTTGCAGCTGTGCTACTGTCAGAGAAAATTCATCAACACCTTCTGTCCAATCAGTATCCAGAGTTCAACAAGCACCGCAGAATAAAACGTGTTAATACATGATTACGTCTAATATCAAGTGTAGTATTATGCATAGTCATTTCTTTGCTAAAAAAAAATTCAATCAATGTTCATTCTGAACATTCCACAAAGAAGAGTTGTTTTTTTGTTGATGCTACTTTTTTATTATTATTATTATTATTGAGAATTCGAACGATTGTGTGTGTTTTAGGGCTTGAAGAAGTTTTGCTGTGCGATGATAAAGCCTTGCTTGTGTATTGTACATCATGCTCTAAAATTCTGCTGAGAGATTCTTACATTTTCTTGGGGGTTCTGTGGGATTTTCTCATGCCATGACTTTTAAATAATAATTAGAGCATTTTAAGATAATTTCCCTGAATTTAAATGTTTTGTTTTTAGATTATCAACACAGGCAACCTTGACTCACAAAACCCCCAGACAGTGTGTTGTGTGTGTGTTTTTTTTAACTGTTCTGTTATGTATTAAATCCCAGTTATACACGCTTAAAATAGTACAAAGGACGCATCATGTGACATCGTGTGACCAAAAAAAAAAACTCCTTTTTTTCACACCAAAAAAAAAAAAAAAAAAAAAATAAAATGTATTTTTTTTTTTAAAATTAAAAAAATATTTTTTTTTAAATTTTTTTTTTTTTTTTTATTTTAATAAAAAAATTTTTTTTTTACGTGATAAAAAAACAAAAAAAAAAAAAAAAAAAAAACATAGATGTTTTTGCAACACTGTCTTCGTCACCTGTTTGTTCAGGATCACGATTGGTTGCCATATTAAAACTCAATAATAGCAGGTTTATACTTATAGATAGAAAAAAAGCCAAATAAGTGTAAACATATTTAACTAAAATGCCAGTTAGAACCTCCTAATACTAAAGTCACGATAGAGACCATTTCCCTCTAACACAGTTGATTAAGAACCAGTAAATAATCAGAAAATAATATCTGATAACCAGGATCAGTATCATGTTAATACCAGCAAAACATATTTTTTTAAAGAATGAATTCAATCTGATTGGACTTTTTTGTTTTTGTTTTTTTAAGTGGAATTCTTTACATATAAAGAGACTTGTTTGGGGGGTTTTTGTTTAGTTTTTTTGCTAGGCGTGATTTTTTTATTAGCACGTTCGCCCATGTGTGTGCGGAGTTTGATGTTTTCCCCATGCTGGTTTCGTCCGGGTACTCTGGTTTCTTCCCCTGTCCAAAGACGTGCATGGTAGGCTGATTGGCGTGTCTAAAGTGTCCGTAGTGTATGAATGGGTGTGTGAGCGTGTATGTGATTCTGCCCTGCGATGCACTGGCACCCTGTCCAGGGTGTACCCCGCCTTGTGCCCCATGCTCCCTGGGATAGGCTCCAGGTTCCCCACGACCCTGAAAAGGAGTAAGCCGTAGAAGATGGATGGATGGATGGATGGATGGATTTTTTCATTTGCACTTTCTGCTTTATTATATTTATTATATTTGCAGTGATATACCTAGCAAAAAGTTTGTGCAAAATAGTTTAACTGAATAAAAAAAGCTGCAGTTTGGAGTAATTCAGGTTTTTACTTATGTACTTTTTCCTTCTTGTTTTAAGTACTTTATTTGTTTGGGGGGGGGGGTATGCTTTTTAGAGCTTAGTAGTTTTTAAAGAAAAAACATTGAACGCGTATTTATATCGGATATTGGCTGACGCTCAAGGTTATTGGAAAAGATAATATGGTATCATTTCTAAATATAATCGAAGTAGCATGGGAATGATCAGAACTCTGACATATTGATTAATAATTGATTAGATTTGTTTTCTGTAAAGATGCATTTTAATTTAAAAGGTATAACAGAGTTATACCTTAGCTCATGGATCACATCGGCCATATCGGTAGTCCGTGTGATCAGGGAGCATGAGGCTGTCTCTCCCTTGCAGTGCCAGTAGAGGGAGCTGGTGAGGTGGTGGGCGCCGATGCGCCGCCCGCTGGTCTGTGTGGCTGTCTGGCTGACGTCTCTGTCTCCTCCTCTCTTCCGGCAGTTTATGGCATCAAGTGGACTTGCAGCAACGGGAACAGCAGCACCGGCTTCTCGGCTGAGCAGCTGGTGCAGCAGATCCTGGACAGCCACCAGACCAAGCCACCTCCCCGGACTCACAACTGCCTCTGCACGGGGACGCTGGGTAAGGGATAAAAAGACAGAGAAGGCATGATTGCAAAGATTTATATTGGGCTTAAGAGAGAAATGATGCAACATTTTAAAAATAACGTCAGAAAGTAGAAAATAATCTTATTTGACAAATGAAGGCAAACTAAGTGATGTAAAGAACAGAGAATGCATTCCATATATTTTTTTTTATTATAAATAATTACCATGTATTATTTAGGTCAATACATGGGAGGGTGTTTTCTCTGTGCATGCCGAATCCACCCTAAAGCTTCTTTCAGCACAGAATTTCCTAGAAGTTACATCATATTGCCCTACTGTGTTTAAATACACATCATCAAGATGAGAATGTGTCACTTTATACAAAAAAATGTCAAGACTAGCATTGTATTAACTGTTTAATGTTTGTCATGTGGAGTATATGATGAGTTTAAAATCATTTTCAAGAAAACCTAGATAATGAAAATCCCCTGATTTTCTTCTGAAGTAAATATGTTTAATATTAGGCTCATCTCTTATAACTTACACTTAAATGAAATTTATTAAGAGATTGCTCAAGTTACAAAGTTCTTAACTGCAACCCCCCCCTTCCCCCGCCACCCCCACCCCCACCCCCATTTAACAGGGTGCAAAACACAGAATAAGATTCAGGGTTATTTAATATGAAAGGCACACAATATTGAATTTCATGCATACTGTAATAAACACTAAGATCCTATGTATTAAAATTTTATTGCTTGCATTTATTACAATGCTCCTGAATGCAACTGGGATGTAGTTTTATGTCTGTGCAGTATAGATATTTGTCACTAGATGGCAGCCTTGAAGTACAATTGAAATTATTCCTATCATCCCATTGCAAGGAGGGAAATTATATATTATACTGGTTTATGCATTTATACAGGTATATAAGCTGTATACGCAGTCGCTCAGGGTCCCCGGAGCCACCAGAAATAAGAATAAGAATGCAGGATAATATTATTTAGGATAGTGCTTAGGGCACGCAAAGATTCAGCCCTGATGTATGTATTGTTACATAAAACAAGTAAGCCATGCACGTTCTTACCACCGCGTCTGTTCATGTGTGCTCCGAATGTCTGCAGGTGCTGGTAGCAGTCTACATCACAAGTGTAACAGTGCCAAACATCGCATCATCTCCCCGAAGGTCGACCCGCGCTCTGGAGGTGCTTACAGCAGCACTCACTCCGAAGTCCAGAACAGTGATGTGTCTGAGGGCAAGACCGAGCACACCCATGGAGCAGGCAAAAATGGCAGGGGAACGGGCGATGGACCGGGTGGATCGACTGCGCGAGAAAAGAAGAACAGCAAAGGAACAAAACCGGCTCTACTTCATCAGAACAGTATGGAGGTGTCCTCCACCAACCAAGTGGAGGTACCAGACACCACCCAGAGCTCTCCTGTCTCCATTAGCAGCGGGCTAAACTCCGATCCTGACATAGCTGACAGCCCGGTGGTGACAGGTATGAGCCACGTGGCCTCTGTCATGAGCAGCCTCTCCCAGTCGGCCACTGTCTTCATGTCAGAGGTCACCGGTGATCCCGTCTACAGCATGTCTCCCACTGGAGATCCCAATGCTCATCTCCTAGGCCCTGACACAGCCTCAAGCAGCTTGGTGCTGGCAGTGGCTAATGACAGTCACAAATTTGCTTTTCCTGGGGCTGTGGGTGTGGGTTTAGGAGATGTAGGGTCTACAGAGAGGTTGGCGATGCTTTCTGCAGCTAGCATGTCAGAAGAGCTTGTCCTCTCTAGCAGCCTAGAGTCTGGGAGCATCAAGCTGCCGGAAACCACCATGAACTTTGACCCAGACTGCTTCCTCAACAACCCCAAGCAGGGCCAGACATATGGAGGAAATGGGCTGAAGACAGAAGTCAGCAATACCAGCAGCTGCAGCAACGGAGGAGTCCGCTGTTCACCTCCTCTCACCGACAATGGTTATGGCTTCAATGCCTCACTGGTCAAGAATATTAAAACAGAGGACACATCATTTGAGCAGCAGCTGGCCAAAGAAGGTGGTTACCAGGTTGGGGAGGTGGTCAATGGTGCAGGTAGCCTGTCCAGCTCCTCGGGCAGTGGCTCTACCCAGAGTTCCCTAGCTCTGACACCAACTAGCTCATTGCTCCCATCTGGGGGTGGCCTGAGCCCTAGCACCACACTGGAGCAGATGGATTTCAGCGCCATTGATTCCAAGCAGGACTACTCTTCTACCATGATGTCTGCTACAAGCTACGGTCAAGCAATACCCAGCCCACAGCTGACCCACCAGAGCCACTCTCCCAGCTTCTTCCTGCAGGGCTCACCTCAGTCCACCCAGACACAAACCCACCAGAACACTAGCACTACTGCTCAGAACTCGCACGACTCCACTGCCTACATGGGTTTGTCCGTAGTCAAGACTGATTCAACAGGCACCAACGGGCATCACCACCACCACCATGCCCATCAAGGCCAGCAGACTACGTCCAATTGCAACAGCAACTCTCCAGCTGAGAGAAGTGGGCAAGGTGGCACTCTGCAACTTATGCAGTACCAAAACCGCTTCACAGGTGCCAGCAAAGAACATGAGGAGGTTGGAAGTTTGGAACAACCAGTCAACTCAGAAAGACGGGATGCAGGTGGGCAAGAAAAGGAGACGGAAGACTTGCTGAAGGCAGGGGATCACCTGCAGCACTGTGTGGGAAATGGAGCAGATGGCAGTGGAGCTACAGAGCACTACCTCCAACAACCAGAGAGCACCAACTTAGGAGCAGGAGGAGCTGGAGGAACAGGAACAGGTAATAATAGTGGAACTCTGTGTAATGGTACAGATGGCAGCAGGGCAACTGGCAGTCCACATCAGCAGCTACAGCCTCTCCTACAGGGAGCAGGGCTAGTCCAGGGGCTCTTTAACAACATGGCAGCCCACCAGGCTCTGGCCACAAGTGGAGCCAATGGAGGAGGATCCATGGAGATCAGCCTAGATCACTTTGACGTCTCTTTTGGGAATCAGTTTTCAGACCTCATCAACGATTTCATTTCAGTAGAAGGAGGAAACGGCGCAGCGATCAGCGGACAAACGGGCAACACACTCTACAGCCATCAGATAATGGCCCACTCAGGCACAGAAGGGCAAGTGTCATCTGGTGCAACCACCCAACAGGTTGCTGAAGAAGGACCCACCCATGGAGCCACAGGGTTCAACTCTGCAGAACTCTGCCTCCAGCCCTGTTGCAGCCCCCAGTCAGGCCAGCCCGGGGCACTGGGAACAGACACTGGGCAGTTGGCATACATGCAAGTAGAGGAGGTAGTGTCTGCAGCTGTGGCTCATGGGACCATGGGGATGCTTCAGAACACTGGGAGACTGTTTGTGGTGACAGACTACTCACCAGAGTGGTCTTACCCGGAGGTGAGTAAATTGGGTTTTGTTTTAAAATTGCTTGAGCTTTCGGCTTACTCACTGTGCAGAGTTTCACGGAGTTTTCCTTGGTTCCAATTGGTCCGTGTGGGTTCCTTCAGTTTCTACGCTTTCCCTCCCAACTAAAAAAAAACAACAAAAAAAACATGAGTAGATTGACTACTCTAAAATTGCCCCTAGACGTAAATGTACGAATGATTCCCTGAGGTGTATTCTCACCTTACACCCAGTGTTCCCAGGATAGGCTCCGGTATACTGCGACCATAACCATGATATCAGAGGTACCGAAAATGAATGAGTTTATATTTGTGATGCACAAATACTAACCAGTATGTACTGGTTGCCAGATTGTTGTGGCTGATTTTCATCTAGTTGTGTTGTATGACAACCACAAGATGGCAGCACTTAGACAGAAATCAAGAAAACGAGACAAAGAAATACTAGTCTTTCTACTAGTTTACATCAACTGGAAATCATGCAAGTGATGTCATGGGGCAAAGGGGCATTGTATAAATTAATACACACAGACGCATAAAAGAGCCAGACAAAACTCCTAGTAATAAGTAATTTCAAACTCCACCCACACTTTGTTTGACGCGGGATACATTGATTACTAATTGCTCTGTGTTTGTTCTGCGCTATTTCTCTGAACATTGAGCTAGACAGTGGCTGGAGAGTGAGAAGTGTGTTTGCATGTTGTAGGGTGGAGTGAAGGTTTTAATCACAGGACCATGGCAGGAGGCCAGCAGTGAATACACTTGCCTGTTCGATCAGATCACGGTTCCTGCCTCGCTCATTCAGCCTGGAGTGCTGCGATGTTACTGCCCAGGTAGGAACTCAGACAGGACATGTATGCATATAACTACAACCTTGAGCAATTCTGTATTCATGCACAAAGTGCATATTCATTTAATAAATTCGAAAACGTGAAAGTATTTTATAAGTAAAAATCGGAAATAATTTTTCCTTCATTCTCAAAAAGGTGTTGTTTTTTGTTTGTTTGTTTGTTTGTTTTTGCTGTAGCTAGCTAGCAAGGTGTTTCCAAATGTCATTAAGTAAAATAAAAATCTATTTTACACAAAGATGATCAGCTAAAGGTCCCTGGTACGGGTGGTACCCTGACTGGTACCTGATGTGAATCTGTCCAGCCTGCATGCTAATGTAATATCATATTTTACATGACATTACAACTAAATATTAAATATTAATGTACGCCCAGTATATGACAGCATTTTAGGGCCAATGTTTAAATTAAAATATTCATAATATTTTGAGCAGAAAAGGGGGAGAAAGTCATAATACAATATATGGCCCAATGTTTGTGGACACCTGACCATCACACACATATGTGGTTCTTCCACATAGAAGCACACAATTGTATAGAACGTCTTTGTAAACTGTAGTATTACAATAACAGGCCCCAAGCACTGCTCCAGCATGATGATGCCCCTGTGCACAAAGTGAGTTCCATGAAGACATGGTATGTTCAGGTTGGAAGAAGGTGTAAGATCTCGAGTGTCCTGCACAGAGCCCTGACCTCAACCACACTGAACACCTTAGGGAAGAACTGGAACGCAGACTGCACCCCAGACCTCCTCACTCCTCAACATCAGTACCTGACATCACTTTGTCATGCTCTTGTACCTGAATAAACACAAATCCCAAAATCCATGCTCCAAAATCTAGTGGAACGCCTTCCCAAAAGAGTGGAGCTTATTATAACAGCAAAGGGGAATACATTTGGAATGGGATGTTGGACAATTGTGACACTTGAGTGTGATTGGTCAGGTGTCCACATACTTTTGGCCATATTGTGTATATTGAGGGGTGAAAAGCGGTAATATATGATATTCTGAGAAAAAAAAAGTCACAATATTTAGAAAATATTAGTCATTCTGCTCTCGGTACAGCAATCAAGCCCCCAATGCGTTATGGGATATGGACTCTCCCGTAAGGCTTACGCTTACAAGTCCGTATGTAATAAAGAATTTGGGACTTGACGCTAAGTCCCCAATGAATTCACTCCTTCAGGATTGTCTCCTGTCAAAATACACACCCTCTGAATGTTACACAAACATAATAGCCTTGATGCTGACCACAACCTGAGCTTTCTCCTTCAACAAAAGGAACAAATCGTGATCGTTCCCCATTTTAACACACAAACGTTGCTCCAGTGGTCCCATTTCGTCATAGTATTATGACATTATTCTCGAAATATTGCAAGTTTCTCTCATGGTGACTTTTTTTTTTCCTCAGAGTATTACAGTTTTAGTTTGAAAATCTTGTATTTTAATTTTTTAAACCTTGTTCTTAAAACATCATTATTGATCATTTTTCACTTACAGATTTATTACTATTTCTTGTTTGATATTGGTCGATATATATATTTTTCTTTTTAAGGGTATTCAAAATACAGTATCTTATCATTCACTTTCTGAATATTATTAGTAATAAATATCTTAAGTGATGTATAAGCATCGAGGGCTGGAAAAAGGAATATAAGGAATATAGTAATGTACGTGGCATGAATATTGTTTGCCAGCGCTGCAACTCCTCACAAATGCAAGCAGCGGATTACGAACTGAAGCGGTAAACAGAGCGTATGTTTCCTCCTTTAGCTCACGACACAGGCCTGGTGACCCTTCAGGTGGCAGCCAGCAGCCAGATCATCTCCAACTCTGTGGTGTTTGAATATAAAGCCCGCGCTCTCCCTGCCCTCCCCACCTCTCAGCACGACTGGCTCTCCCTGGATGGTAGGTCACCTCGTTCATTTCACAAGCTCTTCACCGAGGCGCTGCTTTTCACACAGGGGCGGCTGTGGCTCATGTGGTAGAGTGGGTTGTCCACTAATCGTAGGATTGGTGGTTCAGCTCCCGCCCAGGTGCTTCCACATGCCGAGGTGTCCTTGGGCAAGACACTGAACCCCAAGTTGCTCCTGATGGCAAGCTATCACCTTGAATGCCACACACTCACACATTGGTGAGCACAAGTGCACTTATATAAGTGCACACCATTTACCACAGGGATTATTTCACAAAACGACTTGGTACAATTAGTTGTTCAGTGTTTCTTATATCTGATCTCGAATTCCTCCCTGTATTGCTGCTTTTATGTGCCATCCGGTTTAAATGCACTCATTTGTAACTCACGAAAGGCTATAATTATTGTCATATCATGTTTTATTGTAATGTTTCTT
Source organism: Ameiurus melas (assembly GCA_012411365.1). Taxonomy (NCBI): domain Eukaryota; kingdom Metazoa; phylum Chordata; class Actinopteri; order Siluriformes; family Ictaluridae; genus Ameiurus; species Ameiurus melas. Next base: position 18,738,866 of record CM022752.1, read on the forward strand.
ATTTTATTTTAATGTTTTTTATTGTAATGCTGTTTCGTGCTCGTGAGTGAGTAGCTGCTCCATTTCATAAGCAAATGTTTAAACGTCTGTGTAATTACTGTACATGCTGATATTTGTCAAATATATACACCATATATTCACATATTCTTGAATATGATGGGTCAGAAGGTGTTGATTAATTTTCTATAAACATTCACAGTGCAGGTTTATATTAATGCGCTCAAGGTTTTAATACTCTTTTTCTATACTAACAACTCGCATGGTGGAGGATCCACATAATCCAAGCCTAATAATAGATGGATTGTGCTGTTAACTAAATAATGTGTCATTGTTGATATGGTGATATGTTTTAACGTTTACGGAAGGGGTCTCCAGTGTCAGGGCGTCTTCAGGACAGAGGGTTAGGGTTAACTGCCCTTTTAGCTGTTTATCCTGTAGCTACTATAATGTAATGACATTCCACCCTACAGTATTAAATATAACTATAAACAGATTTTTTAAATGATATTTTCTTCTTTAAATACTGGTTGGAAAACTTATGTGGTGTAATAAAGAGGACTAAAACACTACTTCAGACCCTGTAGTGTTTTATTCCTTACGTAACAAGACAATGTTGCGGATTAGTGTTTCGTCTCTGATACAGGATTTTAAATGTACAGCAGTTATTTTGCATGAACCTTAGGAACCACTCTTTCTTACTCCAGACTCCGGGACCTTGATTTCCAAATGAAACGCAGTGTTTACTTTCATCTTCCGCGTGATTGTGGTCATGTGTACTGAACCTCACCAAGAGATCAAAGCCTCAGGAAACCTTTGCAGGTGTTTTGAGTTAATTCGCCGATTAGAGCTATTCTCGGGTCGACATTTCACTACTGTAATTCTTTATTCGAATACTTTGAGATACGGGATTTTTGATTTCTGTGAGCCGTAAGCCGTAATCCTCGAGATTAAAACAAACAAAAAAGCCTTGAAATATTTCACTTTATGTTTAATGAATCTAGAATATAAAAGTTTCACTTTTGAATTAAATTACAGGATAAAATTAACTTTTCCACGATATTCTCAGTTTTTGAGATGCACCTGAGTGTTGCTTTATCAACAGTGCGTTCATATCTTTTGCAGCAGGATCATTTAAGATCATTATTACATTATATTATAATATATATATTTAGTAATAAATAGTGAACATGTTTGAAATGTAGGACGGTTATTCAGCGAGAGTAGGATAAAAAAAAATCATAGCTCATGTTTAGCCTCATGCTGGAAATCTATAGGTGTTTTTAGGAGATTTTGGGGGCAGTGTTAGATTTTTTTTCTATACCCAACATTCCTGATCGAGCTCAAAAGTTAATTATAAAGCCCATCTGAATTTTAAATGTGTGTTAAGAGCAGTTAATACTGGTGACATTGGGAAACATCATGGTCTAAACAGATCTGTGTGTGTGTGTGTGTGTGTGTGTGTGTATGTGTGTAGTTTTGTCTTTCAATCCATGACCTGATTAATGGTTTTGATCATCTTAGTGCGTGATTTAGAAGAAGAACGAACACCGTTCTGTTCCAGATGCATAATAATAATTAGCTATATAATGGTTACTCTGTAAGCCTTTGAGAATTAAACACATTCCTAAGTGGAACATTACGATTCGTGCCTGGGGCGTGAGTGAGACCGCTTCCCCCCTTTCTCCTGTATTCCGTCCGTTCTTACAAGGCACGGATGTGTACAACACAAGTGTGTGTGCAGTAGAGGGGGGTGGAGGTTTAGAGGCTTGCTAAAGCATACAGTGACAGGATGGTGCTATGAGCAAAGCTGCAATGCAGGGGACCGTAGCACAACCACGTGTCTGAGTGACGGTCAGGTAATGCTGGCAAAGGTGGTCTCCTATTCATGATTCATGATGAGAGAGGTGTCTATGTATAGCGTGCTCTTTGTGTGTGTGTGTGTGTGTATGTGTGTGTAAGAGCAGCTGGATACACAAGAAAAACAAAGCTGCAGTGAGACACTGTGATAAGATAAGGTGTATGGAGTGCTGATTACAGTCACAGGTCTATGCAATGAATTAAAAACCAATTGGGTTTAAATGCTAGCGAGTGTAGCTTGCAAGATTATTCCCAGTTGCGTTGAATTGCTCCAAAAAAATATTTCACATGGAGAACAAAGCTAGAGTTTATCTTATCTTGCTACGGGACAATAGTGCCTCAAGGAGAGTGTTGAGGTAGGAGGATGCTGTTCCAGACAAGGTCTTGCACGTTAGCATCAAGGCCTTGAATTTGATACGGGCGGTTACAGGAAGCTAGTGGAGGGAGATGAGGAGGGGTGTAACATGGGTTCTTTTGGGCGGGTTGAAGATGAGACGTGCTGAAGGCGTTTGATGGAGCTGGCTGGAAGACCCGAGAGAAGTGGGTTGCAGTAGTCCAGTTTTGAGATGACAAGAGCCTGGACTAGTAGCTGTATAGCCTGTTCGGTGAGATAGGGTCTGATTTTCTTGATGTTATACAGGATGAACCTACTGATCGTGCAGTTGTTGAAATGTGGTCTGTGAAGGTCAAGCTGTCATCAAAAGTCACACCAAGGTTCCTGGCTGTCCCGGTTGGCTTGAGTGTGGTCAAGCCAATATGCCATCTTTTCTTAATTTGTTTTTGTTTCTCTAACTTGCTTAGACAAATTCAGTCTTTGAGAAACGCTTGTCGTCATAAAGTCCTCATTCACAACTCCATACATTTTAAATTGCGCTGGAATACTAGGTACCTCTTTCGAGTGACCAGCGAATTTTAAAACGTTCCCCTTTACGACAGATAAGCCGACGTTCCGTCTATTTGCTCGCCTTTCTAGATGCTGCGCAATTGCATTAGAGTTCTTATTGCAAACATGGGAACTGCAACAAGCACTAATAGATGCCTAAGGGGCAGGAATCAGTCTACCCCATGCTTGGAGAAGCAGCAGCAGACAGTACAGTTAATTGCAGGGTTGCCAGATTGGGATCGTTTCTAAACACTCCACGTTCACCAAGATCTTGGTGAATTTCCACACACTAAAAAGGCAAACCTGCAGTGAATTGCAGACAGTCTGTATATGATATACAGAATTGATTCTGTTATAAGAAGTATTGCAAAGAATCGCAGAAGGAAAGGGGGGTTACGGAGTGGATAATGTCTGTACGAAGCCTGTAAACCAAGTTAATGATATCACCTCGAACACAGTTAAACAAATATATGTCTAAAAGAGCTCAAAACAAACTCCTAGAATGTACTCCAGAATGTACTTACCATGTAATAGGCAGTCGAAACAACGGTTACACGGTTACTCTGAAAATACACTAGATTGTAGCTTATAGCATACAGTAGGTCAAGTGCCGTAGCCTCTCCACTTCATTTAGCTGGAGGCTTATTAATAGCATCCTGCATCACTGACATCTACAGTCAAGGGCCGCTGCTGAGTGAGTGGTATAGCATACACTTGTTGGCTGGAGGAGAGGCGAACCCTTTGTGCTTTGTAGCGAGTAATCTAAAGGTTTAAATTACAATGTAAGGTGTAAAAAGTATAGTTTTTACCCATGAAAATAGAGTTAAGCAATAGCACAAGTATTCCATTTCAATAATCCTCAAGTAAAGTGTAAATGCGGCAAAATAATACTTTTACTTGTACTTAATGAGTACTCAAGAAATTTTCACCACTGGTCATTAATTATCATATAAAGCTCCCATCTGTTCTCAGTACTTATATATACTTCTATTGAGAAGAGCAGAATCATGGTCGTGTGGATATACTGTACGATACAATGAATTACTTTCAGAAAATAATTTATGCATACCAGTGCCTATGCATTTTATTATTGCTATTCTCACTACACAAAAAGTGTAGTTAACTAGCTAGCTAGTCTGTTCATGTACTATTCTTAAGACAATCCCCAATTTTATAAACATGTAGACGTTTCTTTCAATGTACAGTACTGCGCATGTAAAGAGATTCTGTAAAGCAAAGATGTGTTCAGAAATAACGGAAATTTTTTCTACATTAAAAAACATCTATAAAGTGCAGTAAACTGTAATAAAATAAGTTAATATGTGTAAGGACATTGGCTGGTAAGTATTTTCAAGTATCTTGGAGAATCTGCAACAGTTCTTCTGAACTGAAAAAATAATTATTCAGTAGTTCAGTAAATATTAGCAAAAAAAATACAGAAAAACAGTAAATTATTAGAATTACTTAATTGCTCTGTAAGTTCTATGCTAAATTAGTTAATGTAAATATGCCATGAGGAAAATAAAGACGTAACGTTTAGTTGAACTGATTGCGTAATAAAGTTGGGGCGTTTTTTTTATTTAAATTGCATGTGCGTTTTCATTACTTTAAACTGATTTAATTTGACACGTTATGGATGTCTTGTTTTCAGTATTTCTTGTTTCGTGTTGGCTTTGCATCGGCGCACTGGAGTGCCATGTCTGGTTTCGTGTTCAGTAACAATGTTTAATGATTTGTGAAAATCGTTTGAGCTCTCTTGCATGAAATAAATAAATAAGTAAAATTACCTTCAAAAATAAAAGAGCAACAGTTTGATTTACTTGTTTTATTTCTAATAGTAACCCTTTGCTTAGTTAAATTTACTAAGAATTTTGAGGTCATACGTTTACAGACTCATGCATATTGTTATTATTTTGTCTTCTGGGAAACATGTAAATATCTTATGTAGCTTTTGAAGGGTAGGAATAAATAAATAAATAAAGATCTTTAAACAAAATAATAATTTACACCGATCATCCTGTTGAAAAGTTTACACCCCCCTGGCTCTTAATGTATCCTGTGTTGCCTTCTTGAGCATCAGTGAACATTTGCACCTTTTGTAATAGCCTTTTGTATGAGTCGAGTCCCTCAGTCGTCCTCAGTGTGAAAAGACAGATCTCGACATCATATAGTCACTGTTGGAAAGGGGGTCAATTGTACAGACGATGCTGGAAAAGTAAAGAATGTGCAGGACCTGGAGGATTTTTCTGAAGAACAGTGGGCGGTTTAAATGCTCAGGATAAACAAGGGACTCATGAAGAACTATCACAAAACATAAACACATCATGTCGCTGATCATCCAGGTAACGAGACACAGTATTAATAATCGAGCGTACAGCGTGTAAACTTTTGAACCGGTTCATTTGTGTAAATTCAGTTATTATTCTATCTTGTGGATTATATGTAAACATCTGTTATGTGAAATAGTTTATTCAGGGCAGAACTAAAAAAAAACTAAATGCAGCTTTTATGATCTCTCATTATTATTATTATTTTTAAAATATTATTATCATCTTGCAGATTCTACAAGTCGTATGTAAACTTACGAGCACAACTGTACGTGTGGAAATTGATCGGTCTCACTGTGGGACTGTTACACTTTCTTCACACTTGTGTTCGTTTTCATGTTTAGAAATCTAAAATGTTGTTGTTTCTCATCCAAAAATGCAGCAGTCATAATGTAAACAAGTCAGACAAAATGAGTATATTTTTTTGCACAGTGTTGTACATCCCTCTCAAGTCAACACTGTGTGAAAGAAAGACTGAGGGATGGGTTTTGGGGGGGTTTTAAGGGTCTTTTTTGTTGCTGTTAGTCAGGGATGTGCGTGAATCCTGCGCTACCAGCTGCCATTTCGCTTCCAAAATCCAGGCTGAAAATCAAGTTAATGCGAAATGTCATTACCTCGACACACACACACACACACACACACACACACACACACACACACACACACACACACACATAGCGTGCTCGCACATGAACCCGATAACCCGAGTGTTGCGTGCGGCGTGGACGCGTAAGAAAGCGCTCTCCTCTCCCCGCATTGTCATAATGCAGTGGGGAAAAACGCGTTTATCCGCAGCGCTGCAGCTGCACAGGCACAAGCCAGACGAGGGGGCAGGGGTGCACAAACTACTGCCCACTGACCCCCAACACACACCACACCAGCACAGCACACAACACAGGAGCGTGTTTTTAAAAAAGCGCTTTGTGGTGCGGTTTAACCTGAGCGACGGCGCGCCTCCGACAAAAGCGCAGCGCCTCATTTAGCGCCATCAAGTGGATCTGAGTCAGTGCGAAATGCTCCGATTTCGATTTCAGTTAAAGATCTAGCCTTCCTACAGCAGTGTAATGAGACAAGGTGAAATCAGATCACACGAGAGCAGCGCAGCAGTGTGGGAAGGAGCATCACCGGGATTTGTCGGGGTTTTATTATTATTATTATTCTTATGATCAGATTATTATTAAACAGCGCGACTCTTTCACACGCCGTGTACACGTGTAGCGACTTGATAGTGATGCATCCGATGCATTTATATCTCTTTCTGCCTTTTATTATCCAAATAAAACCGTGTAAGAGTTCGTTAAACATTTGAAAGACCGCTTTTGGCTTCGCGCTTTTTGCATTCAAGCGCCAAGCGGATGGATGGTGGAGGGGGGGTGAGGAGGAGGAAGAGGAGGAGGGTCTTTATCTTCCCCTCCACTCCCCTCACTTCCACTTTGTTCTATTGTTGTTGGGTCTGTTGGTGAGCTGCTCAGTGTCAAAGCGCAGGAGAGACGCATCTGTGAGTGACAGGAAGCACCACGAAGCGTTCGGGTTAGTACAGAATTATTATTATTATTATTATTATTATTATTATTATTTCTGTTCATTTTAATATTGCATATATATTTGTTTTTGCGTTTTTATGTGTGTGTGTTCATATCTGAATGGTGCACACTAAAGTTTGCCAGCACCGCGTTCATCCTCATAAGTAATAAAGCGTGCTGTTCTTGGTATTTAACTGTTCAGTGATGGCTTTTAGGTTTGCATTTAGATTATCTTGCTCTTTCACTCCCCACAGTAAGTCGTGTAGTAATAACGTGTTTCATTCTTCCACATATGGGTAATGCAGCCTGCTATGCAAGGAACAAATACAAGCACGTGATTGTACAGGGTTGTATATGTGTAAATATAACCTACCTGTTAGTATAACTTGAATTCTTGCACAAGTTGATTCAAAATATGGAGTCAGTCAGGTTTTTTTTTTTTATGTCATCGATCTTCAGGTGGACATCAACGTTATAAATGCCAATCACAGCACTCATAATACAGATTGGTTCGCTGTTTTTGGGCCGTATAGCTCTGGATGTGGCTCGGATCAGTTGTGGAAATATAGAGGAAGGGGCAGGACTACCGGCGGGCCGGTTTTTAGGCCAAAAGTGTTTTTACATCAAGACATCAGAAAATTGAATATTGTTCTGGATTTTATAACTACTCATCACTGATTTAAATAAAGAGCATTCACTTGCTGAGCTTTCTTTGCCAACAAGTTCGAGTAAAAGCCATATTATATGTATATATATTTATATCTCCCTTTCTGAGAAGTTGGATCTTGGTCACTCTAATCCAGCCTTGCTGTGAAAGTTCAAAGTTCCACCGTTCCATACTGATGAGTTTTCCTGCTTGGATTTGTTATTAAAGCTTCAGTCTGGCCTCTCACTTTAGAGCGGCTCTGTGCTTCAACTTACAGTTGCAATCAAAATGATTCAACTCCCACTGTAAATCAGGTTTATTGTCAAAATGTACAGACTTTCAGCTGTTTGCGATGAACAAAGCAAATAAAAAGCAATTGAAATAGTTTGAGACAATGAATCCTTCAAGTGGTTTCCCCAAATTCAACTGAAAATGCAACTTATAATATTTCACTATTTTAAAAATTATTCACCCGCTTCACAATGAGCATCTTTAGTACTTAATAGAGCACGCTTTTGCTGTTCTGACCTGCTGCAAACGAGATGCAGAGCTTCTGGCAGTGTTCCTGAGGAATCTTATCCCATTCCTCATGAGCAATGTCCTCCAGTTCAGGAATATTCTTGGTTTTGTGTGCTGCAACTGTCTTCTTCAAACCCCACCAGAGATTTTCTATTGGGTTCAAGTCAGGTATCTGTGATGGCACTGTAGAATCTTCCAGGATTTCTTCTACAACTGAGCCTTGGTGGAATTTGAGGTATGCTTGGGATCATTGTCCTGTTGGAAGGTCCAATGACGCCCAAGTTTCAGCTTCCTCACAAACGGCATGAGATTTTCTCCTAGGATTTTCTGATACTTCAATGAATCCATCTTGCCTTCCACACGCTGCAGGTTTCCAGTGCCTGAGGATGCAAAGCAGCCACAGAGCATCGCTGAGCCACCACCATGCTTGACTGTGGACAGAGTTTTCTTTCTTCATTCTTCTTCCTCCAGACGTACCGCTGATCCATCGTGCTGAAAAGTTCTGGTTTTGTTTCATCGCTCCACAGAACAGAATCCCGAAACTTCTGTAGCTGATTTATATGATTTTGAGGTGAGTTTTCTTGTGCTTTTGGGTCAGTAGTGGTGTACGTCTTGGAGTTCTGGCATGGAAATCTTCTGCGTTTAGTACACGCCTTAATGTGCTCACTGAAACCTCAGTGCCTGTTGCCACCAAGTCTCGCTGCAGGTCTTTTGCAGCCACTCAAGGGTTTTTTACAAACTGCGTTCTCAGAAATCTGCTTGCCGCAGTTGATGGCTTCCTTTTTATGCACCGTCCAGGTATTTCATAAATTCTCTGCCCCTAGCCAGTTCAGGTGTTTCATGTGTTCCAGTTCAAGCACACCTGGTGCAACTAATGAAGCGCTTGATTAATTTAATAATAACCTGTTTAACACTTTTGTGCTGTTGTGAGGGATTCTATTCAGAGGGTTGATTAATTTTAAGACTGGAGAAATCATTTCGTTTTCAAGTTTCGTTTTCAGTAGAATTTGGGGAAACCACTTGAAGCATTCATCGTGTTGAACTATTTCAATTGCTTTTGTTTGATTCGTTCATCGCAAACAGCTGAAAGTCTGTAAATTTTGACAATAAACCTGATTTGTAACGGGGACTGAATCATTTTGATTGCAACTGTGTCTGTCAAACCGTCTCCTTTCAAAGACAGCATTGAACTTAGACAGCATGCTTGTCAAGGAGCAAGCTCTCACTAAAAGATTCCGGACCTGGACGATCCCGGAGAAACAGAAAACAAACCGTGTGTTCCACCTTTCTTCTTTCCAAAACAGACATTGTTTTTTATTTATTTTTATTTTTTATATTATCAGAGAAACATCTTTCTTATAAATAAGGCACCGTAAAGTGAGTGGCTCTGGAAACTGGAGTGCATTCTACAATTTATTTTGACCAAGTCTGAATTCTGATACATTTACTTTGTATCTGAAATGAAACCTGTCTCCACAAGGTCCCCATGATAAACAGCATCATTACAAAACAAAAAGCACAGTGCCCGGGGAGAAACAAAGCAGGAGGAACGAAGAAGTCACATTACTCTGGTTTCAGCTGTCCAGGCTTGTGTTTTTCTCCAAAAGGTTCACACTCTAAAGGTGTCGTACATACGATTCTGAGTGTTCTGTTCCCAGAAAAAGCTTTTTTTTTTTCTTCCTGCCTGGAAGAAAGCCATTGTTGTGCAGCCTTGTGTCCTACATGCAGTATTTTGTCTAGAGGATGGACTCAGAGACTTAACACACATAATCAGTGCTGGGATTGCAGAGTTAATGATATTACTCTAAATCCACTTCCCCTCAAACTGTATATAAGACCACAAGCACCTGTCCGGGGGTGTAATCCAACAACATGCACAGCATTAGGACCCGTTATCCCAGCTGAACTAAATCCTGCTGAGACACAATCACTGTGCATTACAACTCCAAGTTGAATCCCCAGAACACATAATCATGACACTCTACAAACCCAATCTTGTTCAATATTCATGTATTTATTTATTTATTTATATTTTATTTTATTTTATTTTATTTTATTTTATTTTATTTTATTTTATTTGTTTTTGTAATACAGGTTTTGTAGACAGTTCGGAATTACAGATTTCTAAAAATGTCCTCTTTTTTTTTTTTTTTTTTTGTTTTACCTTTTCCTCTGATCTGATAGTGTTCGAGTGAATAAACTCACGTGTTTAGACGTGCTATCCGTGACTCATCCGTGGATTAAATCAGTAATCAAACAGCCGACTGCATTCCCTCGACATGAGCAGAGCCCTGAGTGCTGAGCAGCAACAAGTGTGCGAGTGCCTCGGTAGAGTTTAGGACGAAGAAATGGTGCAAGATCCCCCACTTTAGAGCATGATGCAACATCGTGATGAAACAGAGAAACTGGGCTCTGCAGCAGGGTATATTAGAGTGAAATACACAGAGAGCCTGGCAACAGTGGCTTTAGCGTCTCCATCACAAGGTGGACTAATGCAAGGCACATGAGATCCGACTGACCAGTTGGACTGCACGGGCCGGTGGACTTCCTGCACTGATCTCTGATGCAACACACCGATAAAGAGGGTAAAGCTGTGAACTTGCTGTTCTATGTTTTTTTTTCTTCCTCTGTATTTTTAGGTGTACTTTTAGTTGAGTTGTATGATATGTGTGGATATATATATATATATATATATAGAGAGAGAGAGAGAGAGAGAGAGAGATTAGATTGTTACTGAATGGGAATGTGACTGATTTTGATATTTAGATATCTAAATAGTGTCACATGCACGCAGTCTTAGCAAACCTAGTGTTCTTTTTGTTTTTTGAAAGAATGCATAAACAATGCTGAAAAGACAAAATGTGATGCAACTGAAACAATAAGGTCAGGTATTAAGGTCGGTTTATAAAATTTGATTTAATCAGGAATAAGAAAAAAATGTTCATTTGTAAGTGCTGATAACTTAATGTGCACCTTTACACAGCAATGTTACACTGTGTTTAAACTGGATCTGAAATAATAACTTAGAATAATAATATAAGTACACCGTAGAATACAGTTTGTAGTTCATCTTTACTGAAGAGCTGCCCTTTGCCGATTTGAGCAGAGCCACAAAGCACACAGCGTTTAGTAGCGCGGGTTGCTCTGTTTCTGCCCTCGTCTGATTCGCCATCTGCGGGCTGTGGGAGGTGTCGTAAGAGGGAAGGGCTGAGCGTTGATTATGTCGAGGCATTGTTGTAGTGTCATTTGGTCCCTCCTCTCCCCCATGTCCTCCTCCTCCAACCTGTTTTTGGCGTACGTGCACCGCATTCTGAGTCACTCCGAGTGGACAGAGAGAGAGAGAGGGAGGGAGAGGGAGAGAGAAGGGAGGTAGAGGGAACGAACAGCAGGTGGAGATGACATCATCTGCACTGCACCAACACTGCAGCACTGTTTGAACAAAGGCATGCTGTAGCCTCTATGGCTAACACAGAACCGCTCTCTCTGCCTGTTGATAGGGTGGAAATGTGCAGAACATACTCGCACACACAAACACACACACACACACACACACACACGTGTACAGATTATTATAACTGCCTTCTGTTTCCTTCGCTTTTCCCGTTCATTAAACAAAGCTTGTATCCACCTTACGCCTCCATTTCAGTCAAAATGTCTGTAAATAAATATTTATCAAGCCCAAAGCCTCGTATTTTTCCCTCTCTGACTGCAATAGGAACGCATCCATGATTCAGTCAGGAGAATCGTATCGATGGGTCACACAGATGCTCTCTTTACCACAAGCGTGGACACTAATCGACTCCTCTCTCGTCCATACCACAGACAACCAATTCAGAATGTCGATCCTGGAGCGCCTGGAGCAGATGGAGCGCAGGATGGCCGAGATGTCCGGCCAGCAGCAGCAGCAAGGCAGCGGAGGAACGTCTGAAAGTGGAGTAACGGGAGGAGGAGGTGGAGGAGGAGGAGGAGAAGGAAGAGGCAATGCTGACCAAACACAGGTGTGTCCCATCACTCTGTCGTCAATTATTCATCAATATCTTTCCTGGATTTATTCCACAGCGTTGTTGAATTCTTTGTTATTGGTCAAGATGGTCTCAATTCATTTGTCTATTCATCACATTTATTTCATTTGTTTCTATAGTAACCTCTCTTCACAAGAGAATGGATTGAAAACGTGTGTAAACATTGATATAACAAAGTTTTCTGTAACTTCTTTTATTTTTAACACGCAGGAAAGGTTTTATTACAGAGGAGTTTATACATTTCTCGAGAACATGACAAGCCGTGGTCTCTTTAACCTTAACGTTAAATGTAACTATAAATGGTTAAAAAGTATTACATTTTATTATTTAATAATCATGAAAGGAAGAGCCGCTCTGCTTCATCACACTATCCCATTGTCGATTATTTTTCATATAACGGCACGTTGTAAGTATATATTAATACAGTGATGCGATGTCCCCTCAGTTCTCCCTGGGTCAGAGTCAGAGTCAGGGACAAGCTGGAAGCTCCTTTGAGAGTCGTGTGGTAGTAGTGTGTGAGAAGATGATGAACCGCGCCTGCTGGGCAAAATCCAAGCACTTAATCCACTCCAAAACCTTCCGGGGTATGACCCTGCTCCACCTGGCAGCTGCCCAGGGTTACGCCAACCTGATCCAGACCCTCATCAAGTGGCGGTGAGCACGTATTTCAATATCACACATGAAATATTGCTCACAGTGTTTGCTCACAAGTTATTTCTTTTTTTCTACAGCACTAAGCATGCAGACAGTATAGATCTGGAGTTAGAGGTGGATCCTTTGAATGTCGACCATTTCTCTTGCACCCCGTTGGTGAGTTTTTGGAGACTAAGTGAAATGTTGTTGTTGTTTTTTTTTATTGAAAGTAAATGCTGTCTGACATTGATGTCTTGATATCCCCCCACCCTCTAGATGTGGGCTTGTGCTTTGGGTCACACGGAGGCAGCTGTGGTTTTGTATAAGTGGGATCGGCGTGCCCTGGCTATCCCCGATTCTCTCGGACGCTTACCGTTGGCCACAGCCCGATCCCGGGGTCACACCAAGCTGGCGGAGTGTCTGGAAAATCTTCAGCGGGAAGAACAGCAGCAGCAGCAGACTCCCGCTACCAACATGCCTTTCTCCTCGTCTGCGGAGAGCTCCACCACAGAGGGCTGGATGAATGTTTGGGGAAGTGAGACTGCTTCTGGAATAAGAGGGAGCAACGTCACTAGCTCTGCTCCAAGCGCAAACCAAGGTGACTAGTGATGCCAAATCTACTGATAAACGTCATGTAATCTTAAATGTGCATTCAGTAAGAACACTTATACTGTCCAGACAAATAATAGCTGGATTTAAAGTATGATTCCACTGGGGGTTTTTTTTTACACCTCTGCAGATTTGAGGAGGCCCAGGTCTGAATCTTCCAGTTTCTACAACAGTGAAAGCCAAGGTGATGCCCCATTAACCAAGAAACACAAACCCAATCCTGAGCTCCACCAAGCAAGGTCAAGCAAGCCCGGTTCTACCCCTCTCGGTTTAGGAGAGCAAGTCCACAAGTCTAAAACCTGCCCTGCTAAAGCAGCCAGAGCAGGTACGGTGGACAAAGAGTCAGGAAAAGGAGACAAGGCTCAGGCAAAGTTGGGCTCAGCTTGTGCAGGCGGGCGATGGAGTGGCAGACAGACCGCAGGACGCAGAGGGCCGATTGGAGGACTTGCTAAAGAAAGGTTGGCAAACAGGCTGCGGTTACGAGAAGCATCTGGTACAGGATCAGTCTCCGAGCTTCTGGTGGGCCAAGAGGATCTGGAGAATACAGGAGATCTACAGGTGTGGAAATAGCACATTGCTATCAAAACCAGTTTGTTTGTTAAATATATCTCGCTTGACTGCAGAAAAGCCTCAGTCACACTTCAATCTATTTTAGTCAGGAGCCATTGATTTAATTTTCTATAGCAGCAGATCTGCCAGTAGTGCAGCTACAAATCACAGGTTTATATTGAAACTTCCTGTAAGTAGATGCTCGTTTAACGTTTACGGAAGGAGTCTTCGGTGTCAGCGCTTTGTAACAGTAAGAAGTAAAGCTGTAACTGTAAGCTTTTCAACATGTTCAGGACAGAGGAGTTTACGCTTTGTGTTTCTTTGAGAGAGAGAAAAGAGAACACCACAAAACAGTGTTTTGTTCCATGTTATTTTTATTATATTCCTGATATATTGCAAACAGATCTGATGAGGCGATTTTTCAGAACTAACGACTAAATTCCTCCGTGTTTCAGTTGAATATGATGACTCTGGCCGAGCACATCATCGAAGCAACGCCTGATCGCATCAAGAGTGAAAACTTCGTGGCCACGGAGTCAGCAAATCTGGATAGTGTCGAGGTCAACAGCACTATGAGCTGGTTAGCGACTTACCTTGGAGATGCAGAAAGGTAAATACGCTCGTATCGGGACTGTAACAAATAAGACGTGTTGTAAGTCGTGTGTTGTCATTTTAAACGTAACCGCAATTTATTTTTCCAGGTTCTTATACAGCAAGCCGCAGGCATGCTCCACGGGATTGGACAGTGGACACGCTGGCAGCCGTTCGGAATCCGAAGGCCCTTTCGGGAAACTCGGACTCCCGTCTCCAGCAGACTGGAGCGCATTCCTTAACGTCTCTCACAGCAAAAAGGAGCGAGATGTAACCCAGCTGGCCCTGTCCGACCACGAGCAGAGAGAGCTGTACGAGGCAGCACGCCAAGTCCAGAGCACCTTCCGCAAGTATAAGGTAGGGCGCATCCGGAGCCAGGAACATCTCTGTATCACTGCTCATGTATCATGGTGTCCCCCCTTTTTTTGGTGTTCATTGTGGCCTGGTTTCAGTCGTTGTGCTGTATCGTGTGGTGTTGTAAGGTAAACCCGAGATATAAACCAGATCTCTCAGGTTTTTGGGGTTTTAAAGGTGACAAGGTGATTTGTGTTTGGATTTGTGCTTAAGAGACGTTGAGTTAAGCATGAGGAGTCTTGCTTGAGCTAAGCATGGCCTGGCTACAGGAAATGACTGCACTGCTCTCTGTGTATATATACAGTTTGTGTTATGTGTGTCCCATTCCCAAGTCTATAACATTACTGACCTTACATCTCCAGAGGATGTCACAGAGTTTCCAGTACTTTGTCAATCTAAGCGGACTTCCCGGCCAGCCGAAAAAGCGGAATCTAATGCTGTCTCCGTGGTCATGCACCCGCAGGCCCGCTGTGAATACTAACCTGTCCCCTCTCCTGTCCTCTCTTCCTCTCTGTGCCTCTTCCCTTATTCCCTCCCTCCTGCAGGGGCGTCCACTCAGAGAGCAGCAGGAACTGGCAGCTGCTGTTATTCAGCGCTGTTATAAAAAGTACAAACAGGTAAGCTCACAACCCAGGAGGTGTTGTCCTGTATACCTATACGCTTTACTCTAGTTGGTAGTAACACTGCGTCTGGTGTACCTTCATCACCTCCCTCTTTTTTCCACAAGCTGACATGGATAGCCTTGAAGGTAATACGGCCGTTTTTCATAAGGCGTACATGTGATTGGTACATATGTTCGGATGTTCACACTGTTGTTGTTTTATTCCTTCGGCAGTATGCACTTTATAAGAAGATGACGCTGGCCGCCATCCTAATCCAGAGTAAATTTCGCAGCTACTACGAGCAGAAGAAGTTCCAGCAAAGTCGTCGGGCAGCCATGCTAATCCAGCAATACTATCGCAGCTACAAGGAGCTGGGCCGACACAACTCACACTCTCACGCCGCTGCAGCTGCTGCCCTCGTGCAGCACAAACTCAGGTACGAACACGCCGGCAATCACAAACAGAAATCTGAAGGGTGCTCAATAGAGACGCATTCGCCCTATTGTCCAGAGATTGTGAGTCCATTCCAAGACAGCTAAATTGGCCCTGCTTTCTGGGTGGGAAGGGCATAGGGTCTCTATCCTGTCAATCACAGTGGCGCTAGCCAATCATTGGCACCTGTGAGGCTCATGTATGTGGAAGGGGGTAGATAGCGCTTTCCTCAGAGTGAATGGAAGAAGGTTTGTTATTAAAGGATGAATCAATTGATAATTTATTTTTTAGAAAAATAATCAGAAAAGTGATGATAATATTATTAATAATAATAATAATAATAATAATAATGATTAAATTGTCCTTATACCGGCGTTGGATTCTGATGTTCTATATGAGACGTGTCATTCTTTGGTTAGTAAAAAAAATTACAGTTGTTGGCAGATTGCTTTAGGGCTTGATTTTGTTAGAAAATAATCAATGTTGATTAATTTCCTACAACAGCATGCCTCGTGTTTCAGAAGAAACTACAGGGCTCCCAAAACTTGTAAGATACACTGCTGTATATTGCATGACTGAATCCACCTTTAATCAGGAATAACAAAAAATATTATGAATGAAACCATGCCCTGGGTACTGATCAGAAGGTCAGGGGTTCAAGCCCCAGCACCACCAAGCAACACCCTTAACTCCCTCTGCTCCAGGGGCGCCGTATCACGGCTGCCTGTGCTGTGATCACGACTTCCTAACATGCTGGGAAATGCAAAGAAAAGAATTTCACCATGCTGTAAAGTATATGTGACAAATAAAAGATTCTTCTTCTTCTTCTTCTTCTTTAATACTCTGTTTCAGAAGTGGTCTGCTCACCAAGAGGCAGGACCAGGCCGCCAGAAAAATAATGCGATTTCTACTCCGATGTCGCCATAGGTAAGTCACAGTGCTGATTAATCTCCTAACAAATCAACGCAAAGCACATAGTCAAACATGATTTTACAGTGTTAATCTCCAACTCAGTTTGATGCTACATAAAGAATTTACTTACACAAAAGAGAATTTAGCAAAGAATAAAAAAAAAAAAAAAACTTAGTCGTCATTATTTCTGAGCAACTTACAATCTTAAATATCAGGTTTAAATAGCAGACAGGAAATGTTAATTGACTCATGGATCACCCTGCACCCCGTTTTATGGCCCCTCTCCTCCCCCCCAAACCCCACCTGACCCTCAGTATGTGCTAATGGCTATGTGGTGTTGTTTTGCTGTCTATGCAAAGCCCCTTGATGGACCATAGACTGTTCAAACGGGTGAGTGCAGCCTTGGCAAAATCAGCCTGTCCCCCTCTGACGTCCTGTTTTATCCAACCTTCTCTCCTCCTATATCCTGCTCTTTGTTTTCCTAAATTCTTAATCTGTCTTGAGTCTTCCTGTCCTTTTTTCACTCTCTCTCTCTCTCTCTCTCTTGCTCTTGCTCTATCTCTCTCACTCTCCATCTGTCTGTCTATCTCTTTCGCTTTATGCCTGCTTGCATGATGGCCAAGTTGGAGCCTCCGTGGATTTGAGCCTCTGAATGAGAGAGAGGGGACGATCGTTGTAACAAACGATCAGATGACAGATTTTTACAGCAAACGCTAATCCCAAATCTCCCCCAACCCAACTACCACCCCCCAGTCACTCGCTTCATTCCTCCTCCATCTCTCTTGTCATGAGGATGCTTTCTGAGAGCACTATGGACTGATGGACTGCTGGATAGTGTGGATGGCATTGCATGCTGGCCAGAGGAGGCCTTGCTTCTTACGGGGCATGCTGTAAATTTCATCACTTCCTTTAAGGAAGAGTTTAGCTCTTGAATGCCTGGCTGCCTGTTTCTTATACTCTACTTGCCTTGAGTTTAATAAAAAATATATATTTTTAAAAAGCTTCATTGAGGGGTCGGGACTACGAATGTCAGCAATTTGTTTTTATGATTCTATCGAAGTGTGTACGATACAACAGAATGTTTGCAGTAATACAGAGATGACGTTATTTATGCTGTTTATTAACATTTTGTCTTCTGACCTCCCTTGTTATCGTATAAATTGTGTGACATGATGTACTGTGCATGTGTCGGATGAGTTACTAACCACATTAGCAGTGAAACCTTTCTTTTAGCCGTCAAGTCATCGTTGCGCTTTGTTCAGAAAGATTTTGCATGTAGTGTTTTGATGATGTCAGATTGTATTGTATTTCTTTTTTTAAATGTCTAAACTTGCTGGGAGACTCAAGGTGGGATGTTATTTAGTCAAAATGATATGAACGATGAAAGAGCGGTCCTTTCACGTCCGTTAGATCAGTTCTGGAGTTTTCAGCAGTGCGTGCGATCATGTTTTCTCCGATCTAACACACAGCTAGGGTTCGACATGGTATAAGTACAGGAAGGCAACACAACCCCGTTGTGAAAGCTGTAGTACATGGAATAATTTCACTGAAGTGATTATTATTACTACTCCTGCATGTTCAGATTAATAGCCTTAGTGTGGGTAGTTTTATAATTATGGAATTAAACACTTTGTGTGTCGTGCTGTTATAGGAAAGTAGTCAGTGATGCGAAGTGTTACTGTTCCTGCTCCAAAGTCCAGCACATCCCAGAGTGTTTCATTCCTCTTATACCACAGCAAGATCCCAACAATTGCAGTTTTTTAAAAATGTATTTATTAAAGAACAACACTTCATACTTCTTATTCATCTATAGTTATATTTAATGATAGTTTTCTGTTTCTCACTTACAACACAGCAGCTATAAAATTTAATTCCCTCACTTTCTCTACGTTAATAAGACACACACACAAAAAAAAAACACAGCTCGTCACCGTGAAAACATCCTTCATTCAGCAGACTTTCCCATGGTAGAAAATGTCACGTTTACAAAACGCTGACACTGAAGACTCCTTCCTGCCATAAACGTCTCCTCAACGAAACCATAACCGTAACAACAATCTGTTTATTATTAGTCTTAGATTATACAGAACATTCGCCCATACAAGTCACAGTAAACGAGCTGTTACTGTAGAAAAAATAAGATGCTTAAAAAATATTAGAACGAGCACAGAGATGCTGTTAGAGAAAATTAATCAACATCTTCAGATCAATCAGAATCCAGAATTCAGCAGTATTGTGTGTGACGTGTGTGTGTGTGACGTGTATGTGTGTGTCTCCTTCTGATATATATTTCAGTCAGAAAAGCGCTTAGAAGCATCTGTCTAAAACACAAACTAACCCTGCATTCCTGTCTTTCATCTTTTCTTTCTTGCAGGGTGAGAGAACTGAAAAGGGCCAAGGAACATGAGAGCTCACCAAAGAGCCCCGTCACAATGTAACGTCCACCTCCGAATCCAGACTGTTCCCCTTTCCTCTTTCTGTTTTTACACGAAACGAACAATTTACCAAAAGGCAAAAACTATTCAAGGAAAAACAAAACAAAACAAAACAACAAAAAAACAGAAGCGAGAAGACGTTAAGAACATGCGAACTTGTGACTGATTCTGTCGCCCCTGGTACTGCCACAGCGTTGTGTATTTTTTCCTCTCCATCGGGGAACGTGGGGAGTTCTGCGTAAAAACAAAGACTTTATCTGGGAAACAATAACATCCTCATGCCATTTTTTGCACTCTTCATATTAAAATTTTTTTTTTAATCGAGGAACGATTGTCGTGGAGCTGAACGCTTTTTTTTCCTGACGGCGCTCGTAAAACAAGACAGATGACAAGATTAAGACACGCGTCGCATTCATGTAATCATGCTGGATTCTGCTTACGATTATTCCATTTTTATAATTCGAATGAAAGAGGGGGGAAACAACCGATTTGAACCAAAAAAAAAACAAAAAACGGTCTCATCTCATTGATCATGTGCATGCAGAGTTTTCCGTCAGTTCGATGTATATCAGCTCTTTGTTTCTTACTAGTCCGTCCTTTCATCCGGTGAAAAGGGGATGGGCTGCACATGAATGTACGCTGGGTTTAGGTTTTAAAAGAAAAAAAAAAGAAATTCTGGGTTTGAAATATCAGTGTCTTACTTTTTGTGGTTTTCAGAGTAAGTCACAATTTGGGACAGAGCCGAGCTCTCTGTTGGGTAACTGTTTGTGTGTTTTTTGACTTTCTAAACGAGTCCTTTTCTTAACATTTGACCTTTCGCTGGCCTGACTTTGTGAGTCCTGTGTTTGCTGAATTTTAAACCGGAAATAGTGCATGTATTTGAGCCGAGTGCTCCTGCATGCTGACAGAACTGTTTTGTGGGGTTTTTTTGTGTTTAATTAACCTCAGCATCGTTTCTCTGTCCTGTCATGCAAAATATACGTCTTTTTAATTTTTTTATGTTATTTTTTATTTTTTTGCCTTACATCATTTACCTCTTCTTTTACATGCATTCTGCTTCCTATATTTTTTTACCTGAATTTATTTCACTTTTTTGTGTTTTTTTTGTTCTACAGTTGTCTCATTGTGCCACAGAAACACTATTTTTGCTGTATGTTTGTGTGTGTGTGTGTGTGTGTTTGCTGACAAAGTTTCAGCGCTTTGCTTTGTTGCCGTTTGTTCCAGCAAGTCGTTAAATGCTTTTCGTTCTGAGATTCCCGTAACACTGACGTCTTAAAGACTTTTTAAAGGGTCCCTATAAACAACCTCCATATTTTTGACTAAAGCGCGGTTCCTGTACATAACGAAGATGAGAGAATAGGTACACAGCGAGCCAGAACCCTTACCACAAGAGGATTGTATTTAATAATATATATTATTTTATTCATAAAAAAACATAATAACATGATAAAGAGATAGCAAAAAAAACAACAAAAAAAAACAAATATATTGTATAGTTTTGTTTGAGCGCCCGAGATGTACGGTTGTATTGTTTGTAAATACTGTAAATATCTGGTGCAAAAGAAGGAGCATGAAACCTTATGATAATGACGCAGAGCATAATATAAAGGAAAAAAAACTGTAGTGGCTATGATCTAAACAGATTCATTCAGTTTCAATATAAGAGCCTTTTATTTGAAATGTTCTTATAAAGAACACTTAGTAAAGCATGACTTTTTTTGCAAAACCATGATAAAACATAGCGTTAGTGGAGACCCGAGAAAAAAAATCTTAGGATACGACCTGTTTATAGAGTGACGAGATTTTATTTATTTTTTATTTTTTTGTATACCCTTAAGAATCATCTGGATTTCTGTATAAATGGCTCCAGAAATGTGACGTGATCATGTGATAATAAAGGGAGTATAAACAAACACATGTGACATTACACACGTCCAAAAAAGTATGTGAACCTCCTGGAAAGCTGGGGTTCTGGTTCATTCAGGTTTGGGTTTCACCTGTCCTGTAAAAAAACACACACACACACACACATACACAAAGGGTTCTGATTACCTGCTATAAAATGGACAAAAGTCAGTACTGTTTGGTTCTAGAGATATTTAGGAATTCTGGAAGGAAATCTGACCAATCCTGCCTGCTTCTTAAAGATCTTTGACCAATACCGCCCATTCATTTAGAATTCTGACCACCACCCACTCCTGAAAGAGTTCTGACCAAAACCAATCATTCCCAGAGGAATTCTGACCAATATCGGCCATTTCTAAAAGGATTCTGGCCAATACCACCCATTCCCATAGAAATACTGGGCAATACTGGTCATTCGGATAGGAATTCTGGACAATGCCACCCATTCCCATAGGAACTCTGGCCGGTACCACCTATTCCCATAGGAATTCTGACCAATATCACCCATTACAGTAGGGGTTCTGACCAATATCGCCTATTCCCATAGGAATTCTGCACAATACCAACCAGGCCTGAAAGAATTCTAACTACTAAAGCTCTAAACATTTCATGCACTTGTTCTATAAGCTTCATATCTGGCCACTCATTTAAAACCTGCTCAACTTTTTTGTTGGGTCCCATAGGATCGCAGTCCCAATACACACCTCTATTCGGTTTCGTCTGTATGAGTGTGAGTCCTATAAAGAAACCAAGGGTGACAGTTAAACATCTCCAGACTTTACTTACAGTCTATGTTTATGAGTCTAATATAAGAAGAAGAAAACAACAAAAAGGGTGGTGTAAAAGGGTTATTACAATGTAGAAAAGTATATTATCTGGTTTAAGGGGAAGGAGGGAGCTGGGGGATCAGTGATTGGCTGTTGGAAGAACAATCAGAATCTAATACTACCAAGTGTAACCCTTATTTTCCTCTTCTCAGCTCTATATCCAAGTGTATTTGGATAAATAAATAAAAAAAAGCGGCTGCCAAAGGAATAGCTGTAATAAACCTAACACTAATGTTAATACGGTTTGTGAATAATAAGGATGTTGTATCACACAATATCAGTATAAACCTCTGCATAAATAATATACAATATCTGCATAAATATGACCTCAGACATCATCAGATTTACACACAAGTCCTAAAAGTAGATAAAGAGAACCAAATTAAACAAATTAAGACAAAAAATATTACACTTGTTTATTTATTTAATGAGGAAAATGATCTGTGAGTGTCAAAAGTATGTAATTTTTTAGGATTAGCAGTTAATTTGAAGATGAAATTAGAGTCAGGTGTTTTCAATCAATGGGATGACAATGGGGTGTGAGTGACCGCTCTGTTTTCTTTATTGCTCCAAGAGCCATCCATCCATCCATCTTCTAGCGCTTACTCCTTTTCAGGGTCATGGGGATTCTGGAACCTATCCGAGGGAGCATCGGACACAAGGCGGGTTACACCCTGGACAGGTGCCAATCCATCACAGGGCACAATCACATACACGCTCACACACCCATTCATACACTACGGACACTTTAGACACGCCAATCAGCCTACCATGCACGTCTTTGGACTGGGGAGGAAACCGGAGTACCCGGAGGAAACCCGCGCAGCACGGGGAGAACATCAAACTCCACACACACGGTGCGACTCGAACCCCGCGCCCTGGAGCTGTGAGGTGAACGTGACCACTAAGCCACCGTGTGCCGCCCTCCAAGAGCAAGACCTGTAATAGTCCACGAGATCACAAAGGCACCCAGGGTAACTTCTCTCTCACATTGGCTAATCTTAATGTTCAAGAGTCCACCCTCAGGAGAACACTGAACAATAATGGTCTGCATGGCAGGGCTGCAAGGAGAAACCCCCTGCTCTCCAAAAAGAACATTACTGCCAGTCTACAGTTTGCTAAGGATCACATGGACGAGCCAGAAGGCTATAAAAATATTTCGTGGACAGATGGGATCAAAGTAGAGCTTTGGGATTTA
Organism: Ameiurus melas; assembly: GCA_012411365.1. Taxonomy (NCBI): domain Eukaryota; kingdom Metazoa; phylum Chordata; class Actinopteri; order Siluriformes; family Ictaluridae; genus Ameiurus; species Ameiurus melas. Next base: position 18,761,690 of record CM022752.1, read on the forward strand.
AATGAGAAGCGTTATGTTTGAAGAAAGGAAAACACTGCATTCCGGCATAAGAACCTTATCCCATCTGTGAAGCATGGTGGTGGTAGTATCATGGTTTGGGCCTGTTTTACTTCATCTGGGTCAGGATGACTCGCCATCATTGATGGAACAATGAATTCTGAATAATACCAGCGAATTCTAAAGGAAAATGTCAGAACATCTCTCCGTGAATTATATCTGAAGAGAATGTGGGTCACACAGCAAGACTACGATCCTAAACACACAAGTCGCTCTACCAAGAACATTTCAAGAAGGATAAACTTAATGTTTTGGGACGGCCAGGTCAAAGTCCTGATCTTAATCCAGTAGAAATGTTGTGGAAGAACCTGAATCAAGCAGTTTGTGTGAGGAAACCCACCAACGTCCCAAAGGTGAAGATGTTCTGGAGAAACAGACTAAAATTCCTCCACGTACGTCGATGTGCAGGACTGATCTGCAGTTATTGCTGCACAAGGGGGTCACACCAGATACTGAAAGCAAACATTCACATACTTTTGCCTCTCACAGATATGTAATATCGGATCATTTTCCTCAATAAATAAATGACCAAGTATAAAATCTTTGTCTCCTTTGTGTAATTTGGTTCTCTTTATCTACTTTTAGTACTTGTGTAAAATCTGATGTTTTAGGTCATGTTTATGCAGATATATAGAAAATTCTAAAGGGTTCACAAACATTCAAATGCCACTGTAAAACTGAAAGGAGCAAATAAAGAGAGGTTTTTAAAGAGATATTATATATTTTAGAAACCCAGATCCAGACTTCAATCCGAGTCAGATTCAGTGGTGGAATTAAACGTAGGGTATTTATAAGTCAAACACACTTAGCCTATACTAGAGGAATTCGTATCAGTAATAACTGGTTGATTATTGATTACACACTATATAATGGGTTCTATAAAACTTTTCCATCAATGACCTTGTCTACTGCTTTAATTAAGTTGCGGCACCGTGAGCCATTTATACAGAAATCTAGATGATTCCAAGCTTTTCCTTCTCCCCCCCCCCAAAAAAAAATGGCTAGCAAGATTTTTTTTTTTCTTTTGCCAATAGTGCCATGGTATCGGTATATCTCTTAATTAATTAATTATTCTGCTCAACAGATGATTATAACAGAGGTTAGAATAGAAAAAGGACCTAAATTCATGACATCACCCTCACAGTCGTACAGTAGAGGTCTGTCCACGATTCCCAGAAGAAGAGATGCTTTGGTCTCACTATAGTTCTGTCTATTCACTTATCTCACGTCTAAGCAGAAACACAGAAATAGATGTGAAACCGAAGCCGAGGATACACGGAAGACGTTGAACATGCAGGACGAATTTGTAAATGGCAGTCTTGAACAGGGAATCTTCCTTGACAAAGTCACAGATATGTCCTATATGATCTGAGAGGATTAATATTATCTAAGTTGAGACTCATCAGATTTTTTTCTGCCATTAAATCAATGCATTATGGACTAAATCTGAGAAAGAGAAAATAATTGCGGATTAGTTTGAACGCCATGTCCTCAGACGAGTAAAGAGATTCATCTGATCAAGCCTGGCATGTATTTATTTATTTATTTATTTTTTAAATCCTTGTTTTACTCATCTCATTATAAATTCTATTTTTCTTCGATTGAAGCTTTCATGCTGTGTAATATGGCTCGGTTAGGAAATCATTTATGAGTTTGTATGTGTTTATTTTACGTCGTATCGGCAAACGTAGAACGCAAAGGGCTTTTGGATAAAACGCTGGATCGTCGTGGGTGAATCGGACATGAAGACAAATTTAATATCATTTTCTGACTCACACCAGCAGCTACACTCAGAACGTATGGTGCTCATTCACAGGTCTTATATCGGTGTATATCTGTTCTCCACCCGTTTCAGTCTTCAAGCGATAACATCAGATCTTACATTTTCATCGTCCTCATCATCGCAGAGATTTAATATCAGTATTATCGTAGAAAGTGCCTAAAACGTAACCTTCTGAGAAAATCTTCTGAGTTTTCAGGACTTACAGTGACGGTCAATGTTAACCGATTCCTCTCGTGTTTTTTTTTTTGTTTGTTTGTTTTGATATGTGTGGATTATGCAAGGCTAAAAAACTGGTTTTATTGTTCGAAGAGTTATGATATCCCTTCAAATCCCTTCCTCTTTAATCTCCATCCTTAAAATGTGGAAATTTAAAAAAAAAAAGAAAAAAGAAAAAGAAACTAAAAAAACACAAACATTTCTCTCCTTCATTTGTTTTTGTCAGGGACGTTTGGAGCGATTCATTCATACAGCGTTGTTTTTCAAAAAAAAAAAAATTCATGTCATTTAATATGCTTACAACAAGCCAGATAATAGAGCATTAACCATATAACCTACAGACAGATGTGAAACATGACCATGCACGGCACATTTGCATGAGAAATCAGTTTTCAAAGGATCTAATAATACACTAAGCATGCCTGTGGTTCATCTCTGTACTCATATAGCACAGTAGAGTAGAGAAGAGGAAACGTTCCGTCATGTCCACACACTCTTTTCATATACGTCACATATCACAGCACATCACACTTGTTGCAAGGCAGGCACAGTTTATAGAACAAGACTCGTGTTATCATTATTATTATTACTTTCATTTTATTAGCGTGACGAGAACTGTTTCCTATCATTGCTATTCCTCGTTAAAAACGTTCTTCCACAATTGAGCATGCAAACTTCAGGAAGTCATCACCTCATCTCATGAAACACTCATAAAGGTTTTTTTTGTTTTTGTTTTTTTTTACCCACGGCTGGTCCTAGGTTTGGCCTCCAGTCAGCTAATTACGCAGGGTTTTCGATCAGGAAAACACGAAAATGTGCCGTCTAGGATCAAGAAAATACTGAAATCGTGTTCATCCACCAAATCAGTATCCACCTGTTGTGCTGTAAACCACTAATGAGTGTTTGAGATTAGGGAACCGTCTGGGAACCTCCCTTTTGTAATTTTACTCAGGGTGCCAAAACTGGGAGGGAGAGTCCAGATTTATTTCAAATTTAGAACAGGTCAGGGCTTTGGGTCTAAGAGGAAGCCATTCCATTAATACGATACGAAGGCATTGACCACAAATCACCGGGAAGCAGGGTAGGCCTCGTATTACTGCTGAGTTCAAATCATCATCATCGCCATCATCATATACCTAACTGAGGGAGCATCGCTTAAACATCACTCATTTAACATTTCCAAAAAAATGGAAAGAATACCTCAACGTTCGACACGTCAGTGGAAATCTGAACATCGTTACGTAGACATGACTTTTTTTTTTTTTAATACGTGATCATTCATTCCACGTTTCTATGTGAGGTGAGAGATTCACGCAACTCCATCCTCGAAACGAATTCCCCAAAACCTTGTCCGAGGTAGTTGAGCTTTAGTGCTGAGCTCTGATGTCTGATGTCACACACTTCTCTAAAGGCTCGGATACAGACGGAGGAATGACGAGAAATAACACATGCGACAGGTTAACGTTTCAAACCTACGAACTGTTCACGTGTCAATAAAACAGAGATTTATTTGCTTGTTCTGCCCCCTCCCCCACCCCTTAATTAATCAAAACGTAGAGTAGGCCTATAATGAACCAATCATCACTCTTCTTATTTACAAATTCAGAGCAATAAACAGTTTCGGTTTCTTTAAAGCAGAGTGCTATAGTTTAAAAGAATTTAGAAACATTAAAAAATAATAATAATTAAAAAAGGAAAAAAAACGAAAAAAAAAACTTTAAGACATGCTTAGTTCACTTCCTCTTATGCAATTAGTGGCAAAGAAAGTCGGGGCATTCAGTGATCTATGGATATTGGTTTCATATTTCCCGAAACCCTAATGCACGTTTTCATCATTTTCAAATGATCAGAAAGAAAAAAAATAAAAATAAAAAATAGGTGAATATAAGCCCAGCTTTCTTACAAGGTGACGGGCAATCAACACTCTGCATGTAAAACTAGTATTAGTCCTCTCTTTTCCCCCCGTTTCTCTTTCTCTCTTTGTTCCCTTCTTTCTTCCCTCATTCCCTGCTTCGTATCCCTCTTCCTCTCTTCCTCTGATAAGTTTATTTTCCTCACGTTCTGTTTTTTCCTCAGCTGTCTCTCTTTCTGTCCTTCTTGTGAGATTTATTTTTCTGTAATTGTGCATGTAAGAGCATCACTGAATTGTTGGATATGTTTAAAAAATAAAAAATAAAAATACTCAGCTGCTGAAGCCATGCAAAACATTTTGAATTGCCCTCAAAACATGGAAAATGTTTTCTGAATGCTTTATATAATTTCTGCTGTAAAATAAAATCTGAAAATGGAAAAAATGGTACATATTTTGCACGTTATTCCAGCATAACATGGATGTATATGTGTGTACACACATGAGCACATGCACAAACACACACACACACACACACACACACACACACATATATATACTCTACCTTCTGCCAGATGGCAGGAGAGTGAAGAGCCCGTGAGAGGGGTGAGAGGGTCGTCTGCAATACTTGTGGTTTTGCAGATGCAGAGGTTGTTGAATGAGGTGTTGATGATGAGTAGAGAGACCCCAATGATCTTTTCAGCTGTCCTCACAATCCGCCATAGGGTCTCACACGGTGAGACAGCTGGTCAGGACGCTCTCTGTCGTCCCTCTGTGGAAGGTGATGAGGATGGGAGGGGAGAGTGTGCTCTCTTCAGCCTCCATTCCCTCCCCTATGGAGTCATACTGTGGAGTTTAATAGTAAAACAAGAAAGAAGAAGAAATGAACTGAAAGAATATTTTCTGACCACATAATCCTGCTGGCTGGAGATTTTTTCTTCTTGGGGGGGTTCTGATGCACCTGATACACTCAGCACCATACACACTTCCCTCTGGTGTTACTGCTGTGCTTAGAGCTTCCACCCAAATAAATATCTTTAAAGACAGTAAGTTCTCAACCCAGTCGTCAGGGCCCATGTGGGGTGAAGATGAATGAATCTGTGATGCACAAGGTGTCTTATGGTGCTCCCTTTCCACGTTCCCATCGCGCTGGTCCACCAGGAACATATCCCCCAGGAACACACCACCACATTGTGCATAATATGACATGCGACAGGTTTAATGGACAGAAGGTTCTCCAGGAACAGGGTTGGGATCCCGTGCATTTAAGGAGCAGATCAACACATTGTGCAGGACAGAGGGTTCTCCAAAGGGTTCTTCAGGAACAGGGTTGGGAACCCGTGCGGATGGAGGATGGAGGAAGTAGAAGAGTTCACATATAACGAAATGGCAGCTGAATGAAACAGGATGTCTCTTTAAAACAAGATAACTGAAAGTATCTGTATAGAGAAGTGTGTTGTGCTTTGTGTGCGCGCGCGCGCGTGTTTGTAATTCCCTGACGTCCCCTGGCCCTTTAAACACAGTTCCTGGATCAGTCTCGTCCTCACACAGCCGCTCATTATATTGTCCCTTTCTCACTGTTACAGCTCCGTGTTTCTGTCTCCAGGAATCATGTAAGTTTCTTTATACACTCTTTAAAAACCTCCTTACTTTGGGTGTCATGTTTTTTTTTTTTTTTTTTTTTTTTTAAACGTCGTATTATGTAGAGGGAAAACTACAGAAACTGCAACAACAACAAAAAGCTGCGCCCAAACTTACTAACGGCCTCCGCCGACAGCTAGCGCAACAAGTTAGCATAGCAGCAAGCTAGCCTTTTATTTCATTATTACTTTATCATTTATTCATCTTCACACACTACACACTCTCTTTTATCGCAGATTGCCTCGTATCCCCGTTATATCATAGAGATAAATCGACGTGTTTTAACACGCTTATATTACTTTGTAAAGCTGGCTAGTAAAGTTACTAGCAAACTTTCAGTGTAGCTAGGTAACCGACTTTAGCTAGATAATGCAAAACACTGCGTTTTGTGGATATCGTTATTCGGTATTATCGCTCAAACTCCCACTGTTAACTTTTAGTTTAGAATTAGTTTAGTTTGAGTAATCCAGCAGTCACCTTTCAAAACTTACACACTTTTAGCATTTTAAACAATTTAGTTTGGAGCTCAGTTATCTATCTAGTTAGTTAGTTGGTTAGTTAGCCTAGCCTCCCCTGTTGCTACACCGTTGTGGGATTAGACCTTTCCTGCATGAATACTGTTTATGTGTAAAGTTATAAAAATGTAATAAAACCCAGCACACGTGTTTAGTTTTGTCACCTGAGCAGCTGAAAGAGCGAGCCTGTGATTTGTTTTCCTTGTTATTGTTGAACTAATCGGCTTTTACTCAGATTACACAAGATTTGAACTATATTTACAGGTTCAATGTCGTTTAACTTCCAATTTAAGATGTTTATAGCTTAATAAAATACACTTACATAATAACAATAATAACTGTCAAATTCCACACACACACACACCTATTCAGATATTCTATTAGACTCATTACTGAATATATTTGGCCTAATATTCTGAATATTTATATTTAAGAGCTGAAATTTGCACCAATACAAGACCTTTAGATTTGGATTGATTTGTTTATTTTACATTAAGATAAGATCAGATTTATTGATCTGGAATTTTTGTTTGTTTGTTTTTTTTATTGCCAGCTTGCTCGACACAACAACGTAAACAAATAAGGACTAAATTTGGTAGAGTATAAGCTTAGATTGTAGATATTAATGTACTATAATGGGTAATAAAAGCTGGAAATATTTTATCCTAGTCGTAACCAATTCGATTAAGATTAAAATCTTGAACCCAGTGGGTACGAGAGCTCTGGCCGTCGAGCTTTATTGAATGACAGCGTAGCCGTGATTTACGTATAAATACTCTTGTAAACAAATGTTGATTATTTGCCCACGTATTTAGACTTTTATATTGTGAATGCATTAAAGCATTATGGTGTTAGTATGGCTCATAATCGACGCCATGTGTGTGTCTGATGTGATGTGGCGTAGGACACAAGATGTCCGCTCATTTGCTTACAAACAACCTGGTGAATCCATGCAAATGTTGACTTCCTCACCGTGCGAGTGCACGAGAGCTTCAGTCACTTGATTGACTTTATTAATCTACATAATCTCACCATTTAAACTCGATCTGAAGGAGAATATTTGGCTGAATGTGTGTTGTAGGGTAATTTTTGAAAAATCGCAAGCGCCTCCGAATATTGAGTTCTTGACCGCGGTTCAAAAACATAAAATTGAAAAATTCCTCGACGCGTGCTCAAAAAAACCAAAACGCAGCTTGCCATTTTACAGAACCCGGAAATCTTTGACTGTTACAAAGCGCCGACACTGGAGACTCCTTCCATAAACGTTGTGTAAGCATCTCCTAACCAAAAGCGTCACCGCATCAATTTTGCGTAGTAACAGTTTACTTTGTTAAACAGCAACACTTCTTTTTCTTTTTTAATCATCCGTCATAGATTATGTGACGCGTATTAACTGCCATACGGCTCAATGTGTGTGAGCTGTTCCTATAGAAACGATAGCGTATCAGAACGATAAGCTGTCAATAGAAACCCGTCTTTGGCATTACATCCAGAACCGTGTGTGCTGTTATACGAAAATAACACGCGTCAGATTTGAGGATTCAACTGCACTGTGGAATACATAAGCTATAGAACAAGCCATGTCACGCTGTTACAGGAATAATAATCAACTACCAGGTGGTTTAGCACTGTGAACACACATCCTGAAGCGTTTTATTATTATTCTGATTTACGTTTACGTTTATGCCCTTATCCAGAGTGACTTAACATCAATTTGTCAATGATTAAGATTTTTATTCAAGAATGTCACATAATACTTAAAAAAAACACGTTTATAATTACGTTCAAATGTTCCATGAAACAAGTTGGTTCCTGTTTACATTATGTTGCATTACGCTCCCTCACCAGCCTCTCTCTACAAAGTGCTAACACTGGAGACTCCTTCCATGAAAGTTTATTTGTGAGCTGTTACTATAGAAACGCTAACATATCAGAATAAGAATTTTAAGAATTGGATCAAATATAAACCTGTGAATTGTTGCTGTGATGCTGCTGATTATTAATTCAATGTCATTAAATTAATGATTAATTAATCAATATACCCTGATCAGTCAGGATCCTGGATAAGGGAAGGATGCAAGAATTATTTTATATTCTGCATGTTAAACAGGATTCAGAGAGTGTGTGTGTGTGTGTGTGTGTGTGTGTGTTAACATTCCTCTGAGAGTTTGTAGTGTCCTGGTGGTGCTGGCGTATCTGTCAGAGCCTCACATTGCTCACCACGTGAGCCTTTGGAGCGAACACAGCAAACCAGACACTGAATATCACACAGTCGTGCTGTTTGCTTTCTCCGACTGCTGGAAGTGCAGTGTGTCTCTGAATACGTTTGTTACATTCGCCATAAAATGGATTGCAGTGACATGTGATTCATTCTCCAGCTTGTCATGATTTAAAAAAAAAAAGAAATTAAAAAATGCAAATACTTATTAGAATAATTTTATAAACTAAGGCTGAATGATATGACATGAAATATCGTATCATGATTCTCAAAGGCATTTCTACGACACACTTTATATCACAAGATCTAGCTGACCAATCCGTAGTGTTGCTTTAAAAAATAACTTTATTTACTTTCTTTTGTCTTTAAATAAAGTTCTAAACGTTTAACAATGGTAAAGCACAACATTTTAACGTCATCAGTTGCTTATGTAGTGTTTAATTTTTTTTTAATTATTATTTAAATTTGATTGGTTTAAAAAAAATTACTAAAGATATCACGACATCTGAAAAGATTAGTTAATTTAGTTAATGTAGTTTATTTCGGATGGTATTTCTGACTAACGTTAACGATGGGTTTATGTTAACGCTCTTCTGATATGCTGCTGTTTCTATAGTAACAGCTCATGCTAGGATCATTGTATACTCCCTGCTTTTTGGTCTCTTTAAATACAAATTAATAAAATTTAACACCACATGATGGGTGGAGCCTTCAGAAAAGGATCAGTGTCACTCATTTAGCCTGTTTGCCTTTAGAATCTTCTATCTCTGCTTAAATATGACCTAAACATCATCAGATTTTTAGTCCTAAAAGTATATAAAGAGAACCAAATTAAACAAATGAGACAAAAATATTATACTTGGTCATTGATTAATTAAGGAAAATTATCCTATTATTGCATTGCCTATTATTAGAATATTGCATATCTGAGAGTGGCAAAAACTTCTAGGATTAGAGGTGAAATTAGTCAGGTGTTTTCAATCAATGGGATGATGATGATGATCAGGTGTGAGTTAGCGCCCTGTTTTATTTAAAGGAACCCAGGGTAATGTCTAAGCAACAAATGTTGGCTCTCACATTGGCTAATGTTCATGAGTCCACCATCGGGAGAACACTAAACAACAGTGGTGCGCATGGCAGGGTTGCAAGGAGTAAGCCCTGATGTCGCTAACTCTACTGTGGTAACTGTTTCATCATAATAATCTCACTGGAACAGTTATTTTGCATTCCATGTATCGTTTCTCAGCCCATTTTTACATCATATACACTACAATCAATGGAGTAAGTGCAGTACTTGTTGTTTAGCGATACATCCACATGGTGGCAGGGTAGCTCCAATTATTAATTTTTATTATATTGTGTCAAACAAAGCCGTACAACAAATAACAGCAATGCGGACATACTGCTAACAAAGGGACAATTTCAAACAAAGGCAACACACAAGATATCACAGCGGAACGATTACATTTTCAGTGTAACATCCTTAAAAATGTTATGTTTTGGACGCTTTAGCGCTCGGCGGTTTAGACATATTATTAAACGAGGCAGGGATTTTACATCAGCAGGATAAATTTCTAAAATTATTCTTAGATTTTGTATTGCTCTGGCTTTGTGAAGATGAAATTGACCTAGAAGACAAAGTCACAGTAAAGTATAGTCAAAATTAGAATATAAATATAGACATTGTAATCTGCACCAATTTGTTAAAACATAAATTTAAAAAAAAATGATGATTTCCATCCATTTCGAGAAAGAACACTGATTTAAAACATGTAAAATTGATTCTTCTTCCATTTTACAAAAGGAGCACAGTGGGTCTACAAAAGTTTATTGCGTTTTGTGAGTAATTTTATTTGGGATAAGACACTTCCAATTGAAGGAGAAATCCATCAATTACTTAAATTGGAGTTTGGGTAATAAATACTCAACTTTTGGGTGTGCTTTAGAGAGAATTACTTGATCTGAAACGAGAGTATTTCTGATAAGAATTTTATTACGTTTCTTGTAAAGAATGAGTACTATTAATTGAAAACATAGGAATGTGATTAGACAAGCTAGCATAACTTGGGTGCACTCTAACTGCGATTCATCTCCAATCTCCAAAGAGGCACGTATCATCAACTGACTGAATGGTTGTTATTATAGTGTTTTCTCCAATATTTTCTACCTTCAATTGACAGTTTGTTTATGTGCTCCAGTTACATCATAAAAAGGAGGTTTGTTTTTCATTAATAAAGTCCGCACCACTAAAAGCTTTACTGTTTACAGTTTAAAAACATGTTTGGATATATCAGAGAAGGCAGTTGGTGAAACCTTTCAGAGGTTTGAATGTTTTTAAGACTGTGTTGTTTTCCCGCAGGTCTGCTCCCTTTGGAGAAGGTCCCGGCGCTTCAGGCGTTGCAGGAAACAACCGGAGGCTGCAGCAGACCCAGGCTCAGGTGGACGAGGTATGGAGGGGGAGCACAATACTGAACTTTTTCCTGCAGCTAAATTTACACGCCTGCATACACAGATCTGGGAGAATGTAACTTTTAAAACATCCGTAAGGGGCAGTGTTTTGCGTAGAAGTCTGGCCTTTCACTGGAGAAAAGCTAAAAAAAAAAAAAAAAGTTTTGCACATTATCTTCCAGAATTCAAGAATCACATCACTATTTGCCATCATGTTTTGAATACATGTCATGTGAAGTACTCCATCTTATTTTTTCAGCTAGCTGCACTTAAATCGTATTATCACATAACAAAAGTTTATTTACATTTATATGTATTATAGAGAAAAACAAATGGAGTACCAGGTGTTAACCTTGAACGTTTAGTGTGTATGGTTTAGTGTTTTACGTGCAAGCGCACACACACACACACACGTGCGTGCTCTGTAAAACGCTGTGTGTATGAAGATACGTATTTTCAAAATGGCTGAATAAACGGTCTTAAGGAAGACCAGGGCATGATTAGGGTGAAGTCTACTTGACATATTTCTCAATAATGCAGCGTGCGCCGCTGTTTATAGGAGAATAAGCAATGATGCAGTGGTTGCCATCACTTTAATCATATAATGTTGTGCAGCGTGTCCGTAAATATTCTCCATATATGGTATCTTTATATTATTCCCACAAAAGCGCAAGCATGAATTCCCTCCCAAGGGGGAAGAGTGGCCATAACTAACAGCCAGCTTTTTGTTTCCATTTATTTATTTAGTTGTTTGTTTGTTTCTGGAAAAGCTGCCAAAGTGGAGAACCCAGTGCCCCGCTAATCTGAAAAAATCTGTGCAATCATCCGACTGCTCTTGTAGCTCTTCTTATGCCTTGATTGCTGTGGGAGAGAGAGAGAGTCTGTGTGTGTGTGTGTCTGTGTGTGTGTCTGTGTGTGTGTCTGTGTGTGTGTGTGTGTGTGTGTGTGTAGTTCATCCAGGGACTTATCTCCACTACTTATGTAATTGCCGGTCTCCATTGTTATGTAAGGGAAGCGTGGGCCCCCTTCCAGCTTATGCCGTTTTAAAGAGGCCGCGCCCTGTTGCTCTCTCGCTCTCGCTCTGCTCTGTGAAGGTTTGTAGATCAGTGGAGCATGTGGGTTAGGCACATGTTGGCCAGGACGTTTTATTAGGCGGTTGTGTAATGGAAGGGTGAAGCTATGAAGCTTTCCATCGCTGTTCAGAAAGGGGGACTTCCAGCATTTAAGAACGAGGTGCACACGTTGAATCGTTCGAACCCTTTCAGAAGTTTGCTTGTTTCAGCAGGAAAAATACATCATGCTGATTGAATCTAGGTCAGATCTCTTGCTCGTGTATGGTGCTGCATGCAGCCTGTCGATAGACTTGACCCTTGACCCCAGAGCACACTGTTCGAACACGTTAAACGCGTGCATCATAGCTGTCGTATGTAATAACGGACTGTTATACTGAGCACAGTATAAACACTGTGTACTTCAGCTTTGTAGTGTTAAAAACATTTACACGTTACTCTGAGGTACTTCATTTCACTGACCAGAACAAAACTTTACATTCATTCAAAACTAAGGTATTAGTTCAACATGTTCTCTACGCAGACGTTTATTTAATGTCTATGGACGGAGTCTCCAGTTTTGGTACTTTCTGCTACAGAGAAGTCTTCACTACAAAGGAGTTTTTGCGATTTTATCGGAAACATGACGAGCTGTTTTTTATTTTTATTTTTTTTTTCTTCCCTCTTCATCAGCATCATGAGAGGAAAAAATGGAGGCTGATGAAGGAAATAATGCTGCTATAACAAAGTGATAAAGGGATCTAACTTGCTTCAAGGAAGTTCCGTTACAGGAAATGTAACTATAAATGGGGGGGGAAAGTACAAAGTACAATATCCAGTCCTTGCACCTGGCCATGTATTGGGCTTAAAAAGTTGCAAAATTCTTCAGCCTCCGGTGGCTCCGTCCCTTTTTGCTACAATAAATTATAACAGCGTGTAATTTTTCCATGGATTTAGCGCACTACTTGGGGATTAATAGAACTCCAAGTGAAGCTTTGAGCTGCACCATTTTTGATGCCACTACTTAAACTTCCATGTGTAACAGTCGTATTGATTTGGGCGTGGCTCAGATGTTGTGTTTTTTATTTTATTTTATTTATTTATTTATATATATATTTTTTATTTTAAGAAACCATCCGGCTGTTCCCGAGTCTTGACCAGTTTTGTTTTCTGCTCGGGCCGTAGCACATGTAAAGCTTCATCTCTCGTTCCTCAGGTGGTGGACATCATGCGGGTGAACGTGGACAAAGTCCTGGAGCGAGACCAGAAGCTGTCCGAGCTGGATGACCGAGCGGACGCTCTTCAGGCCGGAGCCTCGCAGTTCGAGACCAACGCCGCCAAACTGAAGAGGAAGTTTTGGTGGAAGAACTGCAAGGTAAAAGTTCCTCCTCTGTAAATGGCCATCGGAAGGAATTTGGAGTCTTACTACTCAAAACCATCTGGTTCTTTTGGGTTGTTTTTTTTTTTTTAACACGTGTGTGTGATTTTTCTATAGATGTGGGCGATTTTGATAGCAGTGCTCATAATCATCATCGTCATCATCATCAGTGAGTATCCCTGAATCCGGTTTGTTTCCGATTTTAGGTAGATATTTAAACACGCTCCGTCATGCTGTTCTAGGAAACTAATCAGCTCCTGGGAGGTGTGACGAAGCATGCGACTTCACTGTAATCACCCTGAAGTTGATTATTTTACTAGAACAGCATGTCAGGAAATGTTGTATTCCTCTTGCACCACAGCAGTGTGCCAAAAATTACAGTTCTTTATGTATTTAAGAATGACGCTTCATACTGTTTATCCCTTTATAGCTACATTTTAACGTTTGGTGAAACTAATCAGTCATACTGAGAAACTGCAAAAAGCGTAAACTCCTCCTCTCTACTTCCTGACTGTTACAAAGCGCTGATACTGAAGACCCATTCCATTTATTTATTTATTCATTTATTTAAGTCCCAGAAATGAGCTGTTACTATAGAAAGAGTTACTCTCAGAAAATTAATCCATGCCTGATCAGAACCAATTAGAATCCAGAATTTAAAAGCACTGTGCTATAATGTTTAGTATTTAGTAAATGCAGTGTTTTATTGGTTGTACATTAAATAACCACACTTGTGGATGTCGTTTTTTTTTCTTTTTTCTCTTCCCCCTTTATTTTAGTTTGGAGTAATACCTAAAACAGAAGGAAAGCCGTGGAATGGCATGACGGTTGTGATGGGAGACGGGAGTGGGATAAATCTATAGACGGAAGTATCGGCCGATACTATGAAGACTGAGAGAGCACGTTCTTCCTGACGTAAAGCTGTTCTAGCCTGCTGATTGTCAAATTTTGTAAAAAGAAAAAAAAATCCTTAAATCTTGTTTGCTTTTTTTTTTTTATTAATGTTTTGGTTTTAAAGGTCCTGGCTTGAATGCGCAAAGATTTACTCATCTGATGTTTTTCTTCTTCTCGTGCTTGTAAAAATTTCACATACACTCCGTACTGTCACTGTTTTTATGCGTCATGTTGGCCTTAAGCAGAAGCAAAAAGACTAGGAGATAATGGAGCTCCTTCATGTACCTCACCAAGCTAAGATCCAGTGGATCCAGAACGTTATAAAGAATTCTGAACTAAGTCCACTGATTATACTTACAGGATTATTACAGGGTCTAGAAACTATTTTGAAAATGATCAACTGCACCATCTTAACTTTTTTTCTTTCCAACAAGGTCACATGATCGATCCGTGTACATCTGTTCGTAGCGTCGATATTGAACTATTCTGACCAAAACATTTTGCTTACTGATCAACAGCGAGCTCTATGCCTCTAAAACATGATCAAAAATTGTTTTTGAAAACTTTTTTTATTAGATTTTTTTTTCCATTAAAAGTTATTCGGTGCCTTAACATTTTAGTGCCAGCACAATTCCAAAGCATCCAGTGACTTGAAGGCCTTTGAACAAACACACCTGAGTGCCATTAATCAACACTGCCAGCCTGATTTAATCCATATAATTAAAATATAAATTATTACAGTTTATATGTACTTGCACAGTTGTTGGTTTTTTTTTCTCTTCCAGACTGTTTTGAGCTACAGCTGTTTTACGAGATCACTTAAAATGATGAAGCATGTGAATAAAATTCTTGCTACACTTTCCTTTCTTTCCAACTTCAATCACCAAGCAGCAGCAGCAGGCTTCTCTGGACGTTCCATCTGTTTGACGGCAGCAAAACAAGCTTGTTCATGATGTTGCTTTTTACAGTACTGCGCGAACGACTTGGACAAGCTGAGGTGTGTGTGTGTGAGAAGCCATTTATCTGACAGTGTTTGGTTTTAAAAAACACTGTTACACGATATTTGCATTTTCCAAGAAAAATGTTTTGATCTTGAGTTCTCTTCCCGAAGGTAATTAGAGATACTGGAGTGCTTAATCGGCAAAGCCGATTCATTGAAGCACGGTTCTTTTGAGGGGGGAACATATTGAGCCCAGTTTTAAGTTCAGTACCATGCTGAAGGCATGATTTGGACATACTCAGTCTGTTACATCACACAGCTTGAAGTGTGTGGGGAATGACTGAATATGCAAAAGCACTTCGTGAAGCTTGGGGGGATGAAAATGTATAACTACTTCATGTGGGGGTTCTAATATAAGGGCTGTGGAAATAGGTTTTTTTTTTTTTTTTTTTAAAGAAATGGAAAAACTATTTTCTATTGTAATCGTGTTTCTATTTATAAGGTGCAAGATAAATAGTTTCTCACACATTTTGGGCTTTTACACAGCACTGGTTTTGGAACATGCATATAATATAATGCATATATGCATGCATGCATATAATAATTCTATAAAACGGCCTTCCAACCTGTTGTGCTTTTTGAACTCACTGTTGCTAATAAATTTAATAACTGCATTCGGATAAGGCTTCTGTTTGTCTGATTGAAAGAACAAGCTGGACACGTTCAGGATTTCGGAAAGAAATCCGAATTGTTTACAGGTTGATGGATGGTGATACAGTGGTGTGAAAAAGTGTTTGCCCCCTTCCTCATTTCCTGTTCCTTTGCATGTTTGTCACACTTAAGTGTTTCGGAACATCAAACCAATTTAAACAATAGTCAAGGACAACACAAGTAAACACAAAATGCAATTTGTAAATGAAGGTGTTTATTATTAAAGGTGAAAAAAAATCCAAACCATCATGGCCCTGTGTGAAAAAGTGATTGCCCCCTAAGCCTAATAACTGGTTGGGCCACCCTTAGCAGCAACAACTGCAACCAAGCGTTTGCGATAATGTGCAATGAGGCTTTTACAGCGTCCTGGAGGAATTTTGGCCCACTTATCTTTGCAGAATTGTCCTAATTCAGTTACATTAGAGGGTTTTCGAGCATGAACGGCCTTTTTAAGGTCATACCACAACATCTCAATAGGATTCAGGTCAGGACTTTGGCTAGGCCACTCCAAAGTCTTCATTTTGTTTTTCTTCAGCCATTCGGTGGTGGACTTGCTGGTGTGTTTAGGATCCTTGTCCTGCTGTAGAACCCAAGTTCGTTTCAGCTTGAGTACACGAACAGATGTTCGGACATTCTCCTTCAGGATCTCTTGGTAGACAGCAGAATTCATAGTTCCTTTTATCGGCAAGTCTTCCAGGTCCTGAAGCAGCAAAACAGCCCCAGACCATCACACTAAACCACCATCATATTTTACTGTTGGTATAATGTTCTTTTAATGAAATGCAGTGTTCCTTCTACGCCAGATATACTTGGACACATACCTTCCAAAGAGTTCCACTTTTGTCTCATCGGTCCACAGAATGTTGTCCCAAAAAGTCTTGGGGATCATCAAGATGTGTTGTGGAGAAATTGAGACGAGCTTTGATGTTCTTTTTGCTCAGCAGCGGTTTTCTCCTTGGAACTCTGCCATGCGGCAGGCCCTTTTTGCCCAGTCTTTTCCTGATGGTGGAGGCATGAACGCTGACCTTAACTGAGGCAAGTGAGGCCTGCAGTTCTTTGGACGTTGTTGTGGGGTCTTTTGTGACCTCTTGATGAGTCGTCGCTGCAACTTTTGGGGTAATTTTGGGGGCGGGCCGCTCCTGGGAAGGTTCACAACTGTTCCATGGTTTCGCCATTTGTGGATAATGGCTCTCACTGTGGTTCGCTGGATCCCCAAAGCTTTGGAAATGGCTTTATAACCCTTTCCAGACTGATAGATCTCAATTACATTCTTTCTCAATTGTTCCTGAATTTCTTTGGGTCTCGGCATGATGTGTAGCTTTTTAGGGATCTTCTGGTGGACCTTACTGTGTCAAGCAGCTCCTATTTAAGTGATGCCTTGATTGTGAACAGGTGTGGCAATAAAGTGGCCTGGGCTGTGGCTAGAGAAATTGAACTCAGGTGTGGACAACCACAGTTATAGTATGTTTTAACAAGGGGGGCAATCACTTTTTCACACAGGGCCATGATGGTTTGGATTTTTTTTCACCTTTAATAATAAACACCTTCATTTACAAATTGCATTTTGTGTTTACTTGTGTTGTCCTTGACTATTGTTTAAATTGGTTTGATGTTCCAAAACACTTAAGTGTGACAAACATGCAAAGGAACAGGAAATGAGGAAGGGGGCAAACACTTTTTCACACCACTGTATGAGATGTGCAAAGTTTGAAAGCCAGAGATGCCACAGCCACCCATGACCAGAAGCCAAGAGAGCAAAATCTCCTGTGAATCACGGTGATACTAGGCAACCTTAGGAGTCTGTGCACTCGTGTATGCAGAAGAGGGTGGATAGCGCTTTCCTCCTAGTGTGATGCGGCTTTCGCAGTGATGTTTGTAAATGGTAAATGAGACCTTGTAGCTGTGCTCATGTTCGACGCACGTGAGTCGAGGGCTTTGTCTGAAGGAGCATACATTGTGCCGACATCACATGATGTGTCTCAGCCCAAAGAAGGAGCATACATTGTGCTGACATCACATGATGTGTCAGCCCAAATATATGGTCATTTTGGAAAATTGCACGTTCAATTATTGCAGAGTTTATTTTGCAATCATTTATGATATCAGCAGAGCAGGATGCTGGGTGGGAATTGGCAGGTGACCAAATAGGGGAGTCATTTGGTGGGGGGTGTTCGACTGGGCCAGGCCACACTGTGTTCTAGTTACGCCACGGTTTTTATTTCTTACAGCTGTTATTAGAGCTCCATATCTTATTAGAGTGTGGTTACAGCCCTTATGAAGACAAAAATCACATACATTTCACATGTGGTCATAATGTCTACATGTGATCAGGTGAATAATATAAGATGCATTACAACATGAAGTTGCATGTGTGAATTCAAATCAACGTGTGACGGCACGTGAGGAAATCGCATCTGGAAAAATTAAACCACACACTCGTGCGAAAGATTCATGTGAAAGTAAATAGAGTGTGTGTAACAATCTAAGATGAAAATAAAACTGTGTACTTTTTATTATTTTAAAGTGAAATGCTTTCTTAAATGTTTTCTAAAAACGCACACCTGAGTCATGTGATTGTTCACATGTGAAGTTCATGTGAGTTATAAAAGGGAGTGTCTTACTGTAATTGTTTAGACTTTGATTAAGAAAGGTTGGGCCAACATTTTTGTTAAATGTTTGTTAATATGTTTAATTTACTTTTTTTAATTATTATTATCCTCTTGGCCTAAAGACTTTGGTGTAATTATTAACTGAAATTGAAATTCTATATCTTGAAATAATTGATTAAGTTGAGATAAGAAATTAAGTCAAAATAACAAGATAAGCTTTAAGTTTAAATAACAACACTTTGAAATAATGGGCAGTGAAGTTGATAAGATATTAAGTCAGCATACTGAGATATAAGGGGAAAAAACTAAATATGTTAAAAAATAGTAACAGGTTTTTAGGTTAAGAAACAAACAAAAACACAGATATTAAGTTGGAATAATGAGATATTAAGTCAAAACAATGACATATTAACTCAAAAAACCAAGATGTTAAGGTAAAATAAGATAACCTATTAAGTTTAAATAATGAGACACTGAAATAATGGGTTATTAATTGATATAAGATATTAAGTCAACATTCTAAGTTAAAGCTACGAGATATTAGAAAATAATCATGAGTTCTTGAAATAACAGGTTCTTAAGTAAATAAAATAGCTAGAAAGTAGAAATAATGATAAAGTCAAAACAACTAGATATTAACTCGAAAAAACAAGATATTAAATAAAAAATAATAGGATAACAAGGTATTAAATTTAAATAATGACCTGATGAAATAATGGGTTATTACGTTAATACAAGATATTAAGTCAAAACAATGAGATATTAAGGTAATGAGATATTTAAAGTAGGCAGGTTAAAAAAGATATTAAGGGGAAATAATGTGATAAGTTAAAACGAGGTATTAACTTGAAAAAAAAACAAGATATTAAGTCAAAATATAGATAATAAGGCGCTATTAAATTTAACTAACGAGATATCTTGAAATAACAGCTCAGTAAGTGGATAAAACGAGATAGTGAGTAAAAATAACGAGACAATAACGAGTTACTGAGTCGAAATTCCGACATAGCACTTTTCTTTTCTCGTCATTTCTTTCCCCAGCTTGCGGTTCGGGGCTCCGATAACAGAAATGCTAACACCTTCTCCACGAATCTGTCTCTCCGTCCTGCGTCCAGTGACGTCACCGGCTGTCTGAATGAACTACACGACCCCCTCGCGAGCTTCAGTGAGCAGCGCCGCCTTAACGAATCTCTCTCTCACTCTCTCGCGAGCGCTGGGGAATGTTTTGTTTTGTTCTCTCCGTTGTGTAATACGGTGATACACGTGAGCGCGATAGCAGCCAGTTACACGCGCTGCACCCCGACCACGCCCACAGGTCTGCGTCGCGGCCAATCGCGGCGCGTGCGTGTCGGCGCCTCTGACAAATGGGCGGCGGATGGGCGTGGCCTGTAGTGGCCGGGCTCACGTTGCAGTAATGCGTGTTCGGTTCTGGGCGAAAACTAGAAACGAGGAACAACAACACCGAGAGGGAGAAAGTTGTGCGCGTGCAGCCTGGACCGAGCCCATGGTTTATGGACCGTAACCAGGAGACTGATGATTATTATTGTCCTGTTTCGGGAGTGTTTAACGGCGGAAAAATCCAGAAACGCGCAATCTTATTAGCCGCAACTTTCCAACCGCACACGTTGGTCTGCGCGTGAGGTAATGGCAAGTTGTATTTACGTGGAAGGTTTATTATCGGTGTGATCGTGTGAGATGTTATGAGATGTTGTGGTTTGATTGTTTTGAACTTCTCTTGGCCTAAAGCTTAGCACGCTGCCTAAGATTAGTTATCCAACACTGTAATCCAGTGGGTCCTGCTTTAATAACACACTAATTGAATTCCGGTATAATTGTTTTCTGACGCACTTCCGGTGTTATACAGTGATTATAACAGTATACACCTGTAAAGACTGCAGGTCAGTCATGGTGCTGTGGACTGGTCCATGTGCGCAGTGATGTAATATGATGTGATGATCAGAGAAACAGAAGCAACCTGCTGCATTTTGTGGGGGGGCATTGTCTTTCTACTAATTTTATCCTGTAGACCGTCAACAACAAGGAAACAGTGTCATCTTTTAGAAACTGGATTCTCTTCTTTCTCCTATGACCTTTATAAAAAATAAACTTAAACCTTAATTCTAAAGCGAAATCAAAATACGTTTTTTTTCGTAATTGTCCTTTAGTGTTACAGACACAGATACAATACTATAACTAGAAAAAAATGATATCTCATATAATGTCTGGGGAAATTATTATTTATTTATTTTTTTAAATTATGACTCATCTTGTACTAGTCTAGTGTTCATCCAATGAAAGGGTCTGAAAACATATATGCCCTGCCCCTAGGGGCGTTTACAGTTGCAGTAAACATGGTTTGCAGTTGTTTTTGTTTTTGTGCGCTATATTCCTCCACAAGTGACAAGCTTGTACAACTCCAATTCCGAAAAAGTTGGGATAGTGTGGAAAATACAAAAAATAAAACAGATAAAAAAAGAGTCATTTGAAAATTCAGTTCACTCTGTATTGAAATAACATTATTAACACATTAGTCGATGTTTTACTTTGTGAATTGAATTTATTTTTGAAAATATACATTTATTTCAAATCTGATGACTGCAACACATTCCAAAAAAGTTTGGACAGTCGACTGTTTAGCGCTGTCTCACATCACCTTTTCTTTTAATAATGCTTATTAAGTGTTTGGACGCTGAGTGAAGACACTAGTTGGTTAAGTTTAGCAAGCGTAATTTTCCCCCATTCAATCATTATGCATTTCTTCAGCTGCGCAACTGTACGTGGACTTCGTCGCCTTATTTTGCACTTCATAATGCACCACACGTTCTCAATCGGAGACAGGTCAGGATGCAGCAGGCCGTGCTAGCACCCACACCCTCCTGGTCCTTTTCCTCTTTGGCCCTATTTAGTCAAACAATTTGAAACGTTGACTTGTTGATTCCATTGTGCTACTGTCCATCTCAGATGAGACCGAGCCCAGAGAAGTTGGCTGTGCTTGTGGACAGTGTTGATGTATAGCTTCTGCTTTGCATAGTAAAGCCTTAACTTGCATCTGTGGATGCAGCAGCGAATGGTCAGGAAATCCATTACAGGCTCACGACGGTTTTTAAGACGGTGACGTCTGAGGGATCAAAGATCACGCGCGTTCAGCAATTTTCGGCCTCTCGCTTTACGTACCAAGATTTAACCGGATTCCTTGAATCTTTTAATTATATTGTTCACTGTAGAATGTAAACACACAAAATCCTACTGATTTGTCTTTGGGAAATGTTGTTCTCAAAGTGTTGGATTATTCGCTGACGCATCTGCTGGCAGATCAGCGAGCCTCGACCCATCGACTAGACCATTTTTTGGTGGCTCCTTATATGCTATGATTAGATGATCCAACATTTTTGGAATTGGGGTCATAATATCAAAGGATGGTTTGTATTCATGTGCATGAGTCATAGTTCTGTCAGTCATCATGGCACAAAATATTCATGTGTACTATATGTACTAGATGTAATGTAGAGCTGTTCTGAGTAGGGTCAAGACCAGAGCTGCAACAAATAATCGGTAATAATGGATTATGAAAATCGTTGTCAACGAATCTCATCATCAATTAGTCGGTCTGCGGGCGGCACGGGACACGTTTACTCATTGCGTTACTTCTGTTTCGAAAACACGCATTGGCAAGTACAGACCAAAGCTTTGTCCCAAATGACATACTATACACATACATTATGTACTCTACCGTCTAGTGTCTGGGAGCACTTTATATTAAACTCCATGAACAAGAATCGTAAACTTGTGTAGCATGGAAGCACAACAGTGATGCACGAACACAAACTTGTGTTTATATGTCTGAAATGCCCTACTGTGTGCAACAGGTTGGGGAAACTGGTGCGAGTTGCTTACAAGGTTCAGTTTCAAGCAAGTTATTATCATTATAATGCTGTATTTGATAGATAGAGCGATCTATTAGTAACAAGGCCGCATTGCTCCTCACTCGCAAAGTAGATGCGGCGATGAAGAGTGTAGTGCAAGTACGATCTGATTAAAACAGTAAAGTGCAGTGAAAGTGAGATTTTATTATTAATTTAGGACTGTAGTTTAATTATCAGTGTTTCTTCATGCCGTCATAAAAAATAATAATGCATAAATACTTGTATATAATATAAACTGATGCATATAGTTGTGTTAATGTACATTTTTAGTCTGAAGTTTATATTTGTAACACTCAGTTTGTGTCTTTTATTTAAAAATAAATGAAAAAATGGTATTGAAAGTTTGTTCCCGCATCCGATTAATCAAAAAAACAATCGTCCGATTAAGCAGTTATGAAAATAATCGTTAGTTGCAGCCCTAGTCAAGACCTGATGCATGTAAAGCGAACCACCATGAATAACTTCTGTTGCTCTCCTCCAGCAACCTATATTAACCTATAAAGATTATTATTTTTTTTATTTATTTCTCTTATAGGGAGGTCATTTCTTCCAGATAAGTTTGGTCCTTTTGTATTATGTGTCATTATACACTGTTGAATTCTCGCTTCTGGTTGGTTGGAATCCGTAACAGCAGCTCTGACAGTAGCGCAGCTACAAATGTGCTTGTCTTAATACGTTACCGTTTCTATCGTAACATTGACCACATAAAGCAGCTTTAAAAATGACGTGAAGTTTTTTGTAAGGAGGGGTTTATTTAACAGTTTATGGAAGGAGTCTCCAGTGTCAGATGTAAAGCCGTAACTTTAAGTAAGTTTTCCAACATCTTCAGAACGGAGAATTTTGCACTTTTTGTGGTTTCTCGGTAACATGACAGACTGTGAATTTTGTCTTATTAACATGAAGAGAGTCTGATGAGTGGAACGACTGTTCATAGTTGCTATAATGTAAGTGATAACAGGAGCTAACTTTTTTTCTCCCCTACGTTTCACAACAGGGTTCAAAAGTCTGTAATTTTTTTTATTAAAAAATAAAAAAATTTGATTATTGGCTGATTATTTTCCTACAACAGCATCCCTTGAAGTCTTCTTTTCCTTCCTGAACCAAAGTTCAAAAGGCCAGGCTAATAATATAAGTGAGATTATAATTCCTTAGTAGAAGGCTTCTTCCTCTTAGATCTCTTCGCATGGCTCGCTGTATTATATAAGCACGAGTTATCAACCGGTCACAGAGCTGGTAACAATAGCAGACCTCGTAACCCGAGAATTCATTTCTGTACTTGTCGCGAATCACATTGCAGAAGTGGGCGCCTTTATTTACCAGCAGATGCTGTTTGTGTGCAGGTATTTAACAGGAAAATAATCAGGACACAAGCACACACCCAGGTCTCAGTTACCGTTCAGCAAGGTGTCAGTCGAAGGCTTTTTTTCTGTTTTAACAGCATAAGATAGTAATGGTTTTTTCAATCTAATCGTTAATCATTTCCTCTGTGGTGCATGTGTGATTATCACAAACAATAATTTCAACAGGTTTTCCCTGTGCCGAGTAAAGAACAGAAATCTGTGTGAATTGAAACAGAGTGTAATAGAAGTCTTGTTGAATTTGGTCAATAAATATGTGAATATCCGAAACTACAACTGTTACTCTCAAGATTAAGGGTGTGAGAATGAGCCAGACGTGAGAAAAAGACTTACAAAACTTTTCTTTAAGAGTTTTATACAACTTTCGAACAGTAGAACAATAAAAAAAGGTAAAAAAAAAAAAAAAAAAAGTAGTTAGCGCTTAAGGGTTTGTGATATCCGTCAAGTGGAAGCTCAGACGCTTCCGTGTTTGTGACACATTCGTCCCTATGAATGTCTGAAGGAACACATTTATTTACAGATTTACAGAAATGCTTTTGACTGAAGGATTCAGCAGTTGCTTTGTGGTGATTACACGTGTGTTTAGTAGATCGAGATTAGATTTCTTTAAGGTTTGTGTTAAGGCCTCAGCAAACTTCATGCTAAATTCCATGCACAATATGATGGAATTGCATGGATGCTTCGCTTGCCATGTCATGCATATGATAGCTGGGTGAATTCTGCGTACAAACATGATACATCACCAAGCCTGTGACTGGTTACAAACAAGGCCAAGCCGATTTATTCTGAGGTTTAAACTCACCGTACATGTATATAACGATCTCCCATACCATCTCATTTTAATTTTCTCTTGGTAAATTTGCAGTCCTTCGAATTCCCTGTGTTCTGTCATTGGTTTATGTACTTATAGCAGTAGTTTATTCTGTCCACACTTTGCGCTTCTTCCTGTAGTTATGGAAACGGTCATTAGGCCCATCTCGATAATTACATTATTCGATGTACTTCATACAATAATTGTTATTCACGTCTGTCCGATATACCGACGTGACTTCGATCATTTTCGCCGGCCTCGATATCGCCCATTGTGTTTGTATGCGTGAACGTCACCAACATTTTAGCCATTAGCGCTGCATCTGTCCTCTCGTCCGCTCTAGGGCTGTCGAGTTAAAATTCGAACTTCGAATATTCATCAAATTTAAGATCTAAAAATGCACATTTGAATGCAAAAACTGTGTGCATTCTAATTAAAGATGAGTAGCAAGTACTAGCAATCATTTGAATTAAAAGATACTGTTGGGGGGGAAAAACGACACACAGGATATCAACTAAGTGCTAACATTGTTTTTTGAAGAAGAAAAATGTCGAAAGAATAGTTCTAGTGTTTCAAATAGTCCGGTCGTTCTCAGTAATGCGGGGTACTGAGCCGCGTAAGCTATGTGAGCTGAAGCTGAACAGCGGTAAACTGAAGCGCTTTACTAGCGGGTTAATCAACTCACCCAAACGCACCCTGTACACACACAAGATTAATCAGACACAACACAAGCTCTTAACACTTCGGGTAAGATCTATAAATGAAAATGTCAATTCTAACAATTGTGAATGGGTAATGGGAATGTTTTTGAATGTTTGTGCAATTTTTTTTATCGCAGTGTGGATAATCCGGTAGATTAAACATTACAAATAGGTATTTTAATTTCCTAAGAACTGCTCAGTTTCTCAGTGGGCTTAGAGGCAAACCTTGAGGTACTCATTAGGTCATACGATCAAACTTGACAACCGCCCACAAGGACCTTGTATTTCTCTGCCAATTAGACACTTTGAGTCTGCATGGTGCAGCTGGAATGTTTAATCCCAAAGCTAGACGTGGTGTGTGGTGGGGTTTTTTTTGTTTGTTTGTTGTTGTTTTTTTTAATCAGGTTACCCATAGAGGGTTTTTATCCTTCCCAGTGATCCAGTAATCAAAGAAGAGATGGGAAAGTGAGCTCAGTGTAATTTTAAACACCCAAGTAAGGTTTCATCAAGGCCTCCTTTGGGGTCTGTGTAACAGTAGATTTGAGATCTAGCCAAGACTGTTTTAGATTTTAAGTGCTTGGCAGAAATTACAGATATGATTCAGCAGGTCACATAAATTAAATCAAAATAGACTGATGACAGTAAGTCTTACATCCATATTTATAGGGGGGGGTTGCCCATAACTTAATGCAAGTCTTCAATGATTAAAAATCTGTAGGTATATAAAGTTAATATTGTGGATTCAAATTTCATCATTATATGAACATAATGGCACCGTCAGCACACACGGTGTGGAACCCTTTGCCATTTTAGACGAGGATCTTCAGGCATGCATGAGTCTGAAGCGTACATTTGCAGCTGTCACATCCATAAATCTAATAAACACTACGCGTTGGGTCCCATATCCAAGGCATATGTATTCTTCACATGCCGCGTAGCAGCCCTGTGTTCCTCAGAGCTTCTCACACCTCCCTGAGTAATGAAAGCTGGTTATGTAACATCACTTCACAGTGATGACTCAGACAAGGTTCTCAGCTCACGGCGGACCTTGTGAAAACTATACAGGTGCGATACACACACAGCTCTAATTAACATCATGATAAGAGTCTAAGCTGAGGTGGTTGTTGTTGTCTTTTTCATTTGCACTCATAGCAGTTTTTCACCCTCTATCAACATGGTTTCAAATGATAAAATCCCTTAGGATATTAAAGATCTGTCAGTTAATAAACATTTACCATTGAAACAGGCTGCTTACAGATGTTTATCTTTTATAGTGCTAGGAGTACAATAATTTAACCTTTCAGTGAGTCAAATCACATGTCTCGGCTCACTAATAAGAATCGACTATTTCTGTCTTATTCTAAACTGGATCTTATATATATATATATATATATATATATATATATATATATATATATATATATATATATATATATATATATAATGTATATATATATATATAATGTATGTATTTTCACTATTAAGATCTTGAAAAGAGGTTTACATTGACATATTGTGATTACATTACACTACATGTGTAGGTGCATTACGTACACCCACAAAAAATAGAGAAAAATAAAAACACGGTTCATTTATGCGAGTTCATCTAAAAGAGTCGACTCGTCAAAGATTCGACTCCTTAGCGATCGACACATAACTAGCGCACGAAAGGTAGTTCTACTATTTGGCTGTTTCTCGTTTGTTTTATTGCTTTGAAACGTGATGGTAAAATACTCATGGTGACCACACAAGCTTCTGAACTCATAAATGATTATGTTAAAATGGTACAAATGCCACCAAACTGTAGGGTTTTTTTTGTATTAAAATGCTGAAAATGTTGGTGGGGGGAAAACCCCTTTCAGTGTCTGAGGTAGAGTTAGTATTAGCATGTTGCTAATTCTGATTTGTAAAGAGGGATTACCAAGAACAAAACTCCCAAAGGAAATAAAAATAAATCCTTATTTATTTATTTTTATATTATATACATTATTTATACTATTAAAAATAAGTAAGTGATTCTCAACTACCATTCTGTATCAATATTGATATTTCCTTTTGAGAATTTATTTTTAATGTTAAGATATCAGTCCTTAAATTGTCTATCACAGGAAACATATTCATCCCTGTTTGTTTCACTCTTCCCAAGCACACTGAAAATTAACACCACATAAGAGAATAAATGACTATGAAATGTAAAAGAAACTGTATAGTTTGTAATAATTTCACACTAATAAACTGTGTAAATAGTAACTGAATAATATTGGAGCATCACCAAAAAACAATGTTGTTCCAGTGGGTTTTTTTACTTGTAAAAAAAATAATATATATATATATATATATATATATATATATATATATATATATATATATATATATATATATATATATATATAAAATATTTATTTAAAAGCATCCCAATTTAGTCTAACAGGATATTAGTCTTTTTTTTTTTTTTTTTTTTTTTTTTTTTACAGGAATTCAATTTGGCATTAAGTGATGTTTTGCTGTTCTGGATAATAAAATTAAATTATACTTGTATTAGCAGAACCGAGTCAGATCTTCAGCTACACATCGTTTGTATGAGATGCTAAATTAAATCTGATATTTTGCTGTTTAACCAGTTTCTTCTTCTTACAGGCATCTCAATCTTGTTTACTCACACTAAGGACTAAGTGAGGGTTCCATCCTCAGGGCTTACAGATGGATTTCGCCGAAGAATAACAGTGTTAACTGGTCCAGCGACAAGAACAATTCCCAAGCAGCCACCAATTGACCATTTGGTTGCGTGACCAACCAGAGCATGCTCAGTGGAGACAACTATCAGGATGGAGAAGCGAGCGGTTCTCCTGATCCGAGACACGTGGAACGAGGCGTTCCGGTGGAGCAGGCCGACAGGGAGGCAGGACTGGCTGGCAGGGGTTGTGGGATGATCTCCATTATGGTGTCGGGATCCAGACCGGGTTCAGGAGAGGACAAGGAGGTGGACGAGCAGCGAGAAGGACGGCTCACGACTGAGGAGAGCAGCGGAGAACCTCCCGGGGGAGAGCAAGGTCAGGAGGATGTGGAGATGAACGGTGGTCACGATAGCATCAGGGTAACACGACGGAATTCATCTTCGGCCAACGGGAGTCCCGGGAGCGCCGCAGGATCAAGCAGCACCAAGAGGTAATGACGTAATAGCAACAAAGAGTGTGTTAAAGTTCCTCCCCCAGTACAAAAGACATGCATTATTGACTGATTGGAATCTCTTAATTGTCCACAATGTGTGAATATGTGTGTGTGATTGTGCACTGTTATGGGTTGGCACCTCGTCCAGTGTGTCCTCCACCTTCCCTGGGATAGGCTCCAGGCTCCCCCACGACCCTGTGGATGGATGGATGGACAGAATTATAATGTTTTAAGAAAGATTTGTCTCAGATGTTTTTACATCAGGCTGCAGTAAAGGTGTGTTAGCTATGTGTTGAGTGCTGAGTTTGTGATCGATGTGTGTCTGTGGCAGCGAGCAAGCGGAGCAGGGCCGAGACCACACCCACCAGGAGATGATGCAGACGGTGCAGGAGATGAAGAAGAGGCTGCCGTCGGAGAAGAGGAGCCGCAGCAAACCCAGCACTGTGGAGGCTCTGAACTACGCCCTTAACTGTGTCAAGCAAGTACAAGGTAAGCACACACACACATCTCTCATAATTGTAATTGCTTAATAGTGAAGACTCCAGCCTAACCCTTTTCTTAGAAGTCAATTTTAATTGGCTAAGTGCATCAGCCAATAAATATCGAGACAACTCCAGCCTAACCCTTTTCTTAGAAATGCACAACTAATATAAATTTACTGTATATGTCATTTCTATAAGTTCTATGGCCCTGGAAGCCAGATACCTTCCCAGCCGAGGTGTTATAAAGGTTTTTTCCCTCTCTCTGCATTTGGTTTTTGGACAAACAATTTTGAAATTAGGTTTAGTCCTGTTCGCTGTCCGTGTCTGTGTAAAGATAACAGAATAATGCTAAACAAAAATGCAAGAATTCCAACACCAGCATGTCCGTCGTCTTCAGGGCGGAGTCAGCGATTTGATTAGTGACTCTCTTACGGAGAACAGATACTGAATATGTAATGCCGGACTGTGTGAAAAAGAAACAGCCAATGTAAACATCCGTTTGCAGAATCTGCAAGTAAAGTACGTGATCATAAAAGTCCGCTTTTCTGAGTGATTATCGAACTGCGTGACGTGAAATATGAGCACAGATCAAACATTTACACCATATGCTCCAAAATCCCACAGTGTTTGTCAAATGCTTGTGTCTCCTGTTAGAATGTCTGTTATGTCACTCCAGCAACGTGCTCATTAACCCACAGTCTGAGTCACACGCTGACGCGTTTCTGGTATGTCACCGCTTACGCCAGCTTTTTTGTTCTTTCTTTCTTCTTTTTTTTTCTCTTCATTGCTCCGGTGCTGCCTGCAGCGAACAGCGAGTACTACAAGTTACTGATGTGCAACGGACTGGAGGAGAGAAAAGATGCTACGGTGTGCAGCCTGGAGCGGCTGGAGAGCATGACGTCCGAACACACGCTCAAAAATACAGTAAGGCCATTTTACAACGAAGCAGCCAGTGTATGTGTAAAAATCTTCAAAATGTAGGAGAATTCACAAATCTGGCAACTTGTTCCAGCGAATGTTTCACTCCAACGCCTGTATTTAGTAAGAACAAAGGCATCCTACCCATTACCCCCTCTTGTTTTTTTTTCTTTTTTTTTCATAATTACACTTTTTTTTTCAGTATTTTTTGGAAAGTCATCAGGTTAAACTTAAGAAATGTCCTACTGAGATGAATAAAAGTAAATATTTTGTTTGTAAGTCTAATGTTTTCAATGTAAAATGAAGAAGCGAAGCTTGTACAATGTCCAATGCATTTCAAAGATTCAGTTGTTCATGTACTGCACTGTATTATTTAAGAATAAACCAGTCTGATGAGTTTTTTTGGATGTTGTTGCGTCTAAAAATACTTGATTTTGCTGCATATTTGGTGTTTTTTCCACATATTTGCTGTGTACTTTTAATGCATGCAGAGTTTTCTGTGCTTTTTATAATGTGGAAAACTACTCAAATTTGCGAAATCACAGTTACACGAAATTTTTTCTCCCTTTAGCTGTACTCGTGTTCGAAGCATGTGAGTCGAAGCGGGCTCTGGTTTAATTCGTGCCGTGATGACGTCACGTAAAGCGTCCTGGCCCAAATCTGTGGAAAATCTGCTGTAATCTTAAAAAATTGCAAGCTCCGACTATATTGCTGAGAGTTTGCTTGATTTTATGATCGTTTCTTTGCAAAATCATGAAGGGACGGATGATAAACTTTTAATAACTTGCTACATCAACAGATTAAGTTGATGTGTTCATGCCCTCCTCACCTAGGACACGTTTGTGGTGGTGTTTTCGCTGGCTACGGGCCGAGTGGTTTACACGTCGGAGCAGGCCTCCAGCATCCTCAACTGCAAGCGCAAGTTCCTCAACTCGGCCAAGTTTGTAGAACTGCTGTTTCACCAAGATGTCAACGTGTTTTACTCTCACACTGCGCAGCCACACCTGCCACCCTGGAATGTGGGGACAGACAGCGGTGAGTACGGACACGGGACAACACGGCGACGCTTCTTGTCCGTGCACTTATCTCTTCATACAAATATTCTGCCTGGGGTTTTGTTCACATCTTTAGCCTTCTGCTAACTTTAGTTTGTTTACCAACCAAAAAAAAATACCTTTTTCCCCTAGAACGTGTGGTATAATTTCTTACAGTACAAATTCATTTATAAATCCGATGAGTTTTTCGAGCTGTATAAACAGTCTACAAAGCGCTATTGCAAATGATGTAAACAGTGCTCAATAGATTGTACAGAACTCTTAAATATATATACATATGTGTGTGTGTGTATATATATATATATATATATATATATATATATATATATATATATGTGTGTTGTTATATTTATTCCATTCTGGATTCTGTTTGGTCGGAAGGTGTTAACAGTTTATATTATCACACTCGATCTGACACGGTATCGTTTCTATAGTAACAGCTCATTCACAGGAACGTGCATGGGTGCGAATGTCGATGTGGCATATAGGTTTTCTGTAAGCAGCCGTTTATTTAACGTTTACGGAAGGAGTCTTCAGTGTCAGCTCCTTGTAACAGTCAGAGGTAAAGCTGGGACAGTGGACTTCTGCTGTTTCTCGGTAAAATGACACGCTGTGTTGTTGTTTTTTTTTCCTGTTAACTTCAAGAGAGAATAAAAGAGGCTGGTGAGGGAACGACTGTTTATAGCTGCTATACCGTAAGTGAGAACAGGAACTAACTTGTTTTGCAGACATTCCACAATGTTAAATGTAACTATGAACAGATCAGAAGTATTTTAGGGTTTTTTTTCCTTCTTCAATAAAATTTGATAAGATTTTAATCTTTTAGCAAATTGCTGTAGTACAAGAGGAATAAAACACTTCTGGAAGTGCTTTTATAGGAAAATTATCAACTTCCACTTAATCACACCGCAGCATCACTGATTATTTTCCTTAGAGCGTTTTTATCCCGTACGTCACATGATGCAGTCCTCGTCGTTTTGGATGTGATGCATCGACAATATATGTTCACCATATCCAAATGAACTAATAAGTAAAATAATAAGCCCTTGACAAACACAAATATAGCGTATATATAGTTTCTAGATTTCCAGTATGTCTCGTTATTGGCCAGGCATAAGTGTGACTTCAAATTTGCTAAAGATATTTCCTAATTTTACATTTGCATTTCTCTCTCTCTCTCTCTCTCTCTCTCTCTCTCTCTCTCTCTCTTCCTGTAGCTGCAGTCCTTTTTGAATGTGCCCGAGTCAAGTCCTTCTTCTGCAGAATCAGGTCAGAGTCTTGAATTTTCTCGTGTTACCTTCACAGCCTTATCAGTGTGACTCATAACCAAGGGCCATGTTCATCCAGAGTACTTAGTCTTTTTTTTTTCCCCCATCCAAACATGTGTTTAATTAGATTTTCCCCCGTGACTTATTCAGATTCGCATCTACGAGATTGCCATGATTCTTTCATTTCAATCGAGTGCGCTCCTTTCAAAGTGGGGAAAAAATGTAACCTGAGAATAGGAACTGACCCGATCAGACATACCGCGGATGGTAGGTACGGTGGATTTCCTCGAGAAGGGACCGGAACGGACGGTGTGTGAGGAAAATCTTCACAGCTGTAGCCTCCAACCTCATTAAATTTATTTTATATCAAATAGTATAGAGGTTTTATATAATATTTTAGAGGTTTTCCTGGTGTATTATGGGGTGACCCACTTTTTCCTCATTTAATTTGACAGCTCCTTTGTCATTTACCCTTAGCAGTGAGAGCTCCGTCTGTCGTCATTGCCAAAAAAAACATTTCCGACATCAACACCTCACTCATCAAACTGCTCAATGAATGTTTTGGCTTCACCTTTTGTTGTGTCAGTCACTGGTTTTAAGCAGCAGAGTTCCTCTCTTACAATCGAATCTCAATATTTTGCCACCACTGCCAAACATTGTAGATCATTTATGTCCACGCTCTCATCACGCAGCTGTTTGCTGCTCGCTGACGTTTTCTGCCATTTCTTCTATACATGTCGCTGAACAGTTCTGGCTGGCATGGGAATATCTTTAAATCTAGATTTGATAGTCTCTATGTTAGATAAGCCGTCAAATAAAACCTCTGCGCTAGAGAGGAAAGCATAACGCCGTTCTGTGTTTTGCGACGCAGTGAGCGATTCGGTAGCTTGCTGCTTCGAGTAGCATTATCTTTAGGTCTAAAGAAAACACAGAGAGTGCTGGTTTGCTTTTCATTATCGGACACGGCGCGTCTGATGGACTCTGCTCTATCCGCCCAACCTTTGAAGGATTTCTTGCATTTAGTTTCAAAGTGGCGCTTTACGATTAAGGATTAATAGGTCATTTGTCATTGCAAATATGACCAGGAATTAAACGTTTCTGAAATCTAATGTTATGTAATGTTAATGTTATCTAGAACTAATCTTCAGCTTTAATATATTTTACTTGGAGTGAAATGTACCTTTGGTGTTTTGTGCTGAATTTGGTGTTTGTGTGTGCGTGTGTGTGCGTGTGTGTGCGTGTGTGTGCGTGTGTGTGTGTATTTGCGCATGCAGAGGAGGGAAGGACCGGGACGGCGAGATGCGCTACAACCCGTTCCGTATCACGCCGTACCTGCTGAATGTTCAGGGATTGGGTGGAGAAGAGGAACATCCGTGCTGCTTGGCTCTGGCCGAGCGCATCATCTCAGGATATGAAGGTGAGATGGTCGTGATCTTTCGCCTTTATGAACATAACGATAGATTCAATTCGACAAGGTTTTTAAAAGCGGTCTCTGTTGCTCTGCAGCTCCCCGGATTCCCACAGACAAGCGCATCTTCACTACAACACACTCTCCGGGGTGTGTGTTCTTAGAAGTAGACGACCGGTGAGTGTTTTCTGTAGGACATGAGACGTTTAGGTACAATTTAAATGTTTAAACAATGTGATATTGAATGTTTATTTCACACTGAAGAACAGATCATTGTGATCAGTGCTGTGTGTGTGTTTCCAGTGCTGTGCCTCTGCTTGGCTACCTCCCTCAGGACCTGATAGGCACGTCGGTGTTGACCTGCCTCCACCCCAAGGACCACACCCTCATGCTGGCCATGCATCGAAAAAGTATACACATTTTCACCTCGTATCTACACACTGTGCGACTCATACACCAAATTACACTTGAACATTAATACGCCTTTAATATTAAAGGGCCATCTATTTTACAGTCGATTTACGAACACTGATCGATCGCTGTTTTTCT
Source organism: Ameiurus melas (assembly GCA_012411365.1). Lineage (NCBI taxonomy): Eukaryota > Metazoa > Chordata > Actinopteri > Siluriformes > Ictaluridae > Ameiurus > Ameiurus melas. The sequence goes on from CM022752.1 coordinate 18,795,639, forward strand.
ACACTACCGGTCAAACGTTTGTGGGGACACTACTGAAATGTTTCTCATGATATTAAAAAGCTTTTGACCTGAAGGTGCATAATTAAATGTGTGAAATAGGTGTCATAGACAAAAATATATTTGTGCTGACATATTCGTTTCTTTCATTAGAAAACTAACATTTTATTTACAAAAAAAATATTTTTTTAAACGAACGACTCAGAGCGAAATATTTAGAAAAGTGTACAGCATGGTGGGAACTCCTTTGATACTGTTTTAAAAGCATCTCAGGGAAATTCCTCAAGAAATCGGGTGAGAAAACGCCAAGAATACGTCGACTTTGAAGATTCTAAAAGGTTCAATTATTTTGGATTTTTTTTTATCATGACATAATTCCCATTGGGGCGCACGGTGGCTTAGTGGTTAGCACGTTCGCCTCACACCTCCAGGGTTCGGGGTTCGATTCCCGCCGGGGCCATGTGTGTGCGGGGTTTCCTCCGGGTACTCCGGTTTCCTCCCCCAGTCCAAAGACATGCATGGTAGGTTGATTGGCAGCTTGGTAAATTGTCCGTAGTGTATGAGTGTGTGAGTGTGTGTAATTGTGCCCTGCGATGGACTGGCACCCTGTCCAGGGTGTACCCCGCCTTGTGCCCGATGCTTCCTGGGATAGGCTCCAGGTTCCCCGCGACCCTGAAGCAGGAATAAGCGGTTGAAGATGGATGGATGGATGGATAATTCCCATTGTCACATTTGTGTTACTCCAGAGTTTTGATGCCTTTATTATTATTCTAAAATGTGGGGGGAATAAATAAAAATAAAGAATGAGAGTGTCTAAACTTTTGACTGGTCGTGTACACCAAGAGTTATTTAGCCAAGAAGTTCAAGGACTATGTTTTGAGTATGCATTTTAATCACTTGCCTTTGATTATGTAACTCTTACTAACTCGGTACTCAAAAGTGATATAGACACACATTATGTCTTCTAAATCTTTTTGTTCCAAATCAGTCCTAAACTTTATAAATCAGTACTACTTTACTCTAATCCACTTTCTGTTTCAGTCATTCTGGAAAAATGACCAAACGTGTATTTTTATTTGTATAGTGGATGATTTTTTTTCTTTTCCTTTTTGTGTGTTTTGTTCCTGTTCCAGTTCTGAAATACGCAGGCCAGCCGCCATTCGAACATTCCCCGATCCGCTTCCGCTGTCAAAACGGAGACTACATCACGCTGGACACCAGCTGGTCCAGCTTTGTCAACCCCTGGAGCCGCAAGGTGGCCTTCATCATCGGCAGGCACAAAGTCCGCACGTAAGTGTGGAAACGCTCAGAGACTTTCACATAAGTGTTACAGCAATGATTCTATGTTAAAAAAATAAATCTATACGTGTGTTTGTGCGCACAGAGGGCCTCTGAATGAGGATGTGTTTGCTGCACGGAGCAAAGCAGAACTTCCCGTCGTGCTGGAAGATGTCAAAGAATTGCAGGCCATGATCTACAAACTCTTCCTACAGGTGAGAGAGATACTGTGCACACACACACACACACATATGTTACAAAATAAAGGGACACCACTGAAGATAGGATTTTTCCTTTAAGAGTCACAAAATATTACCATATGAACAAACGTGCAGAAATTTCCGGCAAAATGCCGCAACGTTATACTAAAGATATACTAAGCCCACGTGTTTGTCTTTCAGCCGGTCCACACTAACGGCTCGAGTGGTTATGGCAGCCTGGGCAGTAACGGTTCCCATGAGCACTACATCAGCGTGGCCTCGTCCAGCGACAGCAACGGGAACCTGTGGGAAGATTCACACCAAGAGCCGGTGAGCCCAGCTTTACCCCACTGCCAGTTCATTTTACTTCATTTTACTTAAAGCGCTTTGAACAGTACACGTTGTCACAATCCAGAAATCCTGGATGTAGGTTTAGATCGCTGATGAGCCAGCCAGAGACTGCAGAGGCGAGGAAAATCTCCCCTGAGATTGCATGCACTGTATTCACTACCAATACCATGTAGTTGAGCTGGTGTTTTGCTTTTTATTTATTTATTTTTTATAGGTGACCCTCCGGCCGATATATGCTAATGTTAATAAAATGAAGCACGGCAGTCAGCAGGTGCATCCGGACTCCCGGGGAAAAGTCACGGCGGCGAGGGAAGTTAGCACAGGTAAAAAAAAAAAAAAACACATACACACTGTATGTTCACACGTTATGTTTTATACTCTGGTAGAATTTTTTTTATTATGTCTTCTGTGTGTGTGTGTGTACACGCTCTAACCCTTCTCCCGTGTGCTGCAGAAACTCCAGCTCCTGTCCTTCAGCGTTTAGAGGTCCAGCATCTCCGAAGCTCCCTCGAGGACTCGCACAGGAAGCAGCCACACGTTCCGTCTTACCAGCAGATTAACTGTGTGGACAGCATCATTAGGTGAGACACACACACACTGTCAGGAGGTGTTGATGATTTTTTTTAGAACAGCAGCTCTTACAGTAGTGCAGCTGCAAACCTCAGGCTTACTGTAAGGAGACCTTTGTTTATCATTTTACGGAAGGCATCTCCAGTGTCAGAGCTTCAGAGGTAAAACTTCAGGTCTTCAGGACAGATGCGGATGTTTGATAACATTTAATTTAACTGTAAATGGACAAAAATTACAATGTTTTTTTTGTTTTTGTTTTTTTTTCCCTATTTGTCTGCAAATTGCTGTGGTATAATGGGGATAATGTGGGAGATAATAATAATAATCAACTTCAGTGTTACACATTTTTTCCACTTTCAATTTCTGAAGTGTTTTATTTCACTTTATTACCATCTTTATTACTTAAAGAATAACGTTATGTCTCTTTTTCATATTATTTCTCAAACATCAGATTTTCAGATCTCTTGTAGACTTTGCTTGGAATTATAAAAAAAAATTATTATTTATTCCTTTACTTCCTGCAGATACTTGGAGAGCTGTAGTGGCCCCGCCCTGAAGCGGAAAAGTGAATCCTTGTCCATCGCTACGTCCTCTTCTTCTACCACATCCGAGGAAGACAAGACACCTGCGGCCAAACTGGAGGACAGAGCGAATGCTGATGGTAAAGAGTTGAACATTTAACAGCGGTGTCATTTTTCAAATAATGCCACTGTATTATTATTATTATTATTATTATTATTATTAATTAAACCTCTTTCCCTGTAGAGACAACCTTGGAAGCAAGTGCCCGTCTGGAGAGCCAGGTTTCAGCTGGATCCACGTTGACCGTAGCGCACACAACAGCAGCCGTGGTTGGGGCTCCGCTAACCGACATCACTCTCTCCACTAAAGCTATGAGCGTGATGTCTATGACCAGCCAGTGCAGCTACAGCAGCACCATCGTGCACGTCCCCCAGCCTGAATCTGGTTAGTAGCCATCAAAGCTCATCAGTCTGAGTTACTAAACACAGCCGCTCATCGTTTTCTCCATCTGATTCTTTCAGAAGTAACTGCTCTGGAGGACGCACCAATGGGAAGCGAACTGGCCGACCCGGCTCCTGCACCATCGCGGCCGGCCCATGGCTCCTCCGCTGCCACAGCTCCGGAGGAGTTCCATGTGGTGGGTCTGACTAAGGAGGTGCTCTCTGCACACACACAGAAGGAGGAGCAGGAGTACGTGGACCGCTTCAGACATCGCATCCTGGAGAGCCCATATAGCTCCTACCTCCAGCAGGACAACAGCAGCATGGCGCACTCCAACCACAGAGGTGTTTAGATGTTCAAAATTTATTTGTACACGAACGAGGGCGGTTATTGATTTATTACGAGAATTAGGATCTTTCTCGCATTGTTGATTCGGTTTTAGGCCACTATGATGCAAAGCCATGAGAGAAAATGTGTTAAATCCCACCCTTGCAGAGGGATTGATAGTTGACCAATCCCAAGCCTCGGCCCAAACCGTGCATGGTTACCGTTGCTATGTAGGTCAAAGCTTGGAAAAGTTTCCCTACATATTAAATGTTCCAGCCATCCATTCATCTTCTGCCGCTTACTCCTTCTTCAGGGTCGCCGGGGAACCTGGAGCCAATCCCAGGGAGCATCGCATGTTAAATGTTAAATATGTTAATATCGAAAAATCCTCAACAAAGTAATGAATTTCTTCATTCAAAAGAAAGCAATATTCATGGTAAAAAAAAAACAATCTTGCTAACCCCAAGACGATATGTCTCTTTATCTCGTAGGCGATTGTGTCATGAAGCCCCTGAGCACGGGCGATCGGAACAGATCCCGCTCAGGCAAACCCAAACATAAGCGCGCAAAGCCTCAGGCCTCATCCGACAGTGACGGCTCGCGGCCTGGACACTTCCTGCCGATGACCTCGATCGCTCCCGATAACTCCTTGTCCGAATTGTCCCGACCAAAACCCAACTTTTTCTCGCCTGTGCTGATGCCCGTTCAGCCCCCTTACTACCCCGTCCCACCTCATCCTGGTTCCGTTCAGCCACACGGCCTTCCTGTGGTGGTGCAGCCCGAACAGACGCAGCCGGTCATGCAGGTCATGAATCCTTTCATGTCCCCTGTCATGGCTGTCATCGTGCCCTACCCCGCGAACTACACCATCTATCCTCAGGCGGTACCGGGCATGCCAGGTGTACACAGTGTAACTCCACCTGGATTAGTGCCACCTCCTCCTCCATTTCCTCATTCTTCCTTCACGTCCCTGATGGACAGTCCACCTCCTCAGACTGGCCTGGGCTCAATCCCCTCTGGAGTGTTGCTGTCTTCACCCGTATCGTCCCCGTGGCCAGAAGAGGACGTGGACGGCGCTCAGCCCACAGCATTCTTTTCCAGTTCCAGGTCCAGCAGTCCGCTACAGCTCAACCTGCTGCAGGAGGAGCTGCCCAATCCGATCGCCCCACAGAGCAACACGGGCCGAGCCGAAAGTCTGCATGAACAGCATGCCAAGGTGGGTAGACTCTCCGAATAAAATGTGTTCTGTATGGGAAACGTGATGATACGGTTAATACCAAGGTTTAGTATGAGATCTGTATTTATGCTAGTTAGTATTAGTAGTAGTAAAACTAATAACTGACTATCAAAAGCAAGAGTTTGACTGTATGTCTCGGCTTTAAAGGAGGACGCTCCAAGCGATTCGGGTAATCAGGACGCTCAGTCCACCTCTAGCGTGCTGCTGGACCTGCTGCTACATGAGGACGCTCGCTCCGGGACCGGCTCCAACGCCTCGGGTAGCGGATCTGGAGAATCAGGGGGTTCTCTGGGTTCGGGTTCAGGCCTGGGCTCCAATGGTACCTCCATCAGCCACACAGGTACAGAACGAAATCACATACAGATTTCCAAACCGGTCTGGGTAAGGCGGTGTCTCCTTATCATGGCAGTGATTTGGGGGCTTGACTTAACTTAACACAGCAAACACAAAAGCAGTGGATGCGCTACAGGTCCTGATTTTATTCCAGCTTCATTCACTCCACGCTACATGTCGTTGTTGTTGTTGTGCTTTATTGTACTGACCCACCCCTCCGGCTCTGACAGGCAGCAGCAGCAACAGCAGCAAGTACTTTGCCAGCAACGACTCGTCAGACATGTCCCGTAAGGCCAGGAAGAGCCAGGATGCACCGGAGCGCTCCGGCTTCGACAAATGCATGGAGGACTCGCTCTGGACCATGATTCAGCACACACCAGAGCCGGTCATGATGACCTATCAGATCCGTCCCAGGTACCCGAGCCCAGGCAGGCCCGTAGGGTGTGTCTCTGTCAGTTGGAGCGCCTTGTCACTCGTGTGAGAACATGAAAGGAATATTACTGTCTGGGTCATCTCTGTCCACAGGGGAAAGAGTTTAGCGTGGCCAGTCACTCTCGCCGAGGTAGTTGTCTCATTGCACTGTCCATCCTGTTTCCCCTGAGGTAGGTGAATCCAGGTGACGGTTCACAATGAGACCACCGCTAATCATCTGGCTGAGGTGACTTAACACAGTTTGTGGATGGAGATGTAGACTGACCGAGCACCTTCTTATTCGGACTCTCCTAACTGGAAGTCAAATCTCACTAGTTGCCTTTATGCAGACAAAAAGTGTGTGTGTGTGTTTGTTGTGTGTCTGTATGTACAGTGTGAGTGTTTGTGTGAGCATGGGCGTTATGTTATTTTATATGTCTATACTTGTGTACAGGGACCTGGCACAGGTTCTCAAGGAGGACCGGGAGAAGCTGCTCCTACTGCAGCCCATGCAGCCGTGGTTCACTGCAGGCCAGAAGGAGGAGCTGGCTGAGGTACATTCCTGGATTCACCATCTCAGTGTACCAGAGGAGGTAAACACACGAGTAAGCAGTTCCATAAACGTTTTTTTGTGGTTGTTTTTTTTTTATATATATATATATATATATATATATATATATATATATATATATATATATATATATATATATATATATATATATATATATATATAAATAAATAAAGGGTGCTGGTTTTCACAGGTTATTTTTACAGAGCAAATAATCATATATTCCTTGTGTTCTTCAGGGATGTGTGAACTGTAACCCCGCAGTTTTGGAAGGAAACAACGCGGCAGTCCATTCTCACAGCCTGCCCACTCCAGACAGCTCAACTGCCCAGGATTGCCCCTCAGAGGACACCAGCCCAGCCTCTGACACCTGAAGCTGCTTCCCTTAGCACTTTGGGTTAAAAACCGCCCTGCCCCATTTTTCACAGAGCCAAACTATTGTTACCATCTGCACACTTGGTAAAGGGCGGAGGATAGAGGCGGAGTTTGTGTCACAGTGCCATTAGGTGACCTGACGTGACGACACGTCAGGCGTCTTGTCAGTACAGGAACAAACCTGAGAACCCGCTCAAACCTTGTTTGTTCCGAATGTTGGAACCACACAACTGTGAATCTTTTTACTGTACAGCAAAACTGACATTTATTTCAGTAATGATTTCTTCTGTGCTTATATTTGTATAGTCGCAGCTCAAGTTTGAGTTTCACTGTGTTTTATATGAGGACGCGACCCTCTGAGCCTGACGTGTGCATCGGTCAGTGTTGACCGGTGTGATTACATTTTGTGCTTATTTTGCTCGCTCTGGTGTGGCCGATCTCCTAAAATCCAGTTGCACTGTCTAGTGATGCTTTAAGCTGTGATTATATTTCTGTCCTTCTGTCTGGTGTCTCGAATCCAAACCACCACAGCATGTGTACCGTATCCTGAGTGTTTCGCCTTTAAAATGCACCAGTCGTTCGCATGTATACACTTTATACTTGAGAGAATTCCTCTTTTTTTCTTTGTTTTTTTTTTAAGCCGATAATCTGCAACTTGGTCTCGGTTCCTTTTGCACGGCTTTTCAGCTCTACTGTCCGTCATTATTAACCCAAACCCACCACAACATTTTGTCCTATAAGCAAATACAAATAAAAATTATTATGATTATGCACCTTACATGCACTCACACTGATAATCAGCACTTTTTTTTTTCTTTTTTATAAATATAGTGATATTTTAGATAGTTTAGATATAGTCCACTTTTCGATTTTAATCCCAAACTCAGGACCTTTTTTTATAATCCCCAAATAGAACTGGTGGAGGAGAGAGCTTTGAAAGTGATGCTCACCTGAACTCATGTTTTTAGGATTTTAGTATTTTAAGGAGCTCTTGGTGAATGTTTAATGCTACATAACATGATCAATGAGAAAATTATTGACGAGATGTCACGTACAGACGACGGGTGACCCACCTGGGAGTTGAAGCCAGTTCAGGTCGATTTAATTAAAAAAAAAAAAAAAAAGGAAAATATCTTTTGTGGCCGGTCCGTAAAATAATTCGGGTCATTGAAACGTCACCAGGTTACGGCCTAATCTCACCCTCGTCGCTGCTTTTCCTTATTTATTAACGTTATGCCAGCAAAATTGTGTCTGCTCGGAAAGGGTGTTCTCTGGTGACATAATCTTTTCTTTTTTTCTTCCTTTATGTAAGAGGTTAAGCATTTAATTAGAGTTGCCGTGATTTGTGGCTCTTGTAATATGGCCTTGTAAGTGTAAAATCCAGGGGGGGGGGTTGGTCTGCTCGACACTTTGAAGGACGAACACTGTCAAGCACATGATGATCTTTTTATTTACGGTCTTGTGGACAGAAAAACAGGGTATTTTGTACAGGTTTGAGCCAAAATGTATGTACATAACATGCTATGTATTTTGGAGGAAAAGAAAAATTATGAAAATGTTTGTCTTGAATTCAGGGACGTATTTTGTGACCTCTTGAATGAGTTCTAAATTAAAGACTACAGTAAATCCAAACACCTTGTCCCGTTGTCCTGCAAATCACTTCACCGCAGCGCAATGTACGATTATTATTTTATACATTACAGAGAAAGAAAGAAAGAAAGAGGAGACAGCTATTTTTGAAACATAGATTTATTCATGTTGTTATACACACTATTTACTATATTTACACCTGTGCCAAAGGTGGATGTACAAAATCCAATATTCTACTTATACACAGTCTTTCCTAGGTCATTGTAAAAGCATGTGTGGCAGCCTTTTATTTTATTTGATTTATTTTCAGACACAGTACTTCCAGAAGCACTCAGAGTTTCCACCACGCTTCCGGTATTGTTTCCTGCCACCCAGGAAACGGCTGAGTGGGTCCAACCAGGGCTTTTCTGTCAGCGCCTGTACGACAAGACGAGATCAGGTAAGATCAGGTTTTGCTCCGTTTTCTTGTAATGAGAATTTTTCACTTTTCAAAATGACGTTTTAAAAAAGTGATGCACCTCTTTGACCACTTGTCTGGGAACGAATCCGGCTGTTCTGAGAGCTGTGAGAACGAGCAGACACGTTACATTACTGCTATACGGTGAAACAGACATAAATATTTTCCCAAAAGCAATTTCATTTGGAAGTATTTATTTATTTAATGAATGTCAAGTTATTTCTGAATTATTTTCATCTGTGTAATATCAAGCGTGTAGGTGGCGCTGTTGCACTGCGTGTTATTTTTACATCATCATGTACAGCAATTACATTTAGCAAAAACAAACTAGCTTACATCATTATTCCTGAAAAATCTTTTGTCCTTTACGTCTGTTCACACGATTGTTCGTTTTTCATAAATTGATCAATAATCGTATCGTTAAACATCCAAAAGAATGACTAGAAGCGGAAATATCCTCTTGTTGGACGTGAACCTCAAGGATATTTCATCTTCTTTATCAGCCGCTACATAAATAAAGGTTAAATGTTCTATACAACGTTTAATAAAGACAAATAAATTGACCATAAATTATAGGACATGCGCTTTATACAGGTCTGACGGCTGAGATTATTTATTAAAATGACTTCTTCCTCATGAATCCTGTACTCTGTGTTTTGGGTTATATATACCAAAACTACTTTTTATCTGTTGAATCGTTTAACCTTTTAAAAATTATTATTCTTACTATTATTTGGGAAGGATGACTCGGGGAAACTTTATAACACATTCAGAGAAATTGCCATAACTGCAAAACTGAGTCCTGGAATGAATTTGAGGTTTATTGTTGTTGTTGTTGTTGTTGTTGTTGTTTTTAGATGAAGACAGAACAATTGTAAAGATAATATTTTATCTTCTTGGGTATAATGTGAGTTACTGATTCATGAAGAGATTGAATAGAAAAGAGATGGAGGTGGAGATGAATATATTTCTGTGTTGTGTTTTTTTTTTTTTCTTAATGGATTGCGCAGTCTTTGCGGGATATGTACGCGAGACCCTCTTTGTGCTCATACACTAATCTGAATTTGAACTAAAGTTTTGAAAAGCCACCATGGCTGCTTGTGTTTATATTTAATTATCTAATAGAGGTCTTTGTGCGTTCAAGTCTTAAAAAGCACTGAGCTGGTTTCTCCTGATCCTCTATACAGAACAGAATAACACAGATTGAGTGCAATATAGATTTTGCGTAATCCTCCAAACAGTCGGGTTAAACGGCATGAAGAAATCGTGCGATGACGGTGTAATAGCACTGTTATAACGCTGGTAAGAAGCGGCTCACCTTCTCTGATGTTGTCTCCTGTGAGGAACGAAGGGAATCCGATTCCCGTTGAGCCCTGAGACAGGAACGCCTGCTCGGAGTAAGACATCTCGTGTGGACTCATCGCCTGCTCCTCTTCTGATACTGAGACAACCATTCACTTTATTAGGTACAGCGTAACACCCATTCATCAGTTGTGTGTGTGTGGGGGGGGGACGACTCACCAGGCCCCGTGTAGGACATCGAGTGTGTGAGAAGAGGCTCCAGAGCTGCGAGGAGCAGAGCGCAGGACAGGACCGCTTTACAGAGCATCACTTCAGCTGATGATAAACACACTCTGTCTTTCTGGACTAATAAACGCAAGGCCTTATATAGCCTACTCCACGAGGTGTCTGATCACCTGTCCCATCCCTTAGCATCACCTCTCCCTCTCTTTTTTTTTCTTTTTTTTTATTTCATCATGTGTCACTGCTGGATCACTGTAAATCCAGAGCCATGTGAGTAAATAGAGTAATAAAAACAGCGCGTGTGCAACGCTGCACGCTTCAGGACGTCCGGCCTCGCTCATAAATCCGCCGAGCTCAGGTGTGAAAGCGTGCGCTGAGTATCGAGAGTGGGAGGGGTGGAGCCTCGGCAGGTTGCCCACTTCATTCATTTCCTTAAGAGATAGGGGCGGTTTATAGGTTGATGTGACGGTGGCAGCACTTTATCAGCCGTGTCTTCCGTGTAAGCTCTGACTTCTCAGAAGGTCAGCAACGGACGACGAGAGGAAGTTTCATATTTTTAACGAGAACGAATGAGCTATGTGAAATTACGCAGAATTTACACCTGCAGCGCGGAATTAACCCGTAAAGAGTTTCGGTGAAATCTCCCAACTCCCTGAGTGCTTTGGAGCTCGAGCACTCCCAGGAAGTTATAACATAATGCAGATTGGGCGTGTACTCTAGACCAGTGGTGTCAAACTCATTTTTAGTTCAGGGGCCACATACAGCCTAATTAGATGTCAAGTGGGCCGGGACAGTAAAATCATATATAATCACCTATAAATAACAAGAGGTCCATGTTTTTACCTTTGTTTTCATGCAAAGACATTTATATTTAATGAAATATCCTTTTATAAAATATATGAGCAACCTCAGATTTCTTAAGACAAACATGTGCAATTTGCTTCTGATTATCATTCACATATATGTGCATTACAACTGCTCACAGTGTTTGTACAAATGCAAAAAAAAAAAAACTTCACAGGTAATTGGAACTGAAAAATATAGTATTTCACTTTAAAATCTATGGCATTGCATGAACAATAGGATTCCACCAAACCAAACTCCTTTGTACTGAAGCTGTTGACTAACATTAAATTGCACTTTTTTTAAAACTATTACCCATTCATCTCTGTGAATAAACAGGAAGTGGTCCATTTTTCATGGAAAACTCTACACTCTGTATCCACTTTTCTGCTTTTTGGCCGACATTTTGGCTAATGAGGGTGTGGGGACGAGTAGAAAATAGAGTAGACTACTCCGTGATAACAAACAGTAGACGTCGCATTGCTGCCATCTACTGTTCAGTCCCAGAGATGTGCCGCGTCTTTTACCTCTAGCGGATAATTTAGGAATAGCATTTTATTAAAAATGACAAGTTCGTGTCTTTTATGCATATTTTTTTTTTCACTTTCAAAATTCTTCCTGCGGGCCAGATTGAACCCTCTAGCGGGCCGATTTTGGCCCGCGGGCCGTACGTTTGACACACATGCTCTAGAAGATCCAAGCTTGTATTAAAAAAAAAGTTCTTTCAGGTTGTGTTGGGTCGATAAAGGTTCTTAGCTTCGTTAAAAAAAAGGTTCTTCTTTCTGATATGGAAACATGCGTATATAATATTTAGGGATGGCACAGATCCGAAACAGTATCAGTATCGGGTCGATACCAGAACAAAACAGTGGCATGGACATTGGAACAAATGGCAAAGATTGAAAATAGATTCAGAAAATTGTATTTTATTATATTTGTACTTTATACTTTACTATACTGTATTATCAGATATGTATGCGATGTTTATAATATCAGATGGGTATTGTGGTATCAGAAAAGAAAAGGTGAAAAGAATAAGTGGGGATTTTTTTTCTCCTTTTCGATACCGATCCTGAAACTTTGAGCATAAGCTGATACAGATATCCATCTAATATTGTTTTCTTTAGACGTTTATACGTTTCATAATGTTTATTTATTTATTTTTTTACTGAAACACTTGCATCCATTCGTCCACTTTCTGTAGTATCATACACAGGGTCGCGGGAGCCTGAAGCGTATGCCATGGAGGACACCCTAGACAGGGTGCCAAACCATGGCAGGGAACAATCTCACACACATTTTTTAAAATGCCGATTGGCCTACATTATGTCTCTGGACTGGGGGAGGAAACCGGAGTACCCTGAGGAAACCCCCGGAGCACGCAGAGAACACGCAAGCTCTGCGCAAACAGGACCTAACCCCGAAGGTGCAAGGCAAATGTGCCAAACACTTACACTTTAAATATAATCAAATAAATCCAAACAAAATAATAGAAATAAAAAAACAGTCAAGTCTCTTTATATGTAAATGTTCAAATAAAAAAATTGCATTTCTTTTCCAAATCCCATTTCAGTCTTCACCATTTGTTACAGGATCTGATATCTGATACGTTTTCTCCAATAACCACCTTTTAAAAATTAATTAATTAATTTATTAATTTATTTATTTATTTATTTTTGCTGGATTGGATCATTGTGTCCTCTCGAGTTTAAACAGAAATAATGTCTGTCCTAATTAAAGTACTAGTTATTCTGCTAAATCCACCTCATTCGTTCTTCAATTATCCGCTTTATCCTGGTCAGTTTATCCTGGGAATACTAGCTGAACACACCCTGGATGTCTCAGCTCCTACGATCCCGTAAACTTCTTTCTTTAATTCCAAACTCTGAGGTTTTATAAATATATTTACTCTAGTCTAGAGGCTGAACATCCATCACTGCGTCCCTGTACTGCTGGATCACTTCGCGTCTGTCACTTGTCACTTTTAAATACATGACCCTGACCGAAAGGTTTAAATGATTCACAACCTTTGGCTGCTTTAATATCTGCAGACTGGAGCTGTAAACAGGAATTTATGTCCTGTCAATGTAGCAGGGCATCAAACAGGAGTTAAAAATAGCAGCTCGGCAAATCCTACACACACACACACACACACACACACACACACACACACACACACACACACACACCCTCTGTGTTACTACACCTGTGTGACTCATTCACGTCACGACCTGCACAACAATGTAGTTAAAGCTTTTTGGTTTTATTTTTTGGACTAACACTTGTATCACTTGTACTGTGTATCAACTAAGATTAAAAAAAAAGTTATTTAAATATTTTCCACACGATGTATGAAGTGTGTATTTGCGACAGTGACAGCTGTGACAGTAGCATGGGTCAGTTAAAGCACTTTTAAATTATTTGTTTATCTAAAAAAAAATTATCTATAGGACAAAAAGCTTACCTTTGTTGTGTTCACATGGGAGGGTTTTGTTGTTACTGTAAGGGAGATGTCAAGCTTTTTATAAAGGTGTATAATGGTAATAATAATAATATTAATAAAATAATATTCATAATAATAATGAGTGACGCCAGCAGGTGTCCAACTTTAGCAATATTTACCCCAAGTAGGCTATTTATTTTAAATTTGAGTTGTTTAGTAGTCAATGAATTTAGAGTTAATGTAGAGGATTGGGTGTTGTTTGAGGGTACCAACATTTTCTCCCTTGACACACGAATGACCCCCAAACTCTCGGACCCGGGTTGGTGTAATTTCCATAATGTCCAGCAGGTGGCGCGAATGCGCAGATTTTGTGCGCGCGTGTGTGTGTTATTACACTCCTGTGTAATAACTTGCGTCTGGTAGCAAAAACGCACGCGCTTCTGCCTCTCTGCTGCTGTAACGTTTTATCCTCAGACTTTTTCATCATCAGGACTGTATGAATATCACCTGTTTATCAGGTGTGTAGTTGAGTGTGTGGTGTGTGTCCACAGTATTTCTGAGAGGATTTGTCCACAGAGATCAGAAATCACGACTTTTAGAGCAGAAAGAAGAAATAAAACGACATCCTCTGAGCGACTGGAGAAGGTGAAAAACTTTTCTCATGTTTTTAAAACATTTAAAACTCTCCATTGTCACTTGTCTTTAAGAAGGAGAACTAATTAGTCGATACTCATGACTTCATTTAATTACTAATGTGTTAGTTTTGGATTGGTAGTCCAAAAATCATATTGGATTCACTATAAATAATTGTTGTTTTTATTTATGTATGTATGTATTTATTTATTTGTTTTTATTAACCTATTGTAGAGTGACTTTGTTATCTGTTTGAAATAATGTAATATAATGTATCCTGATTTTATCCTAATACAAAACCAACACAGGTTTGATTAAGGGTTTATAGTGGAGCTTAATTAGGCAATTCGATCTTATTTAATAATGTGAAAATGTTCTTATCTTCCTTAGATTTTGCATGCTGTTTTCTTAATGTGCTGCGCCATGGAGGTGTGAGTGACCACACGAATGCTGCCATGACACAGATTGGGATTGACAGATCTCACCTGCCACACATCTACGACTGTGAGCATCTCAGCGTTTTAGATTGTTGTCTCTCTCTCTCTCTCTCTCTCTCTCTCTCTCTCTCTCTCTTTCTCTCAGTAAATTGTGCGGATGTTTATTCATCATCAAAGACTACAGTGACTGCACACTGGATTATGGTTGATTTAACATTCACTTTAATACGTAGTAATGTGAAATGAGTGTGTTGTGTGTGTGTGTGTGTGAGAGAGAGAGAGAGAGAGAGAGAAAGACACACACACACACACACACACACACGCCTGGCTTCAGTATTGGAGTGGAGTGTAGAAGAAGAGGGGGTGAAGGCAGATAAAGCTTCAAGAATGTCTGCACTTTCCCTCTAATTACTTTGGACGAGCGTACTCTCAGTGAACATCCTCACAGTCAGTTGAGAATTGGGAAGAGATTTCTTTTTGGTGTGTACGATGGAGTAGTTTCCTCAACATTTTTAATATCTATCTTTCACCAGGAAACGTGGACATGAAAAGCACATTTAAAAATGTTTTGAGGCAAATAGCCTAAATAGACCTCAATGTTTTCTCTCGTTAAAAAAAAAAGCTTTAAATGCACCTTTCAAGGTAAAGGATGCGAATTAAAGGTACAAAAGATGTACATAGATACAGAATGGTACCGTATAGTACCTTTTTTATCTGAGAGTGTACTCTCAGGGTCGGTTACGTGTAGAATATAGTGTGGAAAAAAGTTTATATGATTTCAATTTTCCAAAACAGACAAACAAATAACAAACCGAGAAACCAAACACTGGACCTACATGTACAACGAGCTGCTTTTTAGGATCTGTGTGTGTGTGTGGCACTCCCTCCTCCTCTCAGTCATTATATTTATATAATCTTTTCTACTTCACTCCCTCTCAGTGCCAAATATAGACCACGATAGAGAAAGCAGGACTGTGCTAAAGGAAAAGTGCATGCATGACCATTTTCTGAACAGAGGCCTCAGTCTCTGTCTCTCTGTCTCTTACTCTCACTCACTCTCTCTCTCTGTCTCTCTCTCTCTCTCTCTTTCTGTCTGTCTGTCTCTCTGTCTCTCTCTCTCTCCCTCTCTCTTCCTCTCTCTGCCCTCTTCATTCCCTTCCTCCCTCACTCCACTGGTCTCCTTGTGTCTCACTTTAAGCACTACCATCTGCGCATCCCACTCGCCTCTTTTACCTTAAAGCGTCATTAAATTAAATTTCAGAACACAGCACTGTTATTTATCACATGTTCAGAGTTAGTCATGACACCTTTATTTGTACATCACATTTAAAAGACAGTAAGTGCTGTACACTATGTTTAGCTAAATCCAAACAGAATACAAATAACATGAAATAAAAGGATAAAACGAAAGCATTAAAACATTAAACAGGAAATACAATCATAAAAGGACTAAACCACAGATAAAGTAATCCCTAATTAATCAAATGAATAATCGAGTAATATGTAAGTAATAAAGCCTGCTGTGTCGTGTTGTTCTAGGATAATAATCAATAACACTAGGGCTGGGCGATATATCAATATAATATCAATATCTTGGTAAATGATTACGCGATACAGTTTTCTGAGATATTGTTGTATTTGTGATGTATTTTTTTTTTTACATTTTTATTTGTAAAAAATTTTAATGGTACTAAATGGATGCCATTGATTTGACGTAATTTATTTTTAAAAATTTTATTTGTCTTTTTTAGCAATAAAGAAAGTATAAAAAACTCAAGTGAAAGGTTTTTTTTTTTTTTATTAGTTTTTGAATACTGTTTTTGAGTAAATTGTAGAAAAATCTCATGATTATTATTTATTATTTACATTATGAATGTACATATCATATTTTTGTTGTCCTGAAATAATTTACGCTCTTTTACGTTATAGCAGCTATAAACCTCTGTTCCCTCATCCGCCTCTCATTTATCTCTCTCTTTCCCGTGAAGTTAATAAGACAAAAAAAAACCTCAAAGAAACCACAAAGCTCTGTCTTGAAAATATCAGAAAACTTGAAGTTACTGTACTTGAAGTGTTACTCCTGACACCGGAGACTCCTTCCATAAATGCTAAATAAACGTCTCCTTACAGAAAACTTCACCATAAGAACAATTACATGTTTTTTTCTTTGTTAAATAACGGCAAATCAATGTATTATTAGTCTTATATAAACCTGTGCTACTGTCAGAGTGGTTTGCGAAAAAGTATGTTGTTGCAAATCGCCGTCCTCGTTTAGGATTTTCCCAACACAGGAAGTGCCACTGCCCACAGGAAGTCCCAGTTCTTAATCCCAGTGTAATTACGGCTGTGTAAGACGCATTTGAAACGAGCCTCTGTCCTCAGGATGGTGGTGTCAACTTTTCCGTCTGAGCTCATGGAGCATGCAGTTGGAGAGCGGGCTAGAGGGCAGAGTGGCTAGAACTTTCCGTCTCCATTGCTATTGCTCCTGTGCCTAGTAATCATCAGTGCCTTGCGAAAGTATTCGGCCCCCTTGAACTTTTCAACCTTTTGCCACATTTCAGGCTTCAAACATAAAGATATAAAATTACATTTTTTTGTGAAGAATCACCAACAAGTGGGACACAATTGTGAAGTGGAACGAAATCTATTGGATATTTTAAACTTTTTTAGCAAATAAAAAACTGAAAAGTGGTGCGTGCAAAATTATTCGGCCCCCTTTACTTTCAGTGCAGCAAACTCACTCCAGAAGTTCAGCGAGGATCTCTGAATGATCCAATGTTGTCCTAAATGACTGATGGTGATAAATAGAATCCACCTGTGTGTAATCAAGTCTCTGTATAAATGCACCTGCTCTGTGATAGTCTCATGGTTCTGTTGAAAGCGCAGAGAGCATCATGAAGACCAAGGAACACACCAGGCAGGTCCGTAATACTGTTGTGGAGAAGTTTAAAGCCGGATTTGGATACAAAAAGATTTCCCAAGCTTTAAACATCCCAAGGAGCACTGTGCAAGCGATCATTTTGAAATGGAAGGAGTATCAGACCACTGCAAATCTATCAAGACCTGGCCGTCCCCCTAAACTTTCAGCTCAGACAAGAAGACTGATCAGAGATGCAGCCAAGAGGCTCATGAACACTCTGGATGAACTGCAGAGAACTAGAGCTGAGGTGGGAGAGTCTGTCCATAGGACAACAATCAGTCGTACACTGCACAAATCTGGCCTTTATGGAAGAGTGACAAGAAGAAAGCCATTTCTCAAAGATATCCATAAAAAGGCTTGTGGCAAACTTTTGTCTCGTCTAAAGTTGCATCTCTGATCAGTCTTCTCCTTGTCTGAGCTGAAAGTTTAGAGGGACGGCCAGGTCTTGGTAGATTTGCAGTGGTCTGATACTCCTTCCATTTCAAAATGATCGCTTGCACAGTGCTCCTTGGGATGTTTAAAGCTTGGGAAATCTTTTTGTATCCAAATCCGGCTTTAAACTAATCTCCACAACAGTATACGGACCTGCCTGGTGTGTTCTGTCGTCATGAATGCTCTCTCGCTTTCAACAGACCCTGAGACTATCACAGAGCGGAGGTTTATTTATACAGAGACTTGATTACACACAGGTGGATTCTATTTATCACCATCAGTCATTTAGGACAACATTGGATCATTCAGAGATCCTCGCTGAACTTCTGGAGTAAGTTATTTGATAAAAAAGTTTAAAATATCCAATAGATTTCGTTCCATTTCACGATTGTGTCCCACTTGTTGGTGATTCTTCACAAAAAATAAAATTTTTATATCTTTATGTTTGATGCCTGAAATGTGGCAAAAGGTTGAAAAGTTCAAGGGGGCCGAATACTTTCACAAGGCACTGTATGTTTTCAAGAGAACCTCAGAGCGTTCATCGGTTTTATATTTGACATCTGATTGTTTTTTATTTATTTATTTATTTATTTTTACTGTTATACTGTGGTCTTGTGTTTAAATGAAAGAAAGTTAATCTGCATTGTTCAGTATGTTACTTTACTGTTATATATCACAAGGCTTTCATCACCAGTCACCATTGCTTTGTGCTTCCATTTAGTTGGAGCATATTTGACTGGGTCAGATACACACACACACATACGCGCGCACACGCACGCACGCACGCACACACGCACGCACACACACGCACACACACTGCTGCCTTTATTAACTGCCTGTCCTGTCTTACTAACCCACTTGGCCAGTTTTCCTGTTATGGCTGTCATGATATGAGAGAGAGAGAGGAGTATCATATGACTCCTACTCCATCTTAAGAACCATTTTTCCTGCACACACTCATTGCATCTCCTTTGTGTCTGGCTTCGTTTCTCTCGCAGTATGCCAGTGTTTCTCGGCGCTGGAAGACGGAGCTCTGGCTCACACACTTCAGGAGCAGGAGAGTGAGTAAACACACTCCATCACACTCATCCTCGTCAAATCAGTGACGTAAGAGCAGAGCGACACAGACGACCGTAAAGCTTGAAAGGGATGACGGGACGTTCTGACACGTTCTTCTTTCCCCCTCCCCACAACTCAGTCGAGCAGTTCTACAGCTCCAACGTGCAGAAGAACCAGGCGGTGCAGAATGACGTGCGCTTGGCTCGGAGGTTGCAGGACGAGGAGGAGGAGAGGGACCGTCTTACACACCAGCTCCAGCAGCTGTAAGTCTGTGTGTGTGTGTGTGTGTGTGTGTGTGAGAAATGAAGACAGAAAGCAGTACTGTATTTTAGTTAAGCTTGCAGTGTGTAAGATCTATATATATATTTTAATATCCAAAAACAAGCATTGTTATTGGAGGAATATTCTAATAATCATTTCACTAGCTAAATTGTCCACCGTCATATGCTGTCTCTGATACGCCACATCATCAATAGCAAGCCTTGTAAAAAAGGTCCCATTGTAGCGAGTTAGCCACTTAACCGTAGCTAATTAATAAAACACCCAGATAACAAAATACTTAGAGATCAGGTAACAGACAAAATACCAACGTTGTAAGTGTCCAAGCATGAGAGTCTACGCTGATTTTTCTCTAGCGAGCAAACCACAGCTGTCACATTAAAACTGCAGTCAGTGACCATTTTTAAGTCCAAATCTGACAGGAAATGCTTGTGCCACGTGTAGAATAGTTTGACTACCGTGACTTTTGTTTGTGTGTTTCGGAATGCTTGATGCTGTTTTGGATTAAAGTTGCGGTCACTGATCTTACGCAACAAAAATAAAAGTGTAATATTCTGGTAGGTGTCGGTAAATAATAAAAAAATCTAATGGTAACATCCCAGCTTCAGTAAACAAGTGAAAAAACAAATGAGGTGACATCTAAACAATCAGGACAAGGAAAAGTTCGGACAATCATGTCGAGTTAAGCTCTACGGTAATGTTAAAGGTGCAGTCAGTAATTTTAGCAGATGCTAGCTAAAACAAATTTTTAATGGTCCCTCCAATGGTCCTTCCATGCCACTGAGACTCTACACTAGACTGCTAGCAAGCAAGATGTAAGAACGTACAATACAGTGTTAAAGTTCATGGAAATGGCTCTTTGGGGGGGTGGCTTTGGACAGAACACTGATGGGAGTGACAGTGTTAGGAAGTTAAAATTACCGAATGCACCTTTAACTATGCTTTCTTCCTGATTACTGATAACTATCTGAGCGTTTGTGGAAGGTTTACCGCTGAACTGTGAACGAACTGAGCTGGCGTTTCCGTCTCCGTGGCTCGTTTGCAGGGAGGAGCAGGACTGCGAGTACGCGAGGGCAATTCAGGAAGAACTGCGGCAATGTGACGAAGAAGCTCAGAAGAGGGAGAAAGAGGATGAGGTACTATTCATATGGCTGTGTGTGAAAACAAAACAAAACAAAACAAAAAAACCCAGTGTGTGTGTTTTCATGGCTCTGAACGTGTGGTCTCACACAGCACTCACCATCCGACAGTCTAGAGTCTCTCACTTTTAAGCTCATTACCGAGCACTTGGACAGCGTGGGCGCTTGTACCTGAGTTTGGGGACGAAAAATGAAAATCAGAGCCAGAGAATGAGGCCCCTGTTTTCACAAGAAGGGTTTCACTCAGCAGAACACTTGACGATAGCCTCAAGTGCTCCTTTATTTCTTCTCCTTCAGCTCATCCTTCTCTTCTGAACCTCAGGCTTTAGAAATGCCAGCTTTGTTGTTGATGCGCTTCAGCAGGCACCATCGGCTTTATACCGTCTCCATAGCAACACCTGAGGTTTTATTTTCGGCACCGGGTCATCACAGAGGCTTGGTTAGATGCGAATGGTGAGGCCAGAAAAGTTTGCACATGTTAAAGGAATAGTTTGGCTAAAAAAAATAAATGTACAGAACTTTAGATCTTAAGTTATTCATGATTGAATTTTGCCTTTTGAATTTTTAACAGCGCTAACGTAGCTTAACGATCCGAGATCCATCCGTCCATCTTCTATAGCGTTTATACTACTGGATCGCAGGGAACCTGGAGCCTATCCCAGGGACCATGAGACACAAGGCAGGGTACATCCTGGACAGGATGCCAGTCCATCGCAGGGCACAAACCGAGATACTTAGTTAAAAGTGGAACAAAAAAAATATTCTTAAAGTCCCTGTGAAGTGCCTTGAAACACGCAGTTATTTGATGTGTTGACGTAATTTTCACTGAAACAGGAAGTCAGGGTGGGATATATATTGTGTGGCTCCTCCCCCTTTTTAAATCGCCAATAGCATTTAGCTTACCTCACAGCTCGGGCTAAGCCGTACTTGACAGTTATTATCATGAATTTTTATAATGTTGGGATTCTAGAGAATGTTTGATTGGAACTGAAGCTTCCAGTGCAGAATGATGTCATCAAAATTGTTGATCCGTATCAGTGGTAGAGACAGTCTGTAAGTTTTTACGTCAAAATTTATAGCCTACAGCCCACTATACACAGCAGTTTAGTTTAAATTGTGTTTTTTGTTTGATTAACATGTTAGATTCTAGGCTTCATTGGCAGATTAGCGAAACAAGCTAACTGTACTAGCTATGTACAATGATCAAAGCAAGTAGAAAAACAATCTCTACTTATCTCTAATTCTGACTCCTTCCTAAATATTTTTTTCTTTGTAAAGTTTCTATACACCTTCAAGAAGAGTGTTGGACCTGACAGGATAAGATCAAACAGTAAATGGAAACTAATTGCAGGTAGGAACTAAAGTTGCGTGTAGGGAACTAAAGAAACCTCGCACAGGACGCACGACAGAATTGGTTCAAGGAATCATTCCATGACAATGCACGGTGTGTGCACTACACTAGAGTATATTATAGCAGGGAAAGATGTGTGCGCTAAGAACACACGCACATTCAAGCTCAGTTGGAGTCATTGTCCCTACTTATAGTGGCCTCAACAGGACTTTAAAGAAAAAGGAAATAAATTATGGCTTTGGTTTATCACATTGCTTAGGTTTTAAGACCCAAATGTTGCTATGTCAACTATTTAAACAAGATGTCACTGTGTAAGTCAATGTGGTTGTTGACAAAGGAAGGCCTTGTCGTGTGTGTGCGTGTGTGTGTGTATATGTGTGTGTGTGTGTGTGTGTGTGTAAGCAACAGCCGACTCCTGTCTGAGAAAGAAAAGGTCTTTCAGGGCCTCCATTCACCACATGGATGTTTCAGCACAGAGCGAGAAAGACACACTGCATGAGCACCTGGCTTATTATTACACATGAAGTGTGTGTTTGTGTGTTGAGTGGGCCATCAGGAGGCCCTGTGTGGGCTGTGAGGGGCCCTGCAACCTCTCTAACTGACTTCCAACTGTTTTCAGATGAATTTTACCACCTCAGAGTGAAGGCTTTGTTAGATGGCGTGAAATGTCTCACAGCGGTGCTAAAGAGTGTCAGAAGACTTTATACAGTACAGTGCGGAATAATGCAAAAGTTTGTACCCCTGCTATTTATTTATATATTTTAAAAAAATGTATTTAATGATTTTTCATTTAACATCTTGTAGGCAAGACACACCACAAAATATTAACACTGACACAAACAAAAATGGTGGGGGGCTCACACACACACACACACACACACACACACACACACACAAAACTCCAGGTTTTGTATTTCTAAAGGATTATTAACAGTATATCTTTAGGATTTTTGTCCGAATCTGTCTTGAATGACGTGTGCCAGTCAGTGTATTTGAATGCGCCTCATTAATGTTTAATGACCTCACACACAAGTTCAAACAGGATCAAACTGTTTGCTCTGAGCTGTGCAGTTAGGTGTAAATGGGAAACTGGAAAACAAGCTGTCATACAAACTTAAGAAGAAAATACTCACCTTGAAGAAATTTGGAGAAGCGGGTAAGAAGATATAAAGTATTTATACAGACTATTTCAAACAGTGAGGACATGCAACACAAAATTTTTTTTTTAAATTGTAAACAAACAGCAGGAGTCTTGAAATGGTCTTTGGAGGTGAGAAGAATAATTTAAATCTAATTTATATCAGTTTTTTATCATCTTAAAATACACTTTTATACTTGTTACAGTAAAAGAACAAGCTAAATAAAAATAAAAACAATTAAACTAAATGTCTTGTTAGTTTCATCGATTTCAGTGTACAAACCTTTGCACACATCTGTATATACTGTAGTACTAGGACTAAGCCTTACCATTTGTGATTTATTATATTATAGGAATCCAAAATAATGCTCTTTGGACTTTATACAATAAAAACATTTGTTTGTTTGTTTTGTTTTTTAAAAATTACTTTAAAAATTAGTATTTTTAAAGTAATTATTAGCGCCCCCTGCAGCAGGCAAGTTGAACCAACACCATCCGCCATTTTGAAATTATTAACGCTTCACAATATATATAATAGCTGTTTGTTAAAAATTAATAATAAAAATAAATAAATAAAAACCCTCATCTGAGTAGTAACTACACCGCTATTACATTCTGGTCTCAGCTGTACCTCCTTCGGAAATTTCTGAGAACGTTTCATCTTACTCCAACATGACTACTTGTTGCTTTGTTTTTAAAGTGTTAAAAGTAAAAAAAAAATAAAAAAAATAAAAATAAAAAAAATCGTGGTGTTTCCTCAAACAGTAAATGTCTAATGAACCTCCAGTGATATACAGCTTTCTGAGGATCATGATCTTTAAGCCAAAAATCCATCTTCAGATTAATAATAATGTGTTTTAATATTGATTTATTATTGATACTTTGAATTGTATGCTTTAATAAAAGTGATGTTAAATATCATTCTATTTTAATCAAATTCATGCTGTATGTATATTTTCAGCACGTTCGCTGTAGGGATGGTCGATATAGACTTAAACTTATATCATGATATTTCATTGTATTTTTTGTGGTTACGATATAAATGGCAATATGAAAATAGCCTTTTTGACCACACCCTTCTAGATAAAAGGAGTTTGCTTTACGTTACTTGTTGACGCTTTCTCCTTCTGGCTTTCTTCATATTCTGGTCTGTATTTTTGCTTGAGGTGGTGGAACAAATTTGATGCGTTTCCACGCTTTGTTGGTACAGGTTTTTGACACACTTTTCAAATCACTGACGTTTGATTCACATCTAATCTTCCGTATCCGAACCACTTCCATATTACTGAGGAAGCTCCTTGTTTGGGTATTAATTGTTCTTCTTCGTCTAGGGTTGGAACTCCTTCCACTTGTTCTCATTCTACGTTTGAGATGCCCACGTGTGAGGTTGCGTCAAAACACGTCATCAACTATGTCATCAATACCATGTATATCATGGACCAGTATATCATGGTAGTTATATATTAGTTAACAGCACAACCGATTTACTGATTTAGTGATGCCTGCAAAAAATTTTTTATCAAAGGCCGATTGAAATAAGTATAAAATCACAATAACTCATCGTCATTTTTAGCATTTGAAGTTGATCAATTGAAGTTCACATCATTATTATTTTATATACGTAACTCAGGAGATGCAATTTTCCTATGTTTCCAACTAACTTTTTTCATAAGCACTACATTTTTTTCTGTAAATGCTCCTTTTAAAGCTTTATATCTATATGCTTTATATGATGGTTTACAATGAAATGTTTACAAAGGTGGTTATGGTGTCCAACCGTCCATCCATCCATCCATTTTCTATACCGCTTATCCTACAGGGTCATGGGGAACCTGGGGCCTATCTCAGGGAGCATGGGGCACAAGGCGGTGTACACCCTGGACAGAGTGCCAATCCATCGCAGGGCAAAATCACATACAAATTCACACACTTATTTATACACTTTGGACATGCCAGTCAGCCTACTATATATGTCTTTGGACTGGGGGAGGAAACTGGAGTACCCGGAGGAAACCCCTGCACACACACAATAGAATTGAATCCCCAACCCTGGCGGTGTGAGGCGAGCGTGCTAACCACTAAGTATGTTTTTACAAATAACCTTTCTAACACCGAATACAGTAAATCTAAAGGATAATGATGGAGGTGAAAAACATTTTACTTGATGATTGAGATTACAAAACATGTGCAGATGAGGTACGGAAAGAAAATGTTGTTGTGTTGCCCTCTGTTGGTGCAAAGTGTTTATTGCAATGAATTAAAAAAATATTCTCTAAACCCAGTGTTTACAAAGTGGAGTTTGAGAACAATTCTGATATAATCTCTATTTATTATACTTATATTATACTTGTTAGCATATTTGACTGGTCACTTGAATTAAATGTGTTTAAATCTAAACCTTAATCATTCAAAAGCAAGTGGACATAAATAATGTCTGCTAAAAATAACAACAAAAAAGTATACTGTGAGTGGAAAGTTCAGGAATAAAAATACCCCCCCTCAAAAAAAAGTCCCCAATTAATAGTCAAAACATCATTAAAAATATTTTTCAAATTGGTGAAAATTTTGAACAGTTATAGGGATATAGTTTATAATATAAATCTGTACTAAGAGTGTGGTTTTCTGTGGTGTTTATTTTATTATAGAAATTTTTATTTATTTTATTTATTGTACATTTATACAGACTTGAGCTTTAATTTCCCTCCTTTAAATTGCGGTGTCTTTTTATTCTTCTCTTTTGGAGTTTAATTCTGCTTTCCGCAGAGGTGGTGCCTTGCAGTGCTCTCTTTTTTACTGAGTATTTGATCTTATATAACTGTGTCTGCAGTGGAATAAAATAGTTAACAGCGTTTCAGTTTCTCTAAAGGCGGCGTCTCTGTAGCACAGAGCAATAATACAGAGCTCCCATGATGTCACAGTTATAGAACCACAACAGAAACTAAGACACACACACACACACACACGCGGCTGCAGTTACACTTATCAGTACAGAAGTCGCCTTCAGAATCAAAACCTCAACAATGGCTAAGATGTTTTTCAGCCTGTGCACATGCAGTGTGAGTGTGAGCGTATGTGTGTGTGTGTGGGGGGGGGGGGGGTGGCATGTGTGTGGGTTTATATTGAGCTGTACTTTCCTCTACTCTAGTGCGTTTGTGATGTGTGTGGAAACTTCTCAGCCCACTCCCTCGGCCTTTACAGTTTACACTCAGCTGAAAACCAGACTGAGGGACAGGAACGGCTTCTAATATGATTACACTGCAATCTACAGTGTCTCAAATGTCATGTTATATAGGTAGATGCTGAACATGTAAGATGTCCTGGGCCAGTAAAATACACACTGTTCCCAATTCAAATGTAAAATTCACAATTTAAACCTTCTACTCTTTTTTATTATTATTTTTATTTTTATAAAAAAAAAAAAAATAGAAGAAATCATTAAAATCGCATTTAGTTTTTTAAAAGTTAGTTCTGCACTGAATAAACAATTTCACATAACAGCTGTACGCTCGATTATTAATACTGTGTGTCATTACCTGGGTGATCACCGACATGATGTGTTTATGTTTTGTGATAGTTGTTCACAAGTCCCTCATTTGTCCCTTAAAATGCCCACTGTTCTTAAAATTCTCCAGGTCCTGCACATTCTTTACTCTTCCAGCATCGTCTGTATATTAGAGCCCCTTTCAACAGTGGTTATATGATGTCGAGATCTGTCTTTTCACACTGAGGACGACTGAGGGACTCGTACACGACTATTACAAAAGGTTTAAACGTTCACTGATGCTGAAGAAGGCAACGCAGGGTACATCAAGAGCCAGGGGGTTTAAACTTTTGAACAGGATGATCGGTGAAAAATTGTTTTGTTAAATTCATACAGAAGTCACATAAGATGGTTCACTTAAAATATGATGTATGATTCTGCCCATCACTGTTATATCATTTAAAATGTGAGTGTGGTCATGTTATAGCATGCAGTTGTGTGTGTGTGTGTGTGTGTGTGTGTGTGTGATGGTAGGAGATGGCCAAGTGGTTGCAGGAGGAGGAAGAATTGAAGATTAGACAGGAGAGAGCTGAGTCTGGTTACCACGAGGGTAGTGGAGACTCACCGCTCAGCCGGGGTAATCAAACCTAACTTCATACACACAGTAGCATGATTATACAGATATTCTGTTTCTCTCTCTCACTCTCTCTGTCTTTCTCTCTCTCTCTCTGTCCATCTTACCCTCTCATTCTTGTTGTATTTTCTCTCGTTCTCTCTCTCAGGGTTAGGGCTGTGGGAGCAGATGATGCGGGATGCTGAACTGGCTCGTAGACTGCAGGAGGAGGAGGACAAACAGCCTCACAGGAGGGTAGGTCATGTAAATCACACACACACACACACACACACACACACAGACAGCATGTCACCTTAATTATTCAGTTTACATTCTCTCGTGCTCTCGGTTCCAGAGCACTGTAACTGAAATGGACTTCCGTACGGTACAAGTGGCCCAAGATGAGGTGAGAAGATGGATGGATGGAAGGATTGAATTAAACTGCATAAATTGATTAAATTAAAATGGCCAGATGGAAGGATAAATGAATGGATGATGGATAGATGGATGGAATTGATTACACTGGATTAACTAATAGAAAGGTGGATGAATGATAAAAGCAGCTGGGTGAATGGATGGATGGATGGATGGATGGATGGATCGATTGATGAAATGGTGGATAGATGAACTGAAATTTATGATTACTCTTGATTACAGAGTAAATAAATGAATCAAATAATTCATGTATTTCAATTGGATGCTTAGATGGATGAATCTATCTGGATAAAGGGATGAAATGGATGGTTGGCTATAAGGATGAATGAATGGATGATTATAACGGTGGATCTATGGATTTGAACAGGATTAATTAATAGATGGATGAAAGGTGGATGGAAAGATGAAATTGCAACTATAATTATAGAAAAGGGTAAAATAAAAATGGATGGATAGGTGGTTAGATGGATGAAAAGGTTGTATTTAATCGAAGAAGAACTGGATGGAAGAAAAATGGCAGGTTGAATGGAAGGATGAATGAATGGATGGATTTAATTAAACCGGATAAGTGGGTAGATAAATGAATGGATGAGTTCAGATCAGTTGGATTGATTGACAAAAGGATGCACCGAATTAAACTGGATGAAGGGATGAAAGAAAAAAATGGATGCATGGATTAAATTAAAACTGAATGAATGGGATTGAAGTAGAATGGGTGGATGGATGAAGGATGGATGAATGGATGCATGAATGGGAAAATAGGTTTCATTAGGATGGAATACACATTAAGAGGAAATATTATTAAAGTGTCAAATATGATGATAAAAGTTTAATGAACTCCTGACCCTCATCTCTTTCACTCTTTTTTAAGGAACTCGCTCGCTATATGCAGCGACAGGAGAAGAAGAGCAACAGGAGGTCACGTGACCTGCTTGCTCTGGAGAGGTCACATGATCCAAGATGCACAGGCAGAAGAGTAGGAATCTCTCCCAGCTCAACCTTCTGTTTATTTATTCTGTTTATTCTGTTGTGCATGTGCTAACACGCTTCATCTGTCTGTCATCATAAAACAACTTTTTACAGTTTTGTTAATGCAGGCTGAAGAGTTAATGGATATTAAAATGATGTTTTGATAGTTGGCCTGAATGTAAGCACCAATGGAAAAAAAGTCATGTAGCTTTGTCCAAACAGGCAAATTTCAAACCTAAATAAAACCGAATAATGTTATTTTTCTATATAATTAAGTAAGATAACTGATTTCCATAAACCCTATATGTTTATATTCCATATTTTATGTCTACATTTATTGTTAAACATATAATAGATCATTGTAATCCGACAGCATTGTTTCTGGTGGATGCGTAGTGTTTTGGTTAAAGAAAACAATCAATTTATATACAAAGAAAATGTGATCTCTATATATTTGCATAAATGAATGTGTCCTTTGCTTAAATAAATTTACTGAACATGATGTAGGGAAAACATTAATTACCAAGCATTCCTTAGAAAAGAAAAAACAAAATCTTCTTTTAGGTAAAAGAAGTGAAGCGGAGGACAGTTTCAGTGTTATCTGAGACCGTTAGCGCAAAAATATGTGTGAAGCGTAAATCAGAACTGAGAGTTTATTGTGTCATGGAAGGTTTTGACTAATTTATAACAAAAAAAATTTTTAAGCCAATGGAAAAAATGAATAAAATAAGAAACATTTGGTTAGTAAATTTCAACAGGAAGTCATCTCATGTCACCTCACTTTCTCGCTGATATTTGGAGATATATCAAGTTTTATTAGCAGTTCACTTATGAGTTTATAAACTATACAGGTACCGAGAGAGAGACTGAACTCCGAGGGCCTGCACTCACCTGTGGAAGAGGACCAGCGACCACTAATCCCCACATGCACTACTCTGTAAGTCTCACTCACACACAGCTTGTGTTTATACCACCAACAAATTCATCATTCTAAATCGTTTCTCTTTTCTTCACAGACACACACACCCCTTCCACAACATTGCAGAAGAACTGGACCCGACGTTCACCGGCAGGAAACGGGAAAGCCGGATCTTGACCAACCCGTCGCCAGGTAATTCCTTTTCTTTAATATTCTGGAAAAATCTTGACTAGGTTCCTGTAAAAGAACAGATCACGTGTCAATGTTTTGCAGGAGTCTGCCTGGCTCCCCGCACACCGCACAGCGTTTTCTACGACTACCTTCCAGAACCTTCCATCATCCCGCCGAGCAGACGGCATGCTGACAAAACAGGACGCCACAAACCCAAAGAGAAAAGGGAAAGCTGTAAGCAACAGTAAAGGGATGCGTGTTTCTTTAACTGTGCACTGCCTGATTGATAAATAAGGAACAAAACACAACAGTGTGGTGCGATGACGATGATGATGAAGCATAGTTACTGTTACCAATCTAAAGTTGATTATTTTCCTAGAACAGCACACCCTGAACTGTTTTATTCCTCTTACACCACAGCAACATGCCAACGATTACAAGTTTTCATTAATTAAGTAATGACATCGTACATGTAGTCAGTTTATAGTTACGTTTAATGCCATAGTGTTAGCTCCTGTTCTTGCTTATGTTACAGCAGATATAAACAGTCATTCCCTCACCTGCCTCTCTTTAATAATAACTGCAAAGCTGTTTTTCCTGTGATTTCGCTCTTACTGTTACAAAATGCAGACACTGGAGACTCCTACTATTTCTAGTCCATTTATGCTGAGCGTCCATGGCTCTGAATATAGTCCCTGTAAATGCTGCAGCTATACAAAATTAATCCACACTTCGCTGTAGTATAAAACACTACTGTAGAGACCTAATAAAACTACAGTATGTTATGTATCCAAAAATCTGAGTCCACTGCCAAGAACCCTGCTGTTATAGAGTATACAGCCAAAAGTATGTGGACACCTGAGTATTGAATATCTCATTCCAAAACCACAGGCATTAATATAGAATGGTTCCCCTCTTTGCTGTTATAACATCCTCCACAATTCTGGGAAGGCTTTCCATCTTTAGTCAGTGATAGGGCTGGGCGATAGGACAAAAATATAATATCACGGTACATGATGCATTTCATGATGTATAATTTAGTTAACAAACAGTTAACTAAAACATAAAAATTAAAAAAAAAATTGAGGGGTTTAAATGGTGATTATTATTACTTAAATTATAACAAAAACTAAGAAACAGGTGGGTTTTAGTAATATTACTAGTTTTAGTAATAAGTCAAAATACGATTGCTTTAAAAGTTCAATCAGAATCCGTAATTAATACACTTTTTCCATTTAACTTCACTACCAATTACCAGGAATTTCTATTTATTATTTATTTGTTTAAAAAAAAACGTAATTCATGCATTAAATGCAACAATTCTGGATATACAGGTTAGCAGTTATCAGTGTTTCGGACACTGATATAATCTGGTGTTGCAGATATGACCAGCCGTGTTTCAGTTTCATTTCTATGAAAATTGCTAACTTACGTTAATGCATGCACAAATTTTTTTTTATTGGTCTGACAAGAGTACTGACCCTTGTGGTACACCAGAGAGCAGAGAGCAACTGTGGGGAAGGCATTGCAATGGTTGAGCAAGTGACATGGAAAATACCAAAAAAGAAATATTTAAATGACCGTTTTCTAAGTGCCAACCTTTACATATTTTGTGAAAGAGCACACATGAGTTAAATGTGTTTATGTGATACAGCATTCTCATTTTCTGTCATGGTAAATGGAGATTACATTTTATTTTTTGGTTAATTCATCATTCTATCAATGTGTATCAGCATTAACTAGCATTAAATAATTAATATCACATCAGTTAACGCTACTATTTATTATGGATGTCTGTCACTGAAATATTTCTTTTTTGATATTGGCTCAAATATCTTTGAATATATATATATAAATTAAAACAGTGTGTTTGGACTCAGATTTTTAGGCATATAGTACATTTAAATGAAAGACTATAGATGTATTTGGGATTTTTTTTTATTGTTAGGTTATACTGCTACTTCCTTGGTATTTGT
The DNA here is from genome assembly GCA_012411365.1 of Ameiurus melas. Classification (NCBI taxonomy): domain Eukaryota; kingdom Metazoa; phylum Chordata; class Actinopteri; order Siluriformes; family Ictaluridae; genus Ameiurus; species Ameiurus melas. Next base: position 18,827,058 of record CM022752.1, read on the forward strand.
GCGACCCATCGCATTTTTAACGAGCTTGCACTGTACACTTAGTACTTACAGATTAAACTTCACTTTTAGATCATATAATAGGTGTAACAAAGCGCTGAATAAATCTTATTTAAAGGACAATAATAGCCTGTGACTGACCCAAGTCTCTGAATGAATCGATGAGGATGATGTTCAGCTATGTGTGTGCGCCCTGTTTCTAATCACATGCCGGGGAATTCTTGTGACGTTGGATTGTTTAGGTGTCAAGCTGTGTCAGAATTGTCACTCTGCGTAGCTACGGCATCACTCCACCCACACACCCGCACACACACTTCAAATTGAATGTGGTCACACTGCTTCTGCTACTTCAACCCACATTTTGTGTATCATTTTATTCCTCTGTGGTAAATTTAGTCACAGTAGTGATGAGGCCCGATTTAAATCATAGACATTATTACCTATAAACATACTGTAATAATAATAATAATAATAATAAAAATAAACTTTATTCATATAGAACATTTCATACATGCTTCACAATGGGAAGAAAAACAGAAATAAAGAAACAAAAGGTAGTCAAAAATAAAATAGTCCAACAATTTTAATAATGAAATAAATTATAGCACTGACAGAAGGGAAAAAAATAATAATAATAACATAAAATATCACAATGCAAACTATACATTACAGCCTGTTTTTTTTTTATATAAATATGATTAAAGAACCCTGCACCAGGCAGATTCAAATATCTAATTCATAAAGCTGTGTAGAAAATTTGAAAAACTATTTGTTTTAGAAAGCACTATTTATAAAAAAAAAATAATAATTAGGAAATCTTGTTGTCACACGACCAGCTCAAAGGGCTTATCGTCCAAGAGCAGAGACAAATTACTTCCGCGTTCCTCCTGCGGAAAACAGAAACTGCACTGCTCAGGTTCAGGCACCAGCCTCCGCCCTGCTGAACACACACACACACACACACATTTAAAATATTAGTTTGTTTAGTAAGCTGTGTTAACTTTAAATCAAAGCCTTTGATAAAATGAACAAACTCAACACATTTTAAAACCGTAATCTGGTCATAAAGTGCCACAGACTATAAAAAGTCACCCAAAATCTTTTGGGATTAATTCTCTTGTGGGGACAGATACTTATTTTTAGCCCCACATCCTTTCAGACACCATTGAAACTGAAATACTTTGAAAATCTGAGTTTAAGCTGCGGTACTGTTGCAAAAATTTTTACCAAAATTCGAACATATTGTAAAAAGACGGGTCGTTACAAATACCGACTGCTTTTGTCGACTTTTTATGCTGACCGAAAAAGAAACACTAAATGACGGAAGCAGACACTGATGAATGGGAATCTAGCACTACAGGATACACTACACCATAATAATCACACGCTGTATAGTGGGAATCTTACACTGTATGACAGAATTCACTCAGTAATGGTGGGAATCCCACAATAAACAGTGAGCCACACACTAATCAACTGGGAATCTCTCACTAAAGATGGCACTCACATACCAAACAACTAGGAATCACACTCTAATCAAGTGGGAATTACACCAAACAACTAGGAATCTTTACCTAATCAGCTGGTAATCTCTCACTAAAGATGGGAATCACACACCAAACAACTAGTAAACATACTCTAATTAACTGGTCTAATTAATTAGACAGAACAACTAGGAATCACCCACTAATCAACTGGGAATTATACTAAATAACTGGGAATCTCTTACTAAACATGGGAATCACACAATAAACAACTGGGAATTATACTAAATAACTTACACTAAATAACTGGGAATCATACACTATATGGTAAAATTCACACCAAATGGCAAGAATCACACCCTAAACCATGGGAATCACTAAACACCCGAGAATCACACACTAAATGATGGGAGTCTTACAGTGTATGACAGTGATTACACACTAAACAATGGGGAATCACTCACATTTACTGGGAGTATCACACTACATGATAATCACACACTAAATCATGGAACTCTTGCATTAATCAATTGGCATCAGTTAAAAAATTCAGGAAAAATTAAATGATAGGAATCACACACTAAATGGTGGAAATCATACAACAAATGTTGGGAAGGGGCAAGTTATAGAGTGGGTGGGGGAGATTTCATTTGCATATTCATTCGATTTGTTTAGTTTTTGCATTTTTTCCATGTTTATCTGTGTCTGACATCTTTTACTAAGTACAACATGACAACCTTCACCAGCTGGAGTTTCCACAGGCCTGGGTGGCATCTTCACTGTCTTCTCCTTTTTAAAATACATGACCATGCACAGCGGCATTGCTGCACTGATGATCAAGCAGGTACAAATGATCGCTATGACCAGCATCAGCCCCGGATCTGCACAAATTCACACAGAAACACAAATCAGTCACAAACACATTATTATCTGTAGCATAGTACTGAAAGAACGATGTGTGATCTTTTTGTGTACAGGAATCTTTGCTGTCAGTCACCTGATTTAACGTCTGGCCTTGGCGTGGTGGGTTTTAGATCAGCACAGATAATGTCACTGACAGCCGTCCCCACAGCCACAATCTGCTGATCCGGTGATGGGCAGCTGAGAAAGAAATCACAGATTGGGTTACATGAATGACAGACATGTCAGAGACACAGTGAAGCTCATGGTTGAGACTTGTCCTACCTGCTGCTCCACTTAACGCAGTGATGATGGCTCTGACTGTTGAATGTTCCTGCAGGGCAAGGCTGGCAACCTCCTGTCATAGAAACGTAGATCATTATTGCTATAAAAAGCGTTCACAATTACATGTTTATTAGCAACACACACACAGTGTTATTACATATATCAGTGACATAATGTAACTTGCTGTTAAATCTTATTTAATTACTTATGTATTTCCTTGTTTTAGTCAGGGTTTAGACATAAATTGAGCATCGACGTGTCATTCACGAAAGAGTCTTTTAGAGTGAGCCTTTGAGCACTGGCTCGCATACGAGTCTATTTTTCCCTTTTTAGGCAATACTCTGGTAGTTTATTTTAAAATATCTTGCATAGACGTTTAAAACGTTACACAAAACAGCTTATAATATCTCTTGCTATTATTTTGTTTGAGATTTAGAAAGAAAAAAAAGTCATTGGAATGTTTGTTTATTGGTGAGCTGAGCCAAATAATCTGACTCACTGAGTTCTCTGGACTAGTTTCAAGCAAAGACTAGTAAATTAGCCTTTCCTAGATTCTTAAAGAATGTTTTAAGAAAGTGTAAATAATAAACAACTTTTCCAGTAGCATAAGGTTTGGTGTTTAAGGAGAGGAAATTTAACCAGAGTTAGCTAGCTAGTTACAAAATTAGCTAACTCTCAATTCATTGCTAGCTAGCAAGGACAGGAAAGTGTCAGTCACGGGCAGGTTGGATATACAGTTGAGACCATAAGTTTATGTTAATAATTTGAAAAATAATAATAATAAGAGGGATGATACAAATTGTATTTAGTTGTTTATTTAGTTCTGCCCTGAATAAACAATTTCACATAACAGATGTTTACATATAATCCATAAGACACAATAATAACTGAGTTTTCCCAAATTAACCAGTTCAAACGTTTACGTGTACGCTCGATTATTAATACTGTGTGTCGTTACCTGGATGATCAGCGACATGATGTGTTTATGTTTTGTGAGAGTTCTTTATGAGTCCCTTGTTTTGTCCTGAGCAGTTAAACTGCCCACTGTTCTTCTGAAAAATCCTCCAGGTCCTGCACGTTCTTTACATTCCAGCATCTTCTACATATTTGAGACCTTTCAACAGTGGTTATATGATGTCAAGATCTGTCTTTTCACACTGAGGACGACTGAGGGACTCGTACACGACTATTACAAAAGGTGCAAACGTTCACTGATGCTCAAGAAGGCAACACAGGATACATTAAGAGCCAGGGGAGTGTAAACTTTTGAACAGGATGATCGGTGTAAATTGTAATTATTTTGTTAAAGACCTTTTTTATCATTTCGTACTGCCCTTCAGAAGTTACATAAGATATTGACATATTTCCTAGAAGACTAAAAAGTAAAGAACGTGCAGGACCTGGAGGATTTATTCTGAAGAACAGTGGGCGGTTTAACTGCTCAGGATAAACAAGGGACTCATAAAGAACTCTCACAAAACATAAACACATCATGTCGCTGATCATCCAGCTAACGACACACAGTATTAATAACAATAACAGTAACTTGATTACATTTTATTAAATACAGAGCAACATAATCTAGAAGTAATGTAGAGTAAGAAATCATTACATAATTCAAGCTACAGTTACGTATTACTGCCCAATTTATCACAGATGACTCATGTCAACTGAGTCACTTCTGTTTCTTTCTGTTAGTTTCTTTCTTTTTGTTTCTTTCTTTCTTTCAATTTTTCCTCTTCCTTTGTTTCTTTCTCTCACTATTTGTCTGCCTTTCTTTCTTTCTTTCCTTCTTTCACAGTTTCATTACTTTCCTTCTTTCTTTAACATTTTCTTTAACATTTTCACACAACCAAACCCCCCCGTGTTTATTCCAGACGCTTGAGGTAAGTTACTCACTGTGCTCTGTAGGTTCTTCTCCTTCACCACACTCTTGAACGCAGAAGGAGCATGATTGATCTCCACACCGAAATCCCTGAGAGCACTCACACACTGTATCAGTGCTGGCAGTGCAGAGCTGCTTCACTCTCAGTGGACCTGCAACACACCACATGTTCCAGTATTCTAATCTAATTCATGGCCAGTCATCACTGCTGGTGTAAAAGGCTTGAGGAATGCCACATGTGTGTAATTGAAGGCATGGTGTGTGTGTGTAAGTGTGATGTGCATACTTATGCATTCTGTGCATCTTTTGCATGAATTGGCAGTAAAGGTGTCAGTGTATGTTCCGTTCGTACACGGCTCACACAGCTGCTTCGTGTCTGAACCACAATCCAACACCAGGCGGTTTCCTGCAGCATAACAAAACTGCATTATCTTCTGCTGAAGTGCTGTGTGCACGCGTGTGTTTGCACGTGTGTGTGTGTGTGTGCGTAATAATGATTGCTACTTTCACGCTGCACTTCTCACGTTTGTGCACGTCATGGTGCATCACATAGTTTACGCTCAGGAAGCTCGTTTTTTTTTCTGTCTCTATTTTGTCTCCCCGTTTGCCTGCCTGCCTCTCTTTTGCGCTCTCTCTCTCTCTCTCTCTCTCTCTCTCTCTCTCTTTCCCCGTATCTCTCTCTGTCTGTCTGCCTGGTTGCCTGACCCCGCCCCCCATCTCTATCTGTGTCTCTGACTCTCGTGCTCTTTTTCTCAGTGTATCTCTCTTTCTCCCTTTCTAGCTTTCTTTCTTTTCTTATTATTTGATTTGTTGATGTAAAGGGGCTTTGTGTGATGTCATTGTCGAAAATTACAGTCTGTATACATTTTAATCATATATATATATATATATATATATATATATATATATATATATATATATATATATATATATATATATATATATATATATATATATATATATATATATGTAGTATATTTTGTCCTTGATTTTATTTTTTTATTTATTAGAATTGATAACACATTGTAATTTTAAAAAGCTAAAATAATTATTTTAAAAGAAAGGTGTTTTGAAAATTCAATTCTCTCCCTCTCTCTTTCTGATTTCTAAATATAACAGCAACGGTGAAGTAGTGAAACAAAGCACAGGTATAAAAAAAAACAACCTGAAGTTTATATTCATCTATATTCATTAAAATCACAGAATTATGACACAATAGTAAACTTAATGTGTGTGTGTGTGTGTGTGTGTGTGTGTGTATTAATTAAACATTAAACAAGTTAGCATGAAATATTTTTTCACAAGAGTTAAATCTAGTCTCACACACACACACACACACACACACACACACACACATACACACACACTGCTTGTATTTTGTAATTGTTTTGTGTCTATTTAGTCATTGTCACTTACCTTGCTTACATCTATTACAGCAAACTTTTTCTGAGGATGAGGAATCTATACTCCAGTCATCACATCCCGGTTCCACCTTGTGTCCCAGAGACAGAGACAGCAGCAGCAACAGAGTCAGAACGAGCCACATCACTCAGGGTGAATATACACACAGCACACACACAGCACACACAGAGACGGTTAATGGTCAGAGTGGTTTTAAGCTCTTTAGACAGTCTGAATAACTGCCAGTATTTCACTAACAGAGGGTGTAGAGTTGTCATGCATGATGTCACTTCCCAAATGTCACGGCAATGCACCCACTACTGACACTCCCCCGTTCTTATTGCCCACACACTCACACACACACACGTGTGTGCTAAAGTCCATTTATGAGTCAGTATTAAAATCTCCTGCTGTATGTGCACATGTGTGTGTGTGTGTGTGTGTGTGTGTGTGTGTGTGTGTGTGTGTGTGTGTGTGTGTGTGTGCGTGTGTGTGTTTCCCATAAACACAACTGGGCAATTCCTTAAAAAGGAGAACAGTAAATACACCACAGGGAAATTTTCAAGAAGGCCGAAGAAAATTACGTTCTTTAACCTGTTCTATGGTTCTTTCCTCTTAAGACAGTGTGGAGGAAGTGAACTAGAGAACTCTTAAGGGTTATATGTTGTTTGTAAAGCTCTTTTAGAGGCTAACAACCCTTAAATAAGCCTTGGAGAACCCCTCCCCCCCATTTTTAATATAAGAGACAGTTCAGCTTTTAATTTTAAATGGTTTCTATGTACTTGTAGGGGAGAAAAATGTTCAAGACATTCTCTGTTTGGTTAGAACACTACAACAGGTAAGGGTTTTTCTCTTTTAAAGTCGAACCCATTTAGATGGCTAGAGCTCTTAACTATCTAAATCGTCCTGAGGAACCCTTTTTTTTATTAAGAGGAAATTAAAAAGAGGTCTAAAATCATTTAGTGATTTGTAACCCCTGGTCTATCATGGTATTACACACAGCTGTGAGGATTATATACAAGTTGTGTTTAGTAATGTTTTTTCACAAAGATATATAAAACATGACTCCTTATTCGAGTCAGAAAGATTGAAGACTTGTTGATCGGATTCTGATTGGTCAGAAGACATTGATTAATTTTCTATAACAGCAGCTCTGACAGTAGTGCAGCTCCAAATCACAGGTTTATATACAATTAATGCACTCGTTCTGATACGTTATCGTTTCTATAGTAACAGCTCGTTCATAGGGACTTGTACAAAGGACACTTCCTGTAAATGTATTAATCCGATAAGATTTCTGTAAAGAAGAGTTTTATTTAACGTCGATGGAAGAAGTTTCCAGTTTCAGAAGTAAAGCTTTAAGTTTTCCGACAGCTTAAGGACAGGCGAGTTTACACTTCTTAGCGGTTTCTCTGTAATATGACAAGCTGCATATTTGTCTTATTAACTTTAAGAAAGAGAACAAAGAGAAGGTGGTGAGAGAATGATGATGTTCCGCAATATTAAATGGAAATCTGATAAACTGATAAAAAGTATGATGTGTTGTTCTTTAATAAATATAAACAATATTGTAAATTGCTGTGGTATAAGAGGAATATTCACTTTCAGGAATTATCCCCCTTTGGACAATGAGACATTAAAGAAAGTTGTGAAACATATAGGTCTACATTCTAAAATCTGATGATTAAATTGTAAATTAAATGTATCTTCTTTTTGACCCAGTGTTCTTCTGTCATGATGACACCGATTCTTCACTTTATTACTACTTTATTACAATACAATACTACTGAGACATAACAAGCACTTCATCTTTAATTCAGGTGATTTATTAACACGTCTCCTCGATCATTTAGTAGCATAAAAGCACAATTGTTGCCAATTAGCTTGTAGGCCCATCCTAATAGGAGAACCGTATTTTATCTTCTGCGTCATGTTGTTCTCATCTGGTCGAGATTTCTTCACTTGTCCTCATCGTTATTCTTCTCTCTGAGTAAAGCAGGTTTCCACGTGTCCCTCTTAAGGCCTATATTAAAATTACGGGGTCTGGATAGTGCCTGGAAAACCTTCGGACTTCTCAGAAATGAAGATTTGACCTCATCATTGCGCTTTTTCATCAGGGCTAGAGCCGGCGTCATCGGGAAGCTGTCGTATAACTAAAGCAGAGAAAGATGATCAAGAATGACATTTATAATGTAACTACTGAAAATGTCCAATTGTATCCAACATGTAAAATATACTCATGGAAATAAATGTTAAATGTAGAACCTTAAAGAAAAAAATCTATGTTGACCCTTTGGTGAAACTTTAAATGTTCTATGTACTGTACGTACTAGATTACTAGATTAGAGTCGCTTTAGTAAGCTTAAAACCTTCAATTATTCATTCAAAAGTACTCTTAAAAGACTTCTTTTCTACAAGTGTACTAATAATGCTACCAGTACAATTAAGTACGAAGGAACTAGAACCGGGTCTGACGCACATTTGCCTGACTTTGGCTTCTCTGCAGAGTCTCGGTCCCCAATGAACTCAGGTCCAGAGTAGATTTGCTGATTGTATTGTTGGCCATTTTTGTCTGCAGGCCCTTGGTGCTGTGATCAGTGTTGATCTTTTTCAGGAGGTCACCCAGCCTCCAAGATCTGTTGGTCTGAGGAACGCTCACAATAATGGGTTTCTGAAAGAGTCAGAAAAGAGTTCTCATATTTACGTGCTTTCATATAAGGTGAACTGTTGTACTTCCTGTACGGAAAAGCAGTATAATTTCTAATATATTTTGTGAATATACTTCCTTCATACTATATTGCCAAAAGTTTGTGGACACGTGACCGTCACAATCATATGTGCTTTGTGAACATATCATTCCAAAACCATGGGTATTAATACAGATTAAGTTTTATAATAAGCTCCACTCTTCTGGGAAGGCTTTCCACTAAGCGTGGATATGGGGATTTGTGTTCATTCAGCTACAAGAGTATTAGTGAGGTTGAGGTCAGGCACTAGTGTTGTGTGAGGAAGCTCCAGTTCTGGTTCATCCCAAAGGTGTTCAGTGGGGTTGAGGTCAGAGCTCCGTGCAGGACACTCAAGTTCTTCCACCTTCTTCCAACCTTAATATACCACGTCTTGATGGAGCTCACTTTGTTCACAGGGGCATCATTATGCTGGAACAGTGTTTGAGCCTCTTAGTTCCAGTGAAGGGAAATTGTAACGCTAGAGCTTATAATGACATCCTATACAATGGTGTACTTCTAACTTTGTGGCAACAGTTTGGGGAAGAACTGCATATGGGTGTGACAGTCAGATGTCCACAAACTTTTGGCCATATAGTGGATCAAGGCAGATGAACTAAATGATGAGCTTGTACCACACACATGCCCAGTTTGGGACTTCCACAACTGTACCCTGTCATTATTATTATTACTACTACTACACGCTTTGAAATAAGCGTTCTGCAAGGGGTTTTTCAAGGGTACATTATATAATTTAGGTTTCTTAGAATCCAAAACACACTGCATAGAACCTTTTAATTGTTCCCCCAGAGATACAACTGAAGAACCCTTAATTCAGAATGTATCATTTAAAAATAAAGAATTTGAGCAACTATATACACCATTTTCAAGCAATTTAGGATTAAATAAATGAAATGAAAACAGTTCAGTTCCAAGAACATGTTTTAGAACCTTTAAGGGTTCCTCCACTTGGATGACCCTTGAAGGTTCTTACATTTTTAAGAGTGTAGATTCTGCTCTTAGAGGGACTGCTCTCAGAGAAGGTCAGGTTTTCAGGGCCTAGCATGTTGTCTGACTCAATGTTAAAATATACACAGTAATGTTGCATGTTCTAGCACCTTATAATGGACTGGAGCTGCAGATGTCCCTTGTGATGTCTCCTCTGGGATGGTATTTTCCCCACAACTCCTGTCCAGACTTGGTAGACAGTTCTGTCTGTGAGCACGTGAGAAGGGCACAGTATCCTCCATCGGGTTCCTGTCCATCCTGAAGTCTCGGTACCTGAACATGGCTGGTCCCTCGTCACGTTCTGTCAGAAAGCCATACTGAAACCTCTCTGGTTTTTGCATGTTCCTTTTACAAAAGCAGATATTAAAGGTTATGTAATAAACAGAACATTGTTGTGCTGTTCATAGATTATGTCTAGCATCTGCCATATGAGTTGTATTAGAACAAGGGCATTAATATAAACTGTGATACAGAGATGACCAATCAGAATTTGTTCTGTTGTGATATAATGATACATAATTAAATACAACTGTATACAAACCATGAATCCAAGAATAAGCACAAATAGTGTTTTAAAAAAACACAGGAAAGTTTCTGACTCACCAAAACATCGCTTGATGATCTGGTGCGTGCCTCAGCTCAGCCATGGCATGATATAAGCTGTGTCATAGATGATAGCATGAGACATGCACAGTATTGACGCTCAGATGTAAGAGATAAGAGAGGCGCAGGGGGTTTCTTTACTTGTCTTTGTGGTTATTTGGCTTAAGGCTAAATTTAGGACTGTCTGTAGTTCCTAAAAGGAAACTGTGCGAAGATCATGGACTTAAAGGGCAATATTACACCCTTAATGAAGTGTTATACAAACCACACCCCTGGATCTTATGACCTAAAGAATAGACTAGGCCAAAAATCATAAACTTTATCCACTCACTTGCTTTCATCTTGACTTTCATTGATATGAAGATTTATTAGACTTGCTCCAGGAGCCTCAGTATGCCAGTCAGGTCCTGTTCTGTGAAACTTTGGCAGTTCTTCAGAAAACTCGGGCAAAACCTGGTCTTCTGGAGAGTCTTCACTCTTCTGGAAGACCCCAAGAGCGTCCCAGTCTATAGGAGAGTCAGAAAAGGGTGGTGGAGGGGAGGAAGGGCATTCAAGCAGCCCTTGTTTTTGGGTATTTGGTTCTGGTTGGTAAAGAGTTATATCAATCTTGGGATGCTCAATGGGCGTAGCAACTTTCCACGAGTCAGGAATGGGTAGTGAGGCAGCATAGAGGATGCGGAACTCCTGGTCGAATAACTGCACCACCGGGCCACTGAGGACAGTGACAAGCTGCCGGTGTAGATGAGCGTCAATCCAGGTCAGGCTGGAAAACAGGAAGTGAATCAAGGTTTTGGGCAAACCGTTTTTACCTAGTGCAGTACAAGGGGTTGAATCGTGATATTTGCATTTAAGTACTTTTTTAAAATAATTTTAAAAAAGAAAGGTTATTCATTTGTTTTTCTGAGAAAATCATTGTAGGTGCTATGTAGAACCCTTACATCAAAGTGTTTCCTTATCAGAAAAGGTTAAAAGTAGAACCTTTCAGATGATAACTCTTAATTATACAACGAGTGCTTTTAAAGAACTCTTCAAACCAAGTATCAAAATGGTTTACCAAAACACGTTCGAGCTATTAAGATGAAGTTAACTCTTGTTGGAAAAATTTTCTCTAAGGGTTCCTTAAGAGTTTTTTTTTTTTATTAATTGAGGATTCTTAGCATGGTTATACTTTTAAGAGTGTATGTATAAATTAGTTAAGCGTGGTCAATTTTTGGTCATTATTTTCTTCTTAATATCTGTAGCCTGTCAGGAATTTAAGATTTAGCTCTCGGTACTTGGTACACTCTTAGAAAAAGTTTTTTAAAGGGTTCTTTAATGGTAAATTAGATTACAAATGTTCTCTAAAATGGTTCTGCTTGGAATCCATAGTGGTTTGTTCAGATGGGCCACTGAAAATCTCTGAAGCTAAATCCTGAGCAAATATTCCTTCTTTATTGTAATTTATTTATTTATTTATTTTTAAATATCTCTTACGCAGTTAATGTTTTAATTATTATTATTTCTCCACATTTTGTCCCAATTTCCAACCACTAGTTTGGAAGTTTGACACATATTTCCACTTGAAGTCACCTCAGAAGATCTCTCCTACCTGTAGTTGCCCAGAACCACCGTCTCCAGATCCACCAGGACAAAGTTCTCCTTCAGCTCTCCCACCACCATCTTCCTATCTGCAGACATGAACGTCTTTCCACCCAAAATCCGAACTATAATGTTCTGTCAATAGGGCAGATCATAAGATATTGGCATTGCTGTTATGTTGTTGGACTGGCATTTGGAGAATAACACCAATATGTTCCATGCGATAAGATTAAATCTAAGGTTCTTTGGTTTATCCATGTGGAGGAACACTTAAAGATTCTATATAAAACTGTACAATATAGGGTATCTCTGACCAGTATTATTACTGTATATCCTCATGTCTGCTGTGACTGCGCATAAGTTATAAATAAAAGCTGAAGAAGATTCCGGACCATGTATCCAATGTTCACCCAAAAGAGTCGACTCATTCAAATTGAGTCAACTCGTTTACAATTTACTAATCACAAAGCACAAAGAGACCATGAAGAAACAATTTTTTTCAGGAGAAAAAGATTTTAACTATCAGAAAGGGTTCCACATAAAACACTTTAAGGTGGCTGAGAACCCTTTCTAAGAGCTACACTAAGTACCAACTCCTGACAGGTTCTAGGTATTACGTAAAAAGAAAATAATGACTAATGATTTCGAGTTTATTCCACACACTTCTCCAGTTAATACATACACTCTTAGAAAAATGGCTCTTCGAGGATTCATTGGATAATCAAGAGGTCTTAAGTAAAATAAAATAAAATAAAATAAAAAATGGACTTGCAGGGTTCGCCGCAACCCTGAAGAAGGAATAAGCGGTAGAAGATGGATGGATGGATGGAAAATAAAATAAAATAAAATATAAAATGGACGTGCACCCTGTCCACGGTGTACCCTGCCTTGTGCCCGATGCTCCCTGGGATAGGCTCCAGGTTCCCCGTGACCCAGAAAAGGAGTAAGCGGTAGAAGACGGATGGATGGAAAATAAAAAATGTTCTCCTTGGAAACACTTCTGACAGGACTAGACTCTGCTGTGTTGGGTTCTGCGTACAATCTTTAAATGTTCCACCAGAAGGATAACTGAATCAGTACTATAATTTTTAAGAGTGTACATGGTTAGGAAAAATGTTCTCCAATAGTTATTTAAATGGTTCTTTGGGTGATTAGGGTTCTTAGCTCAGGAACACACACTCTGGTGTGGCGTTCTACATAGAATCTTTAATGGTTATAATTTTTAAGTTTAGTTTCTTAGAAATGGTTCTTTAAGTGTTTAAAGGGTTCTTTGTATAGTTAAGGTGCTTCACTTCCCAATATCTTAATGGAAACCTTTTTGATCAGGAAAGACTGTTGTAGGGTTCTACATGCTATGTAAGGGTTTCCCAGATGAACAGCTGAAGAACCTAATAAAGCTTCTGAAAATGTTGTGCACACACCTAGAAAATGGGTTCTTCATGGTTTCTTAAAGTGAATTTTGGATAGTTAAAGTTCTACTTGGAAGCCGTTCTGATAGGAAAACACTTTGTAGAGTTCTACCAGACGGACAACCGAAACAGCACTACATTTTCTAAGAGTGTACACACTTAGAAAAAGGGTTCTTCAAGAGTTCTTTGGATAGTTAAGCTTCTTAGATTCCTAAAAATATTTCTGATAAGGAGAACCTCTTTCGAAGGGTTCTACATAAACCGATTTGTCAATTTGGACGTAAAAATTAGCAACGAGAATGGTTTAGCCAACCATTGACTGACATTAGGAATCTTTATACTTGGTGTGTGTAGCAACCACTCATCTAGAGATGCCTCTAGTGTTGACGTTATAAAGTTTAAAACCAAACATAATATTGTTTATTTATTTACTTTTTAATCATTAACACATTAGGGCACCTCAGCTGCAGATTTAGGTGGCACAGTCACACCCTGGCACCTGGTGACTACTCCAGTGGTCTTAACCATCTGCAGAACCCTTGAGGAACCTTTTAGATGTTTGTTTATTTTACAAACTAGCTCGTTTACTTCCGGTGACTAGATACGTTTAACATAATTAGAGTCTCAAGCTGCAGTTCCATAAAAGCGTAATTTTTTTCAGCCAAGTGCTAATTCTGCCTTATGAATGCCGTGTAACCTGTTACTCTTGGCTTTGTGTGGAGCATCACTGACATTCCTTTCTTTGACACTTAAAGAGTGAAAAGAATATTGTATGGGTTACTACAGCAGAACTGCAAGTAGTGCTGTGCAGTTTGTTTATTTATTAAAAGCAGGGTTTAAACTGGGAACTGACCCATCACGACTAATGAAATATGTTGAAAAGCCAGCGTGATTGTTGCTATGGGGAATGGGGAATTGTTTAAATGGAGAATTGTTTAAATGGTGCTGAGGTTCAGATTATTTGACTAACCGGGTGCATGAACTGGTTTGGCATTAAGTTATCTTGTGCAGGTCTTCTATTCAGGATGATGTAGATAACAACACCTCGCGATGCAGCAGAGTGCAGATCCCCGATCACCGTGCTGTCTGTGATTCTATCTGCTACGATAGCGATCAGCTGCTCAACAAATACAAACATAGTTAAGATTTTTTTTATGAACCTGTGTTTTGTTTGCAATTGTTTGATATCCATGAGAGGAGAGTATATTTGTGATTTTTTTTTAAACAAAAGATCAAAAGGTTAAACAATAAAGACAATTTTTCACAGCCTTTTTTGCTCATATTTACCAATTTATATTAGTGTATTAGTATTTATATTAGTGGAGGGCACTATGTATATATCTACATATATACAACATATATATATATATATATGTATCTGTTTCAGATTGTCATCATGGAGACCATCGTACCTACCGTGGTGGCTCCCTGCAGAAGCCTCCTGATCACCTCACGGATATGAGGAGCCTCCTCCACTGGAGGATTGGTGTAGACCATGGCTCGCTCCACACCATCCCATCTGTCCTTCTCCAGCCATCCGAGCTCCAGACATGGAGCCGACGTGTCTGAAATCTCTGGGAAATACTGATCCGAGGAGCCCTCGTCTGAGCTGCTTTCACTCCTGACGTCCCCGTTTTCCACGACCTCCACATGATGATCCTCCACCCAGCGGGAGACCTGGTTCACCTCCTCCGGGGAGAGAAAGGGTTCGATTTGATGTGTGCTCAGTTTGGTGTAGAAAGCTCCAGGACCATCTCTGAGCAGGGACTCCAGGGCACTGCGTTCCACCTCCGAATGGAGGAAATCTGGGTTGGACTCATTCACTGGGAGGAAGACCACATCCTCATTTAGGCTCTGCTCCTGAGATTTGGACATTGTGGCCAAAAATAACAGCAGATGTCCTTTTATGTGGTGGTGATGTCTCTCATGGTGTTATGTGAAGAATAAGCAATGTTTGTTGACATCATCCGATAGGTTTCTTCTTCATTCCTCCTTGCTATAGCAGCACAATTTTTTAAACTAAAAACTATACCTGTAAAGCAATGGAGGTTGTTCTTTATGAGTGAAAATGCTTGTGCTGGAGCCAGCGAGCGAAAGCTCAGCCTGAGAAAGCTCTCTGCCTAATCTCAAACACGTCATATATGCCTTGTGTACATACAATACAATAATGCTGAAAGCTAGACTTGGGCTGATAACAACTACAGAGGAGCAAAACACACACACACACACACACACACACACACACACACACACACACACACACACACACACTCATACACACATCTTAAGCTTTCCTTTTTATTCATTTAATTTATTGTAGCTCTACCTCACAGAGATGTAACCTACTTGAAAAGCATGCTCTTTCAGCCTTCATCCATGGTCATCCTCAATGTAAGCAGACATTCATCAGGTCATTGCTGATCTGAGGAAAGGTGCATTTTCTCCCTTTTAATCTTTGCTTAATGAGGCGTATCCTAATATTATATTTCCATTCGTATTGTATGCGTTCCCTTCTCTAGCTCACACAAAGTGCTTCTTTCTCTCTTGTGCTCTCAGACTATACAAATCGTGACTGGTTCTACCAGATGAGCAGGTCTCAGTTACTGAGCCAGAAATCCACTGATAGGAGCACCTACAGTCCACAGAGAGGTGCACCTCATGCTTCTCATATTAGAAGGTCAGATTAAATATTAGGAACCATATGATGATATTTGTTGGAGTAAATTATATTAAATCAGTTCTTACTGAACCTTAATATAATCACCAGTTTTATGGGAGAACTGGCAACGACACACTCATCATTTAAATAATAAATAATAAATCCACCAAAACAGGTTCAGTAACCAAATTTTGTAACGTCGTGTTGTGCGAAATTTGTTTGCATACCCTTAGAACCAAATAAAGGAGACACAGAAATGTCATTTAGACCATTTAGTATGTTAGGTTTTACAGACGTTCCTTCATTATTACAGATAAAAACAATGTTCAGATAGTATATGTTAATGCATTAATAAAGTAAATAATAATAATAATGATAATTAATGGGAAAAAACCATTTAGATCCTTTAATAACAGTATATTGCCTAGTATACTCTATATAAAAAAAATCAAGAAAAACTGACAATATGAAAAAAGTGCATGTGTACATCTCTTATTAAAAGTAATATTATTACAATTAATGCATCTATGTTTTAATATATTAATAAAAATGACATTCAAAAGCATGCCACAAAGTCCTGTATTGTATAATACTAAAGGGAGACATTTTTTAAAAACCCTTTCATCTATTTCAGTCCAGTTCCAAAAATAATACTATTGACAATAATACTTCTGCAATTATTTGATATGTGATATTGTGAGAATAATACATATCTATGTATAATCTATGCCATCTCTATGTTTTGTCATAATACTTATAATAATGGTCTAAAAAATATATTTACAAAAATTTTAATTGAAAAGGACAACAGCGCCATCTGTGGTAATATGGTAAACTGTGTAGTCGGTAGCTCGTTTAAACAATATTCCTTAAAAAATTCACAATTTGAAAAATAATAATAATAATAATAATAATAATAATAATAATAATAATAATAATAATAATAATAATAATAGATTTGGGCAGAATGGAAGTTAAGGGATTCGGGATGAGAAGAAAATGCACTCTGGCTACACTGAGTGTTGATTTTTATTTGCCTAAAGCAAAAAAAAAATTAACCTCTGACTAAGCTTAATTAATATTTGGTTATGAAAATACTTAAGGTTAATGATTGAAATCCCAGCTCTTTTTAGTGAGTATGATTATTTGATTCACATTTGACTCAACAATAAGAGTCGATTCTTTCGGATCCCAAACGGCTCGTTGCCTTAAAAAAAACAAACAAAAAAAAAACAGGGAACAAAGTTTTCCATATATTGAACAGTAATTGTACTTCTTTGCTTAGATATGATTAATCTTACTCTACCTTACTTGACAAAACATTACTTTTTAAAAAATTAAATCTATTTAACTAGAGAAGTCAAACACACGTCTCATCATTCACATCCATCCATCCATCTTCTACCGCTTACTCCTTGTTCAGGGTCGCAGGGGAAGCTGGAGCCTGTCTCATGATTCACGCTTGACACATTTTTCATATTAGGATTTTGATTAAAATACAATAACACTGCTTACAGCTACTGAACAAAAAGAGAAAAAAAATAAAGCTCTTAAACTACATCTTAAAGTGTCGATTCAAAGAACCGGCTCGATCCAAAACGATTTATTCAGGCTGCAGTGTGTGTTTTCTTGCGCAGGTGGACATAGAGAACCCCACTACTGAGCAGCAGGGGGACACACACCCAGGCCAGGATGAAGCAGTAGCCGAAGTGGCCCTTACTCAGTTCCCGAGGGTCTTGTAGGATCTCTTTTCTTTGGAAAGTATAGATCAGGACTGCTGCAAACGTCGATAGACCTGAGAGGGAGAAGAATGTGGGAGTAAATGTGCTTAAAATAGGATTTGGTTCGATTACCCAAAGAATAAAAACCCCAAGAGGACATATCTGTTATTGGCAAACATATTGTTCACAGTATAGCAAACAGAAAAGCATTGTTTTAATTTAGCATTGTTAATGCAGGATGTGAATTACCTAGGGTTTTTTTTTATTTCATAACTTGGGGGGAAAGGCGGATGTTTGTACCTGTCCAAAATAAGACTTTATCTCCCTCAAGTAAAATAAAAAAAATAAATAAATAAAGGTCTGGTAAACTTAGTCGTACTGCGTAATTGTAGTTGATAGTAAAAATATTTCCCAGAAATATGTCAGAAAGACTTGTCGTGTTTGCTTAAACACCCCTACAATGGACCATACCAAGTGTTAATAGCTCCCGTTGCCATATCTATACTAATTCAGCTTGCTAGCTAGTTGGTTGTTCGCTGGGTATAATTTGCGTTCTAACGCAGTATTCGAGACAAATCTTGGTGTTTAAAAAATATAACTACTAAATAGTTTCATGTATTAAATCGTTTTACAAGTTAACGTCAAAATGCGTTTGTTTCCACAGACGTGTTTGACAGACATTAAGTTACACTTTTAAACAGCCCTACAACGGACCTTACCATTATATATTAAGCCACTGTGAACACTTGTTAGTGACTACATTTACATGGACAGTAGTAATCTTAATTATTGACCTTACAGTGTAAGATAATAAGATCTGAGTAAGATAATAATGTGATCAACGAGTTTAATACTCCTTTCATGTACCCGTTTTACCCGTTATAGAACATAATTAGATCAACGGCACACGTCATTACGTCACCGCGCCACGCCGTTAGACATTCCCTCCAGAATTTCACGTATTAACATACAGTTCATCCACGTTATGGTACCGTGTATATAGTTTTGGGTGTTTTTATTTTTCATTTTTACGAACGCTTCCAGTGCGGTTAATTATTTGTCGTGCTGTACGTGCTAATAGACGACTGCTTGAAGCCACGGGTGCGTCCCAAACCGCGCAGTTACCTACTGTATAGTAGCCGAGATACATGTATTTCGCCTGCTATAGACCTATAGTAGGCAAGTATGCAGTTTGGGACGCAGACGTACTCTCTCTCTTGCGTACATGTCCTAATAATATGTACACGGCGTTAATAATATGATTAAGATGTTTACATGTCTGTAATACACTTCGATAACGCGACTAAAACAGGAATACTGCACATGTCTTAATTCTATTTTCGTTTACTTCGAGTATGACCTTAATCGGATTAAGGTAATTAAAAATAGCTGTTTACATGGTAGTTTCTTAATCAGAGTATTGTCTTAATCAGGTTAATAGTGGATTACTTCTGTCTCCGAGTTAGAAAGACGGTTTAGTCTTTTAAATATAAATATAACCGTGTTAGCCATGAATTCATTAATTATAGGTTGCATGAATATATGGCTGGTCAATTTAGTTTCTTAGCTAGCTACTCACTCCTACAACGGACCGTACTGTCTGTTAATTAAGCGGATTGCCTGAAGCTCGATTCCTCTCGTATACGTGTGCTTGTAAGTATATCTCAAAACTATTTGTAAATTATATATCAAGTTAGTCTTGAAGGAGGATGATGGGTGTCTTGTGAATTTATTTGTTCTTCACTCGACTTCTGTGCTTGTGTACCGTGTTTAATATAGCCTACATATGATGCTTGCTATATGCCAGTTTTTCTTGCTAGGTATTTAGCTGCTAAGTTATGAGTCAAGACTTCTATTTGAATTAATAAGACTCATTACTTTGACCATAAATTCTGCATATTGTTATGTACGGGTACGTAAATAATTGTTTATTCGGTATTAAATAACGTCACTCAAACTATAATACTGCTAGACTGGTGGTCTTCGCGAACGAGTCACTATTTTATACGGGTCAGCTCTCAATGACTACATTTACATGGACAGCAGTAATCTAATTATTGACCTTACTCTGAATAAGACAATATTGTGATTAAGGTGTTTACATGAGTCGCTTTTAGAATACTCCTTTCATGTTCCCATTTTACATGTTATAGAACATAATTAGATTAACAGTTCGCATCATTACGTCACCGCGCCCGACATCCCTCCAGAATTTCACATATCAACATATCAAGTCTCCGTTATGGTACCGTATACAGTTTTGGGTGTTTTTATTTATTTATTTTTTTACAAACGCTTTAAGTGCAGTTAATTATTTGTCATGCTGTACGTGCTAATACACAATTGCTTGAAGCCGTGGGTATGTCCCAAATCGCGTAGTTACCGTCTATATAGTAGCCGATATACATGTATTTTTCCCCACTACAGGCCTATTAGTAGGAAAGTATGCGGTTTGGGATGCGGCCGTGTGTGATCGTGTCATGTCACAAAATGCGGTGAAAACTCTCACACGACGTTCATAATGTGATTAAGGTGTTTACATATCTGTAATACACGTCCATAATGCGACTAAAACAGGAGTACTCCACCTGTCTTAATTCAATTAGAGCTTAATTCGAGTATGACCTTAATTAGATTAAGGTAAGTAAAACATTTTACATGGTAGTTTCTTAATTAGAGTATGGTCTTAATCGGATTAAGAGTGGATTATTGTTGTCCATGTAAACGCAGCTAACGTTCACCTAACCGACTCCTGGTTAAGTCTTGAGCTAATCAAATGCATATTTTGACCCAGTTCTATTACTGAATTATGCACATGCTTTTATTTAAAAACGCGTAAACAATCGTTTCTTCGATATTAAATAACAATGTAATTCAAACTGCAGTACTACTAATATTGCAGTGTCGTTCGCGAGACAAAGAGTCGACTCTTTGCAACATTGAAATGGAGTTTATAATGCAGTGCAAAGTAATTATTTTTGTTAATCAGCAGTCAGATGTAATGAAATCGTATTGATCATGTTTAAGCAAAGAACAACAATCACAAATGGCATTGTGCAGTTCAGAGTACACCCGTCACATCTTTGTAAATATTTGCTTACATCTTTTCTTGTGTCAACACTGAAGAAATGACATTTTGCTACAATGTAAAGTAGTGAGTATACAGCCTGTGTAACTGTAAAATTGCTGTCTCCTCAAAATAACTCAACACACAGCCATTAGTGTCTTAACCGCTGGCAACAAAAGTGAGTACACCCCTAAGTGAAAATGTCCAAATTGGGCTCAAAGTGTCAATATTTTGTGTGGCACCATTATTTTCCCGTGCTGCCTTAACCCTCTTGGGCATGAAGTTCACCAGAGCTTCACAGGTTGCTACTGGAGTCCTCTTCCACTCCTCCATGATGACATCACGGAGCTGGTGGATTTTAGAGAGATTGTGCTCCTCCACCTTCCGTTTGAGGATGCCCCACAGATGCTCAATAGGGTTTAGTCCATCACCTTCACCCTCAGCTTCTTTAGCAAAGCAGTGGTTGTCTTGGAGGTGTATTTGGGGTCGTTATCATGCTGGAACACTGCCCTGCAGCCCAGTCGCCGAAGGGAGGTGATCATGCTCTGCTTCAGTAAGTTGGCATTCATGGTTCCCTCAATGTTTGATTGTAGGCAAGACACACTTGTCTTTGTACTGTTCACCTGGTTGCTGCAACACACGCTTGACACCATCTGAACCAAATAAGTTTATCTTTGTCTCATCAGACCACAGGACATGGTTCCAGTAATCCATGTCCTCAGTCTGCTTGTCTTCAGCAAACTGTTTGCGGGCTTTTTTGTGCATCATGTTTAGAAGAAGTTTCCTTCTGGGATGACAGCCATGCAGACCAATTTGATGCAGTGTGTGGTGTATGGTCTGAGCACAGACAGGCTGACCCTCCACCCCTTAACCTTTGCAGCAATGCTGGCAGCACTCATACATCTATTTCCCAAACACAACCTCTGGATGTGACGCTGAGAATGTGCACTCAACTTCTTTGGTCGACCATGGCGAGGCCTGTTCTGAGTGGAACCTGTCCTGTTAAACCGCTGTATGGTCTTGGCCACCGTGCTGCAGCTCAGTGTCAGGGTCTTGGCAATCTTCTTATAGCCTAGGCCATCTTTATGAAGAGCAACAATTAATTTTTTCAGATCCTCAGAGAGTTCTTTGCCATGAGGTGCCATGTTGAACTTCCAGTGACCAGTATGAGGGAGTGTGAGAGTGATGACACCAAATTTAACACACCTGCTCCCCATTCACTCCTGAGACCTTGTAACACTCACGAGTCACATGACACCGGGGAGGGAAAATGGCTAATTGAGCCCAATTTGGACATTTTCACTTAGGGGTGTACTCACTTTTGTTGCCAGCGGTTTAGACATTAATGGCTGTGTGTTGAGTTATTTTGAGGGGACAGCAAATTTACACAGTTACACAAGCTGTACACACTACAGCAAATTTACACTGTTACACAAGCTGTACACACTACTTTACATTGTAGCAAAGTGTAATTTCTTCAGTGTTGTCACATGAAAAGATATAATCAAATATTTACAAATACAGTGTATTTACAAAGTATATATATATATATATATTCCATTTTCAACCGCTTATTCCTTCTTCAGGGTCGCGGGGAACCTGGAGCCTATCCCAGGAAGCATCGGGCACAAGGCGGGGTACACCCTGGCCAGTCCATCACAGGGCACAATCACATACACATTCATGCACTATGGACAATTTAGACACACCAATCAGCCTACCATGCATGTCTTTGGACTTGGGAAGGAAACCGGAGTACCCGGAGCAAACCCCTGCAGCACGGGGAGAACATGCAAACTCCTCACACACATGGCCCCGGCGGGAATTGAACCCCCGGACCCTGGAGGTGTGAGGCAAACGTGCTAACCACTAAGCCACCGTGATACCTATATATTTATATATATATATATATATATAAAATTACATTTACCTGCAAAAATCTGGGTAAGCCCACTAACGTAGAATAGTGCCCTCCTGGACATGGAGAAGAGCTGGCAAATGAACAAAATGAAGGAGATGGAGGAGAGGATCACGGATAGGACCATGAGCGCCTGCACCGACTGCAACCAATCTGCAACAGCGGTGCACACATGTGAGACCTCCGTCACAGACCCACGAGCAGAGAGTACGTGAAGTTATCGTTCATATCTATTCTGATAGCATGAGTGTACTGTATGTACCATTCTCAGCTGCAGAGGTGCACATGAAAGTGTCTGTGTTGTTGTCGTAGATGCACTTATGCCAGAGATCCGCTCGCTCCACTTCATCCCACGTCCACCAGGACTGTAACGAAGTGAAAGTTTAATAAATTTGATGTAATCGACACGATCTCGTGCAGGTTTTCAGCCTTTGGGTGGCAAGCAATGGGCAGACAAGACCATGTTAAGTAATGGTGTCACCTAAATATTTATAGAACTATTTATAGGATTTCTAGTGTAGTTATATGCATATAGAACTACATCCTCCATATTCATTGTGACCAATTAGTAGATGTTCTACTGATGCTGCAAGTAATTATGCTCTAAATGTTTTCTCAGTGCAGAAATGATTGTACCTTCTCCATAGTGGCGATGAACATCATGGCCAGCGTTATCAAATGCAGCAGAGTCACGAATATCAATAAGAAGGCCATCTTAACCGGTTCTGTGAACTCCTGTAGGCAAAAAAAAGCATGCCACTGAGTTTATTTTATTTTTTTCCATCTAACTCCTCTCTCCCAAAGGGCAGAGGAGTGAGTCCACCCTCTACATATCTACCAAGGAATCATCTCCACACCAGCCGAAAGAGGTTAACTGGTTGAAGGAGCACCGTATAAACACTGTGTTCTCGCTACTTTGATCTTCAGCTAAGCCCATTCGTTATATCAATTAACCGCTTTTACAGTAGGGTTGTGAGGAGGCAACTTAAATCTGCACATGTGTCTGTGAAGTCATTTCCTGGTTTCAGATCCTCTTCTCTGGGTTTTTTTTTTTGCACAACTCAGCATTTTATCACATACTTGTGAAATTAAATAAGGAGCTCATGCGCAAGTTCTACTGTGACCATGGCTATAAATAAAAATAAACTCACTTCCCTAGACACACTGGTTGGATACAAAACACAGTCCAGAAGGACTCCAGACTCAAGTAAATGTTTAAGTTTGGCCTGAAGTTTGCCGAGTAGGCAAGCGCTCTTATGACAGAGAGCCCATTCAGAGCCTCATTCGGCCTTGCTTTAAAAAACAGGCTGAAAAGTGACTCATGACACAGGCATCCCAAAATACCATGGAGCCACGTGAAGCTCATTACAGCATGTTAATAATCCTCACAATGTAGTAGTAATGATGATGATGGTAATAATAATTATGATAATGTTTAACATGTTATATAATCCTTAATAATATGGGGTATTTGTTATTAAATTTTTTGCAGTAGCAGGAAGTGAGTATCCCCAAGCTCTCGTTTATTCTCTCCTGTTTGTATACCTGGCACAGACTCTGATCTTCCCGTTTCTTTCACACCTCTCACCTTTTTTTTTAATTTTTTTTTTTTTGTCTTGCAGTTTGGAAAACAATACAATCCCTATCTAGAAAGCAACTTTTAAACTTTTGAATAGATGTTGCTGTGCCAAAAAAAACTTGCACTATAATTAATAAAGATGATGAAACATTAAAAAGAATAATTGTGATGGACTGACGTAAATAAAGTCAGCTTTAATCCCCTCTAATTACATCCCTGACTATACACATGGATGTTTCTGATGTTTAAGAAATTTTCCAAAACTGGTCCAGACATGTTCGTTTTGAAAAATATATATGTATTTTTTAGAAGTTCTTTAAACATTCTCAAAACAATCCAACCACAAAAAACAAACCTCAAATCCTTAAAACGAGAATCAATCTGACTTTACCTTGTGAAGCTCAAGGAAACAAGAAGTGTTCAAAGTGTATCTCTCTTTCCTTGCTTTGCCTCTCGTCTCCTGATCATCTCGCTCTCCCTTTCCCTCTCTCTCTCTTTCTCCACCCCTTTCTTACTCACTCTATCCGCTCCCCTTTTTTCAGGGGGGAAAAACCAAGAGATGTGTGAGGAATGTAGGCCTGGTTTGTAAAGGGACGTTCTCACCGCCCATTTCCTCCACAGCCCAAATGACTGCCTTTCACGAAAAATCTTTTTTTGGTTCTGGGATTTTGCGAACTAAAAATGGGTCAGAAAGATGACCATCCCAAAACCAGAACGAGAAATAGACACATTTTACATCTGCTGCTCATGAAGAGAATGCTTAAGTATGTGTGTAGAGATGTGGTGGTGAGGAAGTGAAACATGGTGTTTTGGAAAGTTTGGTAACAAAATTTTGCCATCGGTTTCTTTACTTAAAAGTCTGAAAATACAAAAATGTAGTCTACCCCGCTCCGTTTCTGAGCACTGTGGTAGGCCAGTTTCTTTCATTCATTCATCTTGATGAATGACAATTGCGAAATTGTCGCAATTAGCCTTCTTATATCTGTCATATCTCTTCCTGTGCTGGAGGAAATGCAGACCACCAACGGAACAAAGGAGTACTCATAAATACACACTTGGCAATATTATTCTATTAGCTCCTCTTAAAAGACTTTTTTTTTTTTAAAGATGTCTTTGTTTGCATCAGATTGAAATGCGTTCATCGCAAAGAGTTAAAAGATGGAGGACTTAAACACGCTTAATGTTTGCCGTTTATATTCAAATATACTTAAAAAGACAGTTGGTGTCATGTCTTTTATTCTGTTCATACCACAACTATTTTTCAAAAAGTAATTTTTTTTTTACTTATTAAAGAATGACCGGCCAATCAGAATCTGCCTGCTCATCTCTCTATTGGCTGAATATCCTGCTGTTGTCTTTGTGGGTGGGGATCCTGTGGTGAGCCAGCCAGCGAGCGATCAAGCAGTCGAAGCTTAGCGTGTACGGGACTAGTAAACGCATAGCTGTCGTAGTTGTTCGACAAATGTGTGACATCCATTAAAACATCTTTCACTCGCAAAATGTATTTTTACTTGCTCAAAATCCTCTTTGCAAAACTCAATCGACTTTGTGTGAAATACCTTTTTTCACACGTTTGTGAAATGTTCCGAATTTTGACACAAAAATAACGCCGTAGTAAGACATTAGTGTGTGTGTGTGTGTGTGTTCTCTCCAGAAGAGCCTTCAGCAAAGATTAGTTGCAATGGTGCATGATTTTGAAACAGGTAATCCTTTTGACAGCAGAAAAACTTGCATTACTGTAGAAATACTCTAAGAATTGTATGTTTGTGTGTGGGGAGGAAAAAACCCTGAGAATAAAAAGAGTAAACAGCGCCCCCAAGCTGCAAAGATGATTAACCGTGTATTATTCAGTGAAGAGTGACAACAATTGTGGATTTGGGGAATAAAGTGTAAAAGTACATTTTACATGCATGTATATGCAAAGTAACCATGTTAACACCTATGATGACATAAAATAATGATACTTGGCACACACGGGGCTGCAGTTAGTCCTAATTAATGTCCTAAAAGCGAACAGAACTGTAAAGAGTTTCCCTTTTTCCCTTCTTGTCCTTTTTCGGAGCGTTCGGGAGGCGCAGAGGAGCTCCAGTCTCTCTCACTGCACACATGGAGGGGTACAAACAGACCGCTGCTTTTCTCCGTGCTATATTATTTTTGACCGAATATTAGCGAAATGAAGCAGTGTAAAGTTCGGTTGCTAGGCAACGCCGTTATATATAATTTTTTTTATACACTGATGTCTTCTAAATGCGATGTGTGCGGCTCATACTGACGGCGAGAAAACTGCGTTCAAAAGACTTTTATTTCTCATTTACCGGGAGTTATTTCTTTATGATCGTTCTCCCCTCCATAGTGCATGGCCTTTAAGAGTTGTTGTCGGTGAATATGAAAGCAGAGGAGGTAAACATTTTGTTTATTGTTCGCTACAGTAAAATGTTTTAAAGAGTTTTGAACCGTTTTAACTGTGGGTTTTAACCGCTTTTAACTGCTTGTTGCTGACATTTAATATACTATATTCTAAACTGTGTAATGTTAACAAAATAGTTATAAACACGTTTAGTGCTTTTTACAGCCTAATGTTCACAAAAACCGAAATAAACGAATGTACAATATTCCTAACTGAGCTTGAGTGCTGAATTTTTGAAATGAGTGTGTAGATAGGCTAGCAAGGTCTGACGCTCTTAAAATAGTCCTTCTCTACATCCTAAGACTTCATGAATTAGCGGTAGGCCTACTCCAGAGTCTGAACAAATTAGCTGCATGTTTAACGAGAAACTACTCAAGCGTATCGTATTGTAGCAGATTCAACGGTATCATCAAATAATGAATCATCACCTTTAAGATTTAAAATCGTATCATATCTGGAGGAATCCTAAGGTTTACAGCGCTAATTGTTAGATTTCACTTCATTATCATTAGTTAAGTAGAGTGATAATGTTAGTTAACATGTTAGTTAATCATCAGTTAACAAGCCTACATGTTGCTGTTCTATTGCTTTAGTAATGCAAAAGTTTGTTCTAGCGCTAGTTAAGGGAACATTTAATGTAAAATATTTCCCACTGTGGTCAGTTTACACGTCGTTGAATATCTATGCTTATTATAAAGTAACATATGTCGTACGTATGTGTCTGTGTACGACATGTAGATTAGCTCACAGAGCACTCGATATACGTCAAGTCAGCTTTATTGTCTTATGTGTTTAGGAAAAGGTGTAAGTGAATGAACAACAGAAGAAGAAGAAGACAGGTTCACATATGAGCAGTGTATCATTTAGTTACGTTGAGAGCTAAAGTGAAGTCAGGTAGGGAAAGCCAGCATCCATTAACAGTTCAGACTTGTTCATGTGTTTGCAAAACCACAAAGAAGTGAATCTGCACTCATTAAACTTGCCGTTTTAGTTAATGAATACCTTATTTCATAGTGAACTGTATGGCTCTCTGCTGATTTGTTCTGTTCTGCACCGCCTGTCTCCTTTAGGTGTTCGAGATGGAGACACGACTGCAGCAGGAGGGTCTGTGTTTGAAGTTCTCCTCCGACTTGGAGCGATTGGACCGTCTGTGGCGTCTCTTTGTCGAGAAGGAGAACAGTGTGAGGATTCTCACTCAGGAACTTGAGGAACTGCGAGCTAAACACGCTGCTGAAATCGACACAGTAAGTTCTGAGTAATCGAGCGATGAGCCTAAATCAGAGCTAGAAAAACTGGTGCTGTACTCTGGACCTTCACTGAGAATACCATTAACTGTTTCGTTTTTTACATCTTAAACAAATCTGAATGCTGTGATTTTAAACTTGTCATGTATAAGCATCACACCCAAACATTTTGAGCCTTGTACATGGTCTGTATCAAACCCTCACAGGTTCAGCTGTACATCCAGAACATCCGGAGTCTGTCAAAGGCACGGGACTCAATGGCGCTGGAGCTCAAGCGGGAAAATGAAACGCTCCGCTCTGACCTGACGGAGCTCAATCTGCAGCAAGGTTCGCTCTCTTTCCAATATGTAACAGAAAGGCCTTATTATAATGTCCCGGTAAACGCACATCTGCTTCCGTTTGTGTACACAGAGGCTCAGAAGAGTGAGATAGCGGAGATGTTGGTGCAGGCGGGCTTGGACGAGGTCATAACCAGCAGCCTGAGCAAGCAGGTGGCTTACCTCCTCGCAGACCGAACTGCTCTAATGGAGAAGATTCAAACCCTGGAAGATGGGAACTCGAAGACCCTAAACGTAAAGTGCACACAGAAGCAAAGAATTCCTGATGACGATGTAGAAAAGATGAGATTACTCCGAAATGTGTGTTTTATTTTTTATTAGTTAAAGCAATGTGACCTTAAAACTGCTCTAGTTCTCCAAAATTTATTCTCCACAAGGTGGCACCACTGCGAGGTCAGAGCCTTTGGAAGAGGTTGCTTGGTTTCAGAAAGGCTGCACAGGCAAAGCAGGTATTTACACCTGTATGTCTGTTGCATTTAGATAAAAAATCTTGTCAATCAAACCTGGAAAAAATTTAATCCCCTTTGATGTTCATGAGCCAAAACAACATGCATGCATCATCCAAGGACAGTCTACATGTGGTCCAATTAAGATCTGCTCTGTTGCCCGTCTTAGGATGATAACCAAGACAACGAGGATAAAACGTCTAAAGACAGAATGTGGAGTTTGGCGAGGGATCTGGATGAGGCCTCCACCAGGCTGAACCTGGCTCACAAGGAGATCCGCCGCCTCACTGACGAGCTCGAATCGGCTCACCTGACCAAGAGTACCTATGGTAAGAACTTCAGAGATATTCTAGTGTATTTTTGTGTGTTTCTGATGTACTGAGGAAAATAATTGTTTTTCTTGTAGAGGCAGAGCTCCATGGAGCCCAGGTAGATGCTGAGCAGCTTCAGCACGAGGTGGAAAAGCTGAAACGCTGTGGTAACACATCCTCACGCAGCTATTGTTTATACAGAGTTGACAACCGTAATGCACGAGTTATCAGTGGAAAATATGCAAAAAGCTGTCTTCACTAATAAATGCATTTATTTTTAAACGCAGAGGAGCCAGTTGACCTATGGATCTGTTCAACCCCACGTTAATTAATTCATCGTAGCTTAATTCATTGATCAGAATCAGCTTAATTAAAGCTCTTGAGTTTACCGTTGCTGTAATTCTTGCAAACCACAAAGTTTCAGATACTTCAGAGCATTTCCCAGCATAATAATTTGTATATATATATATTAGCATAGCAAAGAAGCACTTTGCTTATCTAGAACTCAGTTATATATTATATATATTTGCTTGTATTTTTCTAATTTGTAAGTCGCTTTGGATGAAAGCATCTGCTAAGTGTATAAATGTAATGTAAATGTAATATATTCATATATGTATTTGATATATATACACTCAATCATAAATCTTTTATGGTAGCACTACATGTATTGTTCTATGCTTGATATATCACTTTGCTTGTATTTCCTCATTTGGAATTCACTTAGATAAAAGCATCTGCTAAATGAATAAATGTAATGTAAATGTTAATTATTTCCTCTTTAAGGTTGTGAGGTCTGTTTTATATTCGTAATATATATATAACATAAAAAAAAAATATTTGTCCTGTCGTGTCCCCAGATTTGGCCGAGGTTCAGGGGGTTAAAAAGATGAATGAGGTCCTGGATGCGGAGATCCGTCACCTGACGGACAGTGTTCACACCATGAGTGCAGAACGTGCACAGCTCCTAGAGCTGGTATAAAATCTTATACACATACAGAGTTTTATGTTAAGAAAATATTATTATTATTATTGTTATATTCACAACAACAATTTTTTTTAAATCATCAGATTGACAGAAACTTCAAGGAGTTGGACAGTGAGGATGAGGACTTTATCCGTACTTTGAAACTGACACTGGTAGATCAAATGCGTCTCCTTGTTCTCTTAGCCATGTCGATTCTGGATCATGTTTGAAATGTCCCGTTTAATTTTTTCCCCCACGTCAGACGCGTCGCACTCGCTCTCTGCCCAAAGGCAAGAACCAGAAACAAAAAGACACCCATGAAAGGTAACATTTCTAACATAAATTTTCAGGTGTCATTGTCATTAGTGACAATTTTTGTGACGCTTGAGATGTTCTGATTTTTCCAGGTACCCGGAGGAACAGGAGGAAGGGCTGAGCAGAGCACAGGAGCTAAATTATGCGATTGTGAAGCTCCAGGCCGAGCTCGAACAGGAGCTGGCGCTGAGAAAAAAGGTCAAGGAGGAGTGCGTTGATGAGAGGAGGAGAAGGAGGAGGAGGAAGAGGAAGGAAACAGAACAGCTCCAGAGTCTGGAGCTCCAGGATGAAAACGATAATGCCAAAGTGCAGCATCTTCAGCAAATGGTGAGGGTTGTGTCAGAAAACATCTCGTACAGCTCTCGTGTAAGGAACCAAAATTATAAAAATGGGTTGTATGATAATGTAATTTTGTTCCATGTGCATCATTTATCACCATGACTCCATTCATTATAATGAAAAAGATTTCAGTTTAATTGGGAAACGTCTCTTAAAGATGACATGATGAACGATTGTGAGATTTTTGTTACCTGCACATAAATGTAACATGCTTTAATTACAAAATTAATTTATAATTATTAACCTTTTGTTTCGTCATCACTTGTGTGTCAATTTAATTACTTCGACCTCATGTATCAATTGGTATGGGTGTTTTTATTTATGTATTTATTTATTTTCGCCTCCTTTATTATCTGTCGTTTCATTTTTGCATCATTTATTTTCAGGAGTGGGTCGTTTGTTTCATTTATTTATTTGGATTCTGGCTCATTCGTCCATCATATTTTTGTTAGCGTTCCCTCATTAAAATTTTGGTGTGGGTCAGTTGCGTTACCATCTGCTTTTGTTTAATATTTGTTTTAGGAGTAGTTTATGGGTGCGTCTCATTCAGATCCCTAGTTCCGTAGTCAGGGCGATGATCAGCTAGTCGGCCATTTTAAGTTCCGTCTCAATCGCAAACTCCTTCCAGTTCACTAGAACGTTCACGCTCTATAATAATCCCACAATGCACCGCAAAAACCTAGGGAGCACCGATGCTCACTATTATCCCTTACTGGAAATGGCATCATGTTTTCTGAAGCCTCTCGGCTCGGAACAATATGGCGGACCAACTCTCGGCCATCTTTGACTATGACTGTAAGTAGCTTGTTGTTGTGGCTCTCGAACGATTACTTTCGCTACCGAACATTATTTGATATCCTGTATACGGTTTGTTTGAGTCTAACGACCTTTAAGTGTTGAATGATTTTTATTTTTTTTTAAATCCACTAGCTTATCTACGATCCATCTTGACATATTGTGACAGAAATGTGTGTGATTAACAAATTTATGATATATAAAACTTATGTAGTAAGAGTACGTAGTCATGTCACCGGAAATTCAGTTATCAGTGTCCCGATGTGTAGTGAGCCAGAGTCCTTACCAGTGCCCCAACTCGTGTATACCATATACTGATTCACTACCTAGGGATCAAGAGAGCTGGTTAAGACACACCTTTTGTTACTTGTGCTTAACTTATCAGTTAGCATGGATCATTTCTGTTACCTGTGTCTTGCGTAGCATGGGTTACATACGCCACCACAGCAGATGTATTGAAATCTCTTCAAACCTGAGATCTTTTTTTTTCTCTGCAGAGTATCCAGGACGTCCTCAAGACCATGCTCCTGGAGCAGGAGAAGCTGAAGGTATCTAACCTGGATTGTGGAAACGATGTAAAATCCACACAGGTTCTAGTGCGTCTGTAGAAGTAGGCTGTTTTATTGGTGTGTGTGTGTGTGTGTGTGTGTGTGTGTGTGTGTTCCAGCTCAGACAAGACATTGAGAAGCTGGAGGAGTTTTGTGAAAAACTCCAGACTGGGCTTGAGCAGGTCCACTGTAACCTTCACTCTCACACCAGGTACAAAACACACACACACCTCAGGCATGACCGTCAACACAAGCTCCAGCTTTTTGTTGACAATATTTCTGAGAGGATTTATAACCATGAATGTTCACTAACAATAGCAACCTTGCTAAAAGATGCTAACCTGACAGGTTTTCTTTGAAGCATCTTCACTGCTAATGCTAACTAGATGGCTACCTTGAGCTAATCTGACAGGATTCCTGAAAGGATTTTTAATCATATTCCGAATTTGTTTAAATAATCTTGATGGCTAACACACAAACATGGCCTAACCTGAGCGGATTTCTGAGAGGATTCCTAAATGTGCATTTAGGAATTTTTCCTGCTAAGCTTAGCCACCTAACTAACTTAAGCTAATCTGACCGGACTTATTATAGTATTTTAATTCTGTTTATAACTTTGACAGCCATCTGACTAAAATAACGTTGACAAAACATGATTCCTGAATGGATTTTAAAACTAAACTTTCATAATCTTAATTAATAAAACTAGCCAGATACATTACATCAACCCTGACAGGATTTCTGAGAGGATTTTCTGTAATTTTCAGACCTGACAGGATCTGTGAGAGAATTTTTCACTCATTCACTAGCATTAGCCGTCTAGCTAGCGTAAGGTAACGGCACTGTATTTCTTAGAGGATTTTCAAGTCATTTTTATAAATGCTTATAATATTTACTGCTATCCAGCTAGCTATTATGAGCCAACCTGACAGCATTTCTGGGAAAATTTAATAAAAGTAATTTTCACTGCTAAAAACTAGCCAGCTAGCTAACATGAATCCTGACACAATTTCTGAGAGAATTTTTATGTCTCGTTCATTAAACTTTTATGACACTGTATAGCTAAATATCATGAGCTAACCCGACTTTTAAAAATGCATACAATCTTTATTGCTAACGCTAACCTGACAGGATTTCCGAGAGTAGTTACATTAAAAAAATGTTTAAAAATTTTTGTTACGTCACGTTTATAAACGTTTGTCATGTTGACTGCTGATGCTGTCCAGCTAGCTAACACGAGCTAATCGGGCAGGATTTCTGAGAGACTTGCTAGGTAGCGGATTTGAGATAACCCGACAAGATTTCTGAGAACGTATTCTCACAGGATTAGTGAACGTATTTGTATGAACATGTTTTTTTATTTGTTATTTTAGAAAATATGATGAGATGAAGGTGCGCCACAGAGAAAAACTTGCAGAAGCTAAACAGGTGTATCTCCGAGAGATGACGTGGCGTGATCAGAAGATCAAGGAGCAGGAGCGTGAGCTGGACTTCCTCACAAAGCGACTTAAGAAGGTAAATTGATGGCTGTTAATGATTAAGTACATACGCATTGGCGTACATAAGTATAATTATAAATGAGAGCTAGTATTTCTCACCAGGAGAGCGACATGGTGAAAACGGTAATGGCTGAGAACGAAGCTCTGCTTCTGACAAAGAAGACGCTGCTGTGTCAACTCAACGAAGCAGAACAGAACAGAAAAAACGCAGCAGCCAAAATTTCTGGTCTGCAGCTAAGGTATTGAATATATATCAGATCATCCTGTACTTTTGAACTAAAGCATTATTGCACAGACAGCTAGGTTTTAACTAAGTTTGTTTGGTATTTCCGTTTGTCATGTTTTTATTTTTTTCAGGGTCGACTTCCTTGAGAAGGACAGCATGCAGCAGTGGGAGATAAACATGGAGAAGTCCACGCAGATTGCCAAGCTTGAGAGACGGCTGTGGGACATGGACTCTCTAAAAAACACTCGGGTAGATATTTGGATGGCGTTACAAGGATAAACTATAGAAGGTTTATACATCGTACACAGTGACAGTTTCATGTTTAGACATGGAGTGTGATCCCTCTTACCTCACTATTGGCTTTTTTTTTTCTTCAAAATAGAGATTATTTACATTTCCGTATTACGGTCTACTCCCACCCCCCTCAATCACATTGTGACTCCCCAAAAAATTTCAACCAACCAGCCTAAAAGCTGTCGTTCCTTAGTATCATAAATACTTAATAAGAATAACTAGAATTAGTGGATTAGATTTTTTTGCATTCCAGATTTATTCCCCCTTTTACTGTTAAAATAAGCTCCACTCTCTATTCTGGGAAGACTTTCCACTGGATTTTAGGGTGTGGTTGTGGGGATTTGTGCTCATTCAGATACAAGAGCGTTAGTGAGGTTGAAGTCAGGCACTGGTGTTGGGTGAGAAGGCTCCAGTTCGGTCAGGTCGAGTTCTTCCACCTTCTTCCAACCATAACACACAATGTCTTCATGGAGCTCAGTCATGCTGGAACAATGTTTGGGGCCTCTTAGATCCACTTAAGGTAAATTGTAACACTACAGCATACAAAAACGTTCTAAACAATTGTGTGCTTCTAAATTTGTGGCAAGATTTTGAGAAAGAACCGAACATGGGTGGGCGTGATCCATATTTCCAGGTGTAGCACAAACCTTATGCCTGCAGCTTACAAAGAAGTTCTGGACAATTGTATGCTTCAAACTTGTTTGCGGAAGAACCACATATGATGTGACACATGATATGGTGTGATGGTCGGGGTGCACATACTTTCATATAGCACCCGAAGAAACATCACGGGAATCACATCGTTGAGGGCACGAAGGAAACAAACTTCAGGTAAAACAGATCACTGCGGAGGTGAGACCTAATCCAGTGCCTATTGCTGGAGAAGTGTGTTAGTGTTAGGATAACGCTTATAGGAATAGTTCAATCTGGTCTTGCAGCAAGAACCATCTTAACCAGACAAACTGCGTTTTTTCCTTTTTTAAACATCGTATTATCATCTTGTTAACGTGTTCCTTAATAAATAAATAAATTATGAAACTGCTGTGGTATAAGAGGAATAAAATGCTTGCTGCTATAGGAACCTGATCTACTTGTTGGTTTATTTTCCTAAACGCTTCATTTGCCGAGAAACGTTCTCCGTCGTCTTTGTCCACAGCGAAAGGGGGTTTGAAACGTCCATCATCCGGATGATAAAAGACAGACGTGCGGAGAAACTCGGACTCCCTGCGTGTCCGAGTCAGAGCTGCGGTTCAGAGATGGGCTACATGAACATCTTTACACACAACCTGCGGTGACGTACGGTAAAAAAAAAACCTTTATTTATTCGATTATTAAGTTTGAAGTTGCTTGTAGTGTTTTTTCCCCCCCCAATAAGGGTGATGTGTACATAATCAATCAATAAGCTACATCTCACTGCTGCTGTTTATATAGGTGTAGTATATTTTATCAGATACAATATTATTTTAAGTTTGTGGCATTCCAGGAAGTGATCTACATAATCTTAGACTAATGAACCGATTTAATAAAAACGTGGTGGTTTTTAACAAGGTAGGATCTTTCGTATAATCGTCAATGTGGCGACTTTTCCGCATTATTAATTACGTAGTACACGTCAAACCAATTGAAACACAAACCCTTGGTGCGGCTTTTTCAGATTTATTTTTCTTATAAGTCCATTCTAAGTCTCGACTTTGCATATTATATTATAGCAGCCAAGACAAACTTTTCAGAGTACCACAATGCAAGACAAATTAAGAAAGAAAAATGTTTTTGTAATAATAACTAGATTTTTTAATTTATTTTATATTATATATATATATATATATATATATATATATATATATATATATATATATATATATACATACATATATATATATATACATATATATATATATATATATATATATATATATATATATATATAAAGGGGTTAACATGTAAGTATTTTATAGTTTATTTACAGAATAATCATGCTAGGAAAAAAAAAGGCATACAGTACTGAGTACAATGAGAACACCAATATGGTAGACGTGGATAAGATAAACAAACAATTAGTGATAAAATATTTAAGGCTTGACTGTATAGAAAATAACAATGGTAATTAATAATACTTAGAACGATGATGATACGTGGAAGAGGATGAAACCAGACGCACTTTAAACATATACGTATGTACAAACACGACGTGACGTGGTTACGTGAATTGTCGAGTACTGTGCAAAAGTTTTAGCCCACCTGAGCAAAATGTGTTTAAAGCTATTTATCTGGGAAAGATGATTTATTTGTGGTTTAAAAACAAACACAAGATCTTTAAAGTAAACGAGTGTTTGTGAGACGTATGTTAACATCGTCCTATAGTTAGATTTTGTTATAAATTTTAACATGGCTTCAGTGATATTTACATCACAGGGCGGCGGGTGAACGATTTTAAATCATTCCTTTTTGTTTAAAGTGCCAGGTTTGACAGATTTTTTCCCCCCTTGTAAAATGTTTTATGATGCGACTTTAAAGTTGAGCTTCGCTAACAATATTGTGAACAAAATTGTGAACATAAAGTGGGTTTAGCTTCTTTTCAAGGCCCTCCGGTGTGTGTAATAACCATCTAGTAATACATAACATTTTTAGTTATTATTATTTTAAAAAATAAAATCATCATCATTAGTAAAACTACAGCTATGAGGGCTTGGAAAAGAAAGAAATTCTTCTATCCATCTCACATGAATACAGAATAATTTTTGAGCTTACGTTTATTTAAAATTCTCCATTTTGATTAGGTGCTGTGTGGCTTCCATTCCACATCGGGCAAAATAAAACTAAGACAAAGACGCTGGTGATGAGGGAACAGAGGCTTACCACTGCTAAGTGAGAACATTTTTTCGAAGCACTTACGCAAGATTAAAATGGATAAAAAATATTCTAATCATTCGTAGTAAAACACGCTGGAGTATGCAGTTATAGGAGAAAATAAAAATGGACTCGTCCTGTAGTGTTTTCGCCTCCAGATAAAGAGCCGAGCCGAGACTTTTGCACAGTACTGTAGAAAGGCGCAGACTGCCGCAGAGCTGAAATCTGACGTCGTAACTATTTAACTTTATACACCGGCGGCAGTGGGAGCGTGTGATTATGTACACCACGTAGTCGACAGACCAGCATCTTTTTTGGCACGCCGTTTTATTCATTTAATCCTACAACCTTTCGAAAGGCATGTAGCCTAATAATAAACGCAAAAAGTATTTATAAAAATTTTTTTAAAAAGGAATGACTTTCAATCTAAACCAGAAGATAGAGGATTCAGGAAACAATGTTGGACTTGGTCCATGCTCTAAAAGGTCTCAGCGTACGAGTTTATAACCACTGGATGTAAACAAGACAGTTTTTTAACTGCATAACATCTAATGTCCAAAAAAAAAAAAAAATAGCTGCCAAGAACTATAGCATTTTTACTGTCCAACAATTAGACTGAATATTGTTGTTTTGTTTTTTTAGCCACAAGGCCTCAAAGTGCTGCAAAATCTGTCTTTGGATGCCCCTACTGTTTCCTCACCTGACTCGCTCTAAAACTCCACGCGGAGGTAGAGAGAGTGAGCGATACTGCGAATAAAAATGACTAAAACGACAACTCCTTCAGCGCGAGGTGTTTTGTTATTAACACAGTCTAACACATATTTCCCAGAAACCAAGGAATGATGAAGTGAAAGAACGGACGCGCTGATCCGAAGAGGTTGAAGTGGGGGGAACGGACTGGTTTCAGATGAGCGAGATGCGGATGGGGATGCTGGGAGACTCGTTCCTGGGCGGCGAGTGCTGAGTCACGAGGTGCTCCACTACTGTGTGTTTAGACATGTGCTTCATCAGATAGGTCTCCTGGAAGGGGGGAGGAAATGTAAA
The DNA here is from genome assembly GCA_012411365.1 of Ameiurus melas. Taxonomy (NCBI): domain Eukaryota; kingdom Metazoa; phylum Chordata; class Actinopteri; order Siluriformes; family Ictaluridae; genus Ameiurus; species Ameiurus melas. Next base: position 18,864,895 of record CM022752.1, read on the forward strand.
GAAGAATCCTGGGTCACTTCACGTACTGATTCATTCCATAATCGCAGTAAATTCTTTGCACGAAATTCTGTGTTCATGAAAATCCTGTACACATAAGAAGACTAACTACGGTGGCAGCAGCGTGATGCAGATATACAGGTCAAGAGCTTCAGTTAATGTTTACACAGAATGGTGTAAAAAAAAAAAAAAAAAACATCCTGTAAACAGAGAAGGCGTTGTTGGTATGAGAGATGAGAGGAACAATCACTCTTTACAACCATGATGAGTTGAAAAGCATCTCAGCATGCACAAAACATCCTACAACTGGAGTCCATGATAGCCTCAGATTCTTGGCTGACAGGAGAGGAACCTGGTGTGTTTTTCTGCTATTGTAACTTGTCTACCTCAAAGTTTGATATGTTGCGCATGCTGAGAAGCTTTTCTGCTCATCACGGTTGTAAAAAGTGATTATAATAATAATAATAATAATGATAATAAACTATAAAAAAACAAATATAAAACAATCAAAAAGATATTAAGAATCAATCAAATTATATGAGTTACTATATCCTTCCTGGCAACTCGAACCAATCTGGTTATTTTCCTCTTACCCACTAACAAGGCATGCTCACTCAATGTTTTTTGCACTGTTCTGTTTAAACTCTGCAGACTGCTGTGTGTGAAAATCCCAAATGATCAGCAGTTTCGGAAATACTCAACCCAGCCCCTCTGGTACCGACAACCATTCCAAGGTTAAAGTCACACTTTAGACATCAGACGTTCTTCATTCTGACGTTTGACGTGAATGTTAATGACCTGCATCTGCATGATTTATTTATTTTTTGCATTGTCTTGCTGCCACATGAAATGTGCACGTGTTCCTAATAAAGTGGACAGTAAGTATATAGTTGAATTTTTTTAAGACAAAATGAATCATTCCATTACAACAAAAGTAACGGTCCCGTATGAATGTAGAATGGGTCGGGGTAGGAAGATTTAACACTCACTTGTTATACTTTAATACAGAAAACAATGTGGGAGTGATGCTTCCTGCTTCCAATTTTATACATATGTGCTAATCTAGACCGTTTTCTCTTTAGTGTCTGAAAAATAATAGAAAAAACCCCAACCCTAATGTAGAATTCCTGTTGTAGATTAGAAAAGTGGTTTAAATGTAATGTCGTAGTTTTCGATTTGAGACCCAGCTACTGACGACAATCACGATGACAGTGTAAAAGTTCTAAAGAGAAACTGACACAGCTCACCTGTGTGTTTAACGTGAAATCGAGACTTGTCGGCTCTTACCTGCCCTCTAGTGGATCTCTTTTAATCCACAGAACAAAAGGTACGCAGATGAGTATAACAGAGTATGAGTATAATAGAGCTTATTGCAAAATACTGACAGTCCTGCATCTCTATCCTGTGCTGTTCATTTCATTCCGTATCAGACCATTACCAGAATTAATCACTCACTCTATCTGGACTAAGGATTACGTATTTCCTGCAAATCACTCCACACTATAAGCGATTTAAAGCTGTAGTTACGGTACTTACGGAGGTGTAGGCTCGGCCACACATGCTGCAGCAGTATGCCTTGGCATTTTTGATGGCGTGAGCGGCTAAGTGGATCTGCAGGGAGGCAGAGTCGGAGTAGGCTCGGTAGCAGTGGGAGCACTTGTAAGGCTTGTCTTTATTGTGTGACCTCTGGTGAGACTGCAAGACGAACAAGAAACGCAAAAACAACACGTGACTGTTGTCATGAGCTAAGGTGAAAATTAAGCTTGTGGGTTTCATTGTTATTTGTAACATTTTAAGTATCACGTTAATGGCATAAAGTTTTAAAGAGAAAGTAACACCTTAACTGTTCAACATGAAAGCATAATGGAAAGACCCAAGGGAACCTGTTCTCTACTGGATAACTTTTAATCCACAGTACAAAAGGTATAATTATTTATTTATATTTATATATATATATATGTGTGTGTGTGTGTGTATAATATATATATATAAAATGCACACATACATATACATACAAGTACACACACACACCCCCCTTAAAAATTACCCCTTATACGATTTGCTTAACCTTTACTGCTACAATACTTTTATACTATTATAATAAATTTTTGCACTGCTTTCTGTCAGTGTTATTTATTTCGTTATTGTTATTTACCTCTTTATTTTTGACTACATTTGTTTTTTTTTTACTTCACATTATAAAATACATTATGCTGTACATTCAACATATTAAAGGTGATATTGAAATAATTTGTATTATTGTTTCTGTTATTATATAAATCCTTCATACACAATTGCATCAACAGATCATTTAAATCATTTACATAATCAAGCTTGAGATTAAAACTGAACAGGATGATAATGTGTGTGTAATCCAATATCACAGTTTTTAGTTCATCACGACATTGTGGCTTAACAAATAACGTTTCTTAATGAAACAAAGGAGGAAAAACCCCACCTGCTGCCTCCAGCAGTCTTACCTGCAGATTGGAGAGCTGTGTGAAGGCTTTATCGCAGCCCGGCTGGATGCATTTATATGGCCGATCACCCGTATGGATTCTGCACATGCATTCAGAGAAATGACATAATCAAGGTGTTTATTCCAGATTTTTGCATTTCAAATGCTGCTGGAGTATTAAAGGTCATAGAGCGTTCTCATAGAAAGCTTTTTGGCTCCTATATATTAGAGGCTTTATTTGCATTGGGTGTTGCATTTGTTTGACAATAGAGTCTGCACTTAATAATTTGCATTGTGATGTAACAAGTTTGGTTTAGTTTAGTTCAAGTACGTGTCGCTGTGAGCGAGAAGAGGATGGATAAAGTTAAATAACTAAACTGCCACCAAAATAAATTAAATGAAGGACTGATCTCACCTGGTGTGTTGCTGTAGGTGTGAGAGTTGGCGGAAGGATTTCTCGCAGTACGAGCAGTGATAAGGCTTCACCCCCAGGTGGATGCGTAGATGCTGCGCTAGGTAGGAAGCGTTGGCGAACGACTTGGTGCAGTGAGGACATTTGTGGGGCTTGGCCTCCGTGTGAGACTTGGAGTGAATCTGCATGTCTGACTTGGAGAAGAAAGTCAGTGGACAAACTTTACACCTGGGGGGGGGGGGAATCACCACACACACACACACACACACAAAGAGTCACACAAGTTCAAGTTAAGGGTTATGCAAAGCATCTGATTTTTCCATCACATGTGACTACATGTGAAAACAGATAAAGCATTCAGTGATGGATGCGACTGGAGAAAATACAACTTTTTAAAATTTGCGAACTGATTTTCTTAAACTGAGAACAGAGCTGGGGTGCCAAAACTTAATCCCCAACAGATTGTTCTTTCTTCTTTTTCTTTACCTGTACGTTTTGCCCTCTTTGGCCGTGATCGTTACAGACGACTGGTCGGCTCCCGAAGCCAGGATGGGGTAAGGTACAACCAGCAGAGGACCGGATGCATTTTCTGCTTTGATCTTCTTGCGGCCTCGTCCTCCACTTTTCGGGGGCGGACCCAGCAGTCCCACTAACCCACCGCTGTGTTTGATTGGCTCCGCCCCGACAGCGTTGGCCAACCCCGAGAGGAGGTTTGCAGAAGGCGCTGATCCCAGGCGTGCGTGGCTGCTGCTGGAGGACGTGGCCAGTGTCATGGCCTCTGACGTGTTCTGGTTGCCGGTACGAGACGACAGCGCTATACCTGACGATCAGAAAGCACCATATGACACGTTTAATTCAATAAATCAGTGACTTGTAAAGCCAGAGCCACAAAACGCATTTGTGCACACTCCATAAGCTGGAACGCCTTCCTAGTGTGAGAGGCGGAGCTTTCTGAATCGATGTGATTAAAGACACCCTCATCCTGATTAGTTGAAAATGATTTTTTTTAACAAAAAACTATTCTTATTAGTGTTTTTAACGATTAAACAAACTATAGTTAAGAAATTTATTCGACTTTATTATAATATTTTACTTTAAGTTTCAGTTTTCTAATAGACTGATTTTAATGGAAAAATTGATTTATCAGTTTGTCACGATTTTAAACTCCATCACAAGGGGGTGCAATGTAATTATTACGAACAAAACGCAGCATTGATTTTCATGAAATGGAAAGAATAGCAGCGAGACACGAATTAAGGTTTGAGATGACGATGTCATACACAGGATTTTTTTTTGCATCTCAATAAAAGGTGCACATGAGGGAAAATCCTATGTTTCGTATTTTCTAAAAAGTTTGCAATAATCGTTTGTAAATGTTAGGGGAAAGAAACCCCAACAAAATTCCTGAAATTTCTCGATCCTAACCATATTTATCTGCAATAACCAGCTCAATCAGACCAGTAAGAAGACAGAGTGTGATACACATCACTCTTAAGTAAGCGCTGTTACCTGACAGATGGTTCACCCTTGACGGCTGGTCTATAATCTGTCGTAAATGCCAGTCTTCCCAAAGTCCTCTCGCTTTTAAGGCTGCCTTGTCATCCAGGTTCAAGTTTACGTCGCCGAGAATGCGTCCTAGGAGAAACGTGAAGGAAAAACAAGTCAGTTTGCACTTCTGGGCTATTTTCTAAATTTTGCTTCTTTAAGACCGCTGAACTTGTGACCAACTAAACTACCTAATGAGTAAACGTAAATTAGGTGTTAATAGTCAAAGTGGTTATGGTTTCACAGCTAGTCGCGTTGTATGATTGGACGTTTAGGTTAAATACTGAAAGGGATTTTATCGGAAAGTCATTCACAAAAAGAACAATTATGGAAATTGATAGTTTTAAACACATACACACACACAAAGGTTTAGACACACTCATTCCTTATTTTTATTTATTCCCAACATTTTAGAATAATAATAAAGTCATAAAAACTCTGGAATAACACAAATGTGACTATGAGAATTATGTTGTGATAAAAAATCCAAAATAAATCAAAATAACTTAATATTTAACACGTTATCAGGTTGAAATTCTCTTCCTGAGGCACCCATTAACCGGGCGCTAATGGCAATGCAAACATCAGGTATCACCGCTTCTGGCGAATCATAAAGGCAAAGAACCTTCTCTCTGACAGACTTGGATAACTCATCTTGTCCCGATCATATAACAATCGTAGCAACGGATTGACCCATTTATTACTGATAGGCAAAGGTAACTCAGATCCCTCTCAGTTAACCCCATTCGACGAAGACCAGCCCCTGATGGCTCATACAAAAGGCCTCTGTTTGAAAAGATCAACGGGAGTTGTACCATCTCCTTCTCTCTCCATCTTTTTATGGCCTCGATGTTACTTAAAGAACCATATTTCTCAACCTTAAGGTTCCATGTCTCGGTCATACGGCGTCCAGCCACCACCGAAACATCCAATACCGTCAACTTTAGCGATTCCTCCATCACCAGGTCAGGCTTGATGTATGAATGTGCAGTTGCAATCAAAGGCTCTGTCCATATACTCCGCTTAACCTTCCTAAGCATTTTATCCACCAACCGCATCACTCTGTTATGGCGGGTACAGCGGGCTAGGTGCGTGACCTCACATACTTGGAGAACATGATTTAATGTCTCCCGCATAGCACAGGCCCCCCGGCATGTAATGTCCTCTGCCTTGTCAGGTCTACCGCGAGACCCTCGTGCCTTCGTGGACAGAACTCCGCCTTACAGCTGGATTCCCCTAAGATGTAAACGGGGGAAGACTCTCATTGGTTTCTGTAGCCAGAGGTGGCTTGCCTTGTCGATCTTACCAACTGTAAGCTCTCTACAATCAACAGCATCATGCAACTGTGAAGCCCACACATGTTGGGCTTCATCCCCTGTTGTTATAACCATTCCAGCCACCCTGCAAGGGATGTTTATAATTCGCTCGATTTTCTTAAATGATTTCTGTTTGACAACGGACGCGCAATATATGCTCTTACTTGTTAAAAGCTTCTGGAATCTTGATTTCTGGGCTAGAGGGACTAAGGAGCTAATGCAGGGAATCCCCAGACCACCATCCTGCACCTTGGCATGTAAATACACCACCGGGGTGTCATTTGGTAGCCTCAACCATCTCTGGACACTAGATCTTATTAAAGTGTCCATTCTCTTTATTGTGTTTCTATGTGCGTTCCCCAACACCAGTTCATGAGTTAGTTTGGGCAAGAGGAAAAACTTTAAGATTTCCAGCCTTTGATACGGCTTCAGGGGAGCAAAGTAGATGCCCTTTTCGACTAGAATTTCCAGAAAAGTATTCTTGGCATTTTCTCACCCGATTTCTTGAGGAATTTCCCTGAGATGCTTTTTAAACAGTATTAAACGAGTTCACACCTACGCCGGCCACTTACTACTTATTGGCTGCTTTTCTAAATATTTAGCTCAAAGTCGAACGTTTAAAAAAGTGGACAATTTTTTTGTAAATAAAATGTTTGGTATCTAATGAAAGAAAGTAATACCTCAGCACGATTATATTTTTGTCTACGACACCGATATCAAACATTTAATCATACACCTTTTTAATATCATTAGAAATGTTTCACTCGAGTGTCCACAAACTTTTGACCATGTGTGTGTGTGTGTGTATATATATATATATATATATATATATATATATATATATATATATATATATATATATATACACACACACACACACACACTATATATATATCCATTGGCTTTTGGATTATCACAGAAAAACTTTGTGAATTCAAAAAATATTTTTAAATTATCATACTATGAAAATATCAAACTGCATTTAATTTTATTGCACTTCTGTTGGTGTTCAATTTCAATCTATGTACAATTCCACACTAATTTACTTACTAAATTAATGTTAAATAAAACGAGACAAGTATGTAAATATAAACAATAACATCGAATCAGCATCTAATAGATGCAATAGATTTGTTTAATGAATCCGAACACTTCCGGTTACGCCGGTAAGAGTTGGCCCCTAGTGGCCCCATATTGCTCACAAAGGTACGTCTGCCGATGTGGAATTTAAAATATAAAAACGTTTATAATTTAATTCCTGTACATTTCTGCGACACACATACACACTATATATATATTATATATATATATATATATATATATATAGATAGATAGATATGAGATAAATTACTTATACATGCAATTAACCAGTTAGCTAGTTATAGAACTCCGTCTGTATTCCTGAGCCAACATCGGCTAGCTAGCAAATTCATTAAAACAAAACGTTCTAAATAACGTGTTACTTGGTGTAACTTATAACTGTTGCTATAATGCAAGTGTCTGAAGTAAATATGTGAAAACAAAACTGTTCAAAAACAAAACTGCTATAATAACACACTCAAGGTGTGCATTTTTTAACAAAATATATTACTTCCGGTCCCATCCACAGTGAATCGATTCTCTCCGCACCCTGCGGGCGACTCTGAATGAACGAAAATGAACGACTTCCGGTCGTCGTTCGCAGGAAGTATTGAAATATATGTATATATTTAAGGACTAGTGAGCCACCCAGAAGAATTCATATATAAATACCCATAATGCTACCTCAATTGGATCTAATCCAAACAGAAGATATGTAGATTAAATCACATATCTGATTCAGAGCAGAACTGCCATATTGGTACATCCGTAGCTTCAACAATAAAACAATCAATCAAACTGTGAACATCATAACACCAGCAATACTGCACTACAGAATATAACAATACAACATGACAAATAATAAATGTATTAAGATGCAAGTTTATGTCAACACCCCCTCATTTTAAACAGCCACTTTATAATATCCTAGAGCTGCCGTCAGGTTATTAATATCAGTTAAAATGATTAAGTATGAAGTGGTGCAGTATGATGTGATTGACACACAATGTCCCATGAGTTACCTGCGACAGAGCTGGATGCAGGTCGGGCGTGCAGGGCCACGTCAGGCTGTGTTGGACTATGAGGAAGCCCGGGCATCTGCTGAAGCTTGGACACTGTCATGCTGTGTGTCCCACCTTCCGAAGATGTTGGGGGAACCAGCAAAGGCTGCTGGGATTGGACTGAAGTAGGGGGCAGGTGTGGAGGTCTGATTTTCTCAGCCATCAGCTGCTCTTTGATCTTGTTAATTAGAACGAGGTTGTCCAGCTAAAAACAGTGAGTGCAGTGGACATATGAATAATTCGAGAAGACCTATACTGGTTAATACCTGCTAATCAGCTAAGCTAGGAATGCCTGGAAGCTAAGCTGTTCCTAGAACAAGTCTGGTATGCATCAGTGTTAAATGAATTATTAAGTAAACAGATCACTACAAAAAAATACATTACACAATGTTCCACTCAATCAGCAGTAACATTTTTGATGTTTAGTAATGTAGCTAACAAGTAATGAAATCTCACCCAGAATGTTTTCTGTAAACATCTGTCTCAAAACTATCCCATAGTCCCATACCTCAGGACTTACTATACTATATAAACATGGACATAATTGACAGTGTAACTTTATGGAAGGGAGGCCATCTTGAAAAACTTTAGCTTAAACTTAAATACTTACATTAGAAAGACAGATTCTGCGCAAATTTGGGCAAAGTTGTTTATTGTAGAAAATAAGATTATGGTTCTTTATCATGGCATTTAAAACAACCTTTATAGACATTCAGGCATTTACAGTTATGTAAATGATTTTGGATGAGATAATCATCCAAAAGCCTTACAGCTCTGGTACATTATGTATATATACACACTCAATACAAATATATATATACAATAAAATATATATATTTTTTTTATTATTATTATTTTTTTTATTAAATAAAGTAAACAAAGATTACCATGTCTCAGTTGACTGATGACATTTGGGGTAATGGGAACAGTGTATAAATTAGATTTTTTGCTAAACTACTCCTTTAAATTTAAGGTAAAATAAATATCCCCCCTTGGTCTTAAAAGTTGTAATGCACTTTTTTGTAACTTAAATAATGTAAAATTAATTAATTAAAGATTCTCACCTGACCAGGCATTGCAGGAGGCGGAGGCCAGAAGTATGGGTTATTAAACCGTGGCTCAGCCATGCTGTCGGAAAAAAAAAAAAGAAAATCAACAAACACTCTACGTTACATTCTGTACAACAAACAGTCATTACAGCTGTTCAGGATTACTGCGAAACAAACATAATAGGACATGGAGTAAGATATTTTCATCGATAAAATTGGTATGTATATAATGGTGTGATGTACTGTATGTATGTATCTGAGATCTGAATTAGCTGCTGTAGAGAGTAACACAAGTGATACTAAAATGGAAGTGACGTGATGACCACAAAGCAAAAAAGTATTCGGAGTGACCAGTGCAGAAGAACTCAAGCGCTGGTGAGATTCTGATGCACTATTTGACAGTGGTTCTTCTATATTTGGAGGGAAAAATAACTTCTCTTAACTACACATATCCTACAGCTTACTGAAGTGAAGCAAGGCTAAAGCAATACTAGGCAAACAGAGCCCCTCCTAATCCTCCAACTACCCCAACCCAACCCCCAACAAAGTCCTGACCCTACAAACAAAACTGGCAGCACACTTCATCAGTCATGAGCACAAACCAGCTCGTGTAAAAGCTCCTGAAAGAAATGCATGTGAGCATTTACACAAAATCGTCGCATAACGCAGGCTAAAATTTCTCCTCGAGTTCCAACAGGAAGTGAAACAGACACCCACAACCACCATTAAGAAAACATTCTGCAAAAGTCTGGGGTTCATACCCCCGACATATCATCTTTATTATTTTTGGCTTGTGCAAATGAACTCCTCTGTGCAGACCCCTAGTCAAACAGTCTTCAACCCGGAGCACACTGCCAAAACATGCATGGCCTAGCGTTGCAGGGCAAAAAAAATAATTCATAGTGCATGAAAGTGATATTCCTCAAATAATCGTGCGGAAAGATTTCTAGAAGGCCGAGTTATGTCTCAGAGAAAAGTGAACGGAATGATTGCAATGCAAGACCAAAAGAGAGCTGGAAAATGTTTTTGTGTACATGACTGTACATCAAACTAATTTTCACACTTGTAGTGCATAATGTAGACAAAAATAGCCCAATGAGCATGCTGCAATGGTGTTAAACACTGAGGTTTATTTAAGCGCTGCAACTTGTGATGTCACATTTACACTTACGTTCACACTACTCAAGTGACGGTTCATTTTCGATGCATGTACATTACACAGAGCCATGATTTCAGCGACAAGGTAAAGTGACAAATCCAAATAATTACTCAAACAAAATCCTGTGGTGTGCATGTCATCAGTTCCCAGCTCACATCTTTAGTTCCTACCTGCAATTAGTTCCCTTTTGCTGTTTGAGTAACCACGGTTTAACCTTTTCCTGTCATATACAACCTATTGTTAAATGTATATATGCATTATGCATAGATATTATGCAGAAAAAAGTCAATCTTGGAAGGAAGCAGCAGAAATCGTTGCCGGGTCTAGTGAGAGTTCATAGCTAGTACAGTTAGCTTGCTTTGCTAATCTGAGAATGAAGCTAGTATTTAATTTTTTTATTATTTAAAAACCTTAAATACAATTTCAACAGAAGTATTGTGTATAAATCATATAGTGGGTGTAGGCTATACATTTTGGATACTACAGTAACCAGATTCATCACAAAAAAAACCCAAGAACAAAACACTAGACAGGCAACACCCACAAGCGACAGACAAGTGACTACAAGCGAAATTTCATTTGCTAGTGTGAACACCGAGTTCAAATGCCATGAAAGTTTTCATGTCAGAAAAAATGGATCTATTTTGGAAATTATGAGATCATAAGAGTGAATTATATGTATGATCTTCTAATTTGCATAATATGTTTTTCTAATTTGCATACTGAATGCAATATCGGTATTGCGATAATGATGAACAAACGATATATTGCGCGTGCCTTAGCCGACACACAATAAATTCTTAAACGTACAGAGATGTAATTTTAAAGTGCATATTATTTTAAGCCCCATTCAAGGAATTTTGCAACAAATGATGCTCAATGGTCGTGAAATAAAACATTAATTTGCATACAAGAGGTCACCGGAGATAGATAGAGATACACACACACACACACACACACACATATATATATATATATATGAGAATGATACATATTATACAGTGATACAATGTATAATATCCGTGTATGTAAAAATGAGAGCGTGGGAGAGAGATAAGAGAGAGGAGGTGCAGGGCTCCAGCATTGCAACACCCCACCACTGGAATCAGAAATCCGTGTAAAAAAAATAAAATGCAAAAAAATAGTCGTAACGATTTAACATACATACAATAAAGCGTCTCCGACTGTCACCTTAAAATCCCCGATCAAAGCCGTGATCACAACTTGGGCTACTTAACTTTTCTCCTTTCAATCTATCGGCATCCTGGAAGTTTTACTATCACCTCTTTTTATAAATACTAAATATACACACGTAAATCAAACGCAAAGGCAAAAGAGCGGATAAAAAAAACAAACAAACCCTGGTTTGGAGGCTGGAGGAAAAGCGCGATGCGCGCGCTGCCTGGGCCGCCTCTCCCACATTCTCAGACAGTTTTATTAAAAAATTCAGACAAAAGGAAAACAAAAATGGCAGCCTGTCTTTATTTTTATAAAGGAACCAGACGCCATATTCTGCAGATCCCCCGAATTTGTGCGCAGAAATGAATCCTTAAAAAACTCAAACGGGTCGCGCGACACCTTAAACAAGCCATCCGTTTATTTGCATTAAGAGCTCGAATGATTGTTTACTTAGATCTGCAGGTTTGAATAGCCCGGCTCGAAGAGGGGGAGAAAAAAAAAGACACGAAAAAAAAAAAAAACGCGCGCGCGCGCACACGCACACACACACACACACACACAAGAGACTTCCTACAACAATCATGCCGCACAAAATCGCGACGAAGAGCATGCACGGTCTGGTCTGGATTAAAAAAATAATAATCAATTAGCGACTATAATAAATAACATCCGGCCATTTTCACAGCTGCACAAAACAGTAGCTATTTTAATGCATTGAGAGATAGAGAGAAAATCCACATGTAAGACGCCTGTCTTCAGCCATTCCCCTGCTTTAGATTTTTTTTTTTTTTTGAACTTTTCCGAGCACTGGGATAACTCCGGACAAATCACACAACACTATGCGTAAAATAACCCACGCGCCACTAATCACAGACGCATATACTCACCCCCAATGGGTCAATCCGGATTCAATGTAATCTCTTTAATTAAAAAAAAAAAAAAAGGTAAAGATCTTCTTTCAGCTCGCTTTCAGTCGGAGTTCAGACCTTCCGGGTCGCCTACTGTTCACTTCTGGGTGCTGCAGGCAGAGAGCTCCAACACACTCATCATTTCTGCTCAGCTCCAATATTCAGCAACAAAAAGCAAATAATGCCAAAGAACATCCGTGCATTTTTCATTCATTTTCATTATATTTTATATATATATATATATATATATATATATATATATATATATATATATATATATATATATATATATATATATATATATATAGGTCGAACATCATTCATTTTGCGGTAATAATAACAGTAATAGCTAATATTAGTACTAATTAATGTAGGTCTTAAAAAAAAAAAACAGAAAGACCCCAAACACAATCCTAATACAGACACTACATTGACCTTAGCAAGTGAAAGATACGGTAAAGTGCAAAAGTTTTCATACACTTTCGCCTTTGTGTGACGATGCAAATTTAAGTCACAGCAACAAAACATTAGTGTTTCTTTCTTATTCTTTTTTTTATAAACACAAAACAGACGTGTCTTCTTTATTACAAATAACAATGCTCAAACAGGTTGTAAGTGTACATATGTCTAGCTATATGTATGATGTAGGCTATAATAACACTAAACTGAAAAAACTACAGCTAAAATGCAGCTAATAAAAGTGCCTGAATTAGACTTTTTTTTCATTTTGTGTAATTTTGTAGTGTCTGAGTGATACAGAAATATGTAATTTGCACAAATATATCAACATATTTGCTTCTTGAAGTTATTTCCGCACACTGAAAGGCTCGAAACGTTTCTTATTCCTGAGTCGATTTAAGATCCTTTGTCCTGTTGTGGATTTCTGGATTTAATATTCATGAGAAAAAAGTATACTGCGATTTTAAAATTATTATTATTATTATTATATTTTTTTTTTTTTTTTACACCCAGAAATCATGTTGAATGCATAACATACATGAGGAACTTTTCTACTCAATTGTACTCCAGGCCCAAACAGCGCCCCCTTTAAGACACCCCAGTGATGTCCAATGGTACAAATTATTCGCTTCCTATTTTATGAGTGTATATTTACATTTTCATTTATTATTATGTTCATCCTAAGCAATTTCACTCTGAGAAAAATAGGGTACTGAACGGAACCAGTCCTTGTGGCTGGGGTGGTGCTGTCAAGTGTGCAGTTTTTATACCTTTACCTAGAAAACTGCACAGTGAAAGATACAATATTTACTCTAAAAGGTCATTATCCAATTATATACCATAATGTTACTCTATATAAACACAATTCCAGGTGAAATATATATCAACGGTACACAATAAGGGTACCATCCCAGCAGCAAGGAAAGGTACAGCTTAGTACCCTTTGTACCAAACAGGGAGCTGTTCGATGACTCAGTTCAGTGACACCATACAAGTGCAAATTAGCTGAACTAAATTTGACTACATTGTCTTTTGCTTAAACCTTCCCAACACTGTGTTGTCTTTTCTTAAGTATTACCCAGAGTGTAATTTTTTCCCCCTCAATTATTTTGTCCTACTATTACTGAAGATTTAACTGTAAAATTTTACTGACAATCATTTAACAGCTGGACTATTATCTAACAATATTTCAGGTTTTATTTGTCATACTCCAGTTAATGCTCCATTAAAGGCACCACATTGGTATTTAATCTCCAATCATGTATTACCCATGATGCACTTCTGGCAGCTGGCTTCAGCTTTGGGAAGCATAGAAGCTAAACGGCACCTCACCAGGCTCTAGGAGAACCCAGAGGAAACCCCTAGAGCACGGGGAGAACATGCAAACTCCGTGCACACATAGCGAAGGTGGGACCCCAGAGATGTGATGCAAACTTAGCCACTGTGCCCCTTTATAGACACTAGTAACGCTTTAAAATAGATTCTGTAGAGAACGTAAAGGTATTTATCCATGATGGCTCCACACCAGCAACAAGAAAAATCCATGTGGTACCTTTACTTCTGCATGTATCTCTGTTTGAAATTTTTGATTCTTTCTTATTTCCCCCTTCATTTTTTCACTGTTTGGCAGAAGGTGGCAGCATTCCCAAATTCTTCCCAAGTTTTATTTCACATAAAAAAAAAGCTATGGGTACTTACTAAGACCTTAGTCTCTTTGAGAACCGAGTTGCAGCCCTAATCCTGCACACCTGCCCCAGATAATCGGTTCTGATTAACCGGATTAGTGCGTGCTGAAGCTGAAATATGTCTGCTCATCAACCTCAACAATATCAACCAACACCCACAGTAATAATAACAACTCCAAGTCAAAGAAGATGACACAATTGTTTGTCATCTCCCTCCCCCCATGCAGTTAACAATGTAGCTGGGACTAGTTTTGTTCTACACACACACCCTTTTCTTCACTAATGTGCTCACATGAACACACCACAAACAGGTGAAGCAAAGGGAGGGTTGACCTGTATGGACACGTCCCACAAGGGGCGGGTTCGAGACAACACACACACACACACACTTGCACACAGAAGGATGATTTGCTGTGTGCATACACTCACCAAAGGTCACTCTGGAGTTTTCAGGTAAGGTGGATTTACCTGAACTTTTTGAACTTTTAATTCACTATTGTGTCATGTCTCTCCTCTCTCTGTCTCTCTGTGTGTCTATCTTGACCTCTCTCTCAGCTGTTGGTCAGAAAGTGCAAACAACCTGAACAGGTTCATCCACACGTTACTGCAGGCAAAACAACACAACTCAGGATTCCCGTGTGTGAGAGTCAGTCTGAGCCTCTCTGAGCCTCTCATTAGGATTTGTCTAAAACATTATCACACTTCTAATGTAAACACTATGTATCCTAATTTCTGCTCAGGTGCAACAGGGCCTCATTAAAGTTTTTTTTTGATTGTTGAAATTCTTTATTATTAGGATAAACCCACTTTTCAAGGGGGTCTTACAGTTTTTCGATTTAAAAGGAATACTGTACTTATTTGTGCTCAGCCTAGGTTTTTAGGATCTGCGTAACCTTTGCAGTGACGTTTATATAGTACCAGTGTGTTGTCAAATATTTATGCTTTAAATGTAATCTCAGAATTAAACGTAGCAAATCTTTATTACTGACATGTTTCACAGTTTTCTTATAAACTCATTTCAGACTATCAAAATGAAGTAAAGGTCACTTGCATACACTTTCCCAGGAGAAATATACACATTTAAACGTGCAAACATGTACCCTTATGGTACCTCAGTGAAAAGTACCCTTAATTTGGTACCTTTCTTTCTCAGAGTGCTCTAGTGTGCATTTGCTGACTTCACTCCATTTCTGTGTTTTCTTAGAAACCACATTTTTAATAGCTTATTACAACTTGGTGGTTAGCACTGTTGCCTCCCACCTCCAGGGTTTGATTCCCGCCTCCGCCCTGTGCTTCGGGGTTTCCTCCGGGCACTTTGGTTTCCTCCCCCATCCAAAGGCATGCTTGTAGGCTGATTGGCATTTCTAAATTGTCTGTAGTGTGTGAATGTGTGTGTGCTTGTGCCCTTGTCTCTTTAACAAAATGAAAGACCCAATAAGTTTGCAATCAGCATTTAAAAACACTTATTGCGCTTTTGTTCCTAAACTTTCAACAAATATATACTATATTCTATCTCTCACCCTTTCTCTCAAGATGGTGACGGTTTGCATTTTTGTCTAGTCTTAATCACTTTAATTAGCCAATTACTTTTCACAAGAATAAGGCAGCTGCTCACAATATCACACAAGAACAAATGCGTAGCTACATGAATTTGCACCATAGATTCCTTCTGGCATGAAAAACATTTGTTGTTTATGGGTGGGGCGATATGACGCATCGTATCACAGTGTGTGACATTCCTACGATACACAGCATGTAGCACGATATTTAAGTCAAGTTTGCTAACAGTTTCCCAGCAATGCAGTTGTGTTGCATTTTTAACAAAATGAGTTAAAAATACATGCATTTGTTTGTTTATATATATATATATATATATATATATATATATATATATATATATATATATATATATATATACACACACACACACACACACACACACACGGTGGTGTGAAAGTGTTTGCCCCCTTCCTCATTTCCTGTTCCTTTGCATGTTTGTCACACTTAAGTGTTTCGGAACATCAAACCAATTTAAACAATAGTCAAGGACAACACAAGTAAACACAAAATGCAATTTGTAAATGAAGGTGTTTATTATTAAAGGTGAAAAAAAATCCAAACCATCATGGCCCTGTGTGAAAAAGTGATTGCCCCCTAAACCTAATAACTGGTTGGGCCACCCTTAGCAGCAACAACTGCAACCAAGCGTTTGCGATAACGTGCAATGAGGCTTTTACAGCGTCCTGAAGGAATTTTGGCCCACCTATCTTTGCAGAATTGTCCTAATTCAGTTACATTAGAGGGTTTTCGAGCATGAACTGCCTTTTTAAGGTCATACCACAACATAATAGGTCAATAGGATACAGGTCAGCTTTGGCTAGGCCACCCAAAGTCTTCATTTTGTTTTTCTTCAGCCATTCGGGGTGGACTTGCTGGTGTGTTTAGGATCATTGTCCTGCTGCAGAACCCAAGTTCGTTTCAGCTTGAGTACACGAAAAGATGGTCGGACATTCTCCTTCAGGATCTCTTGGTAGACAGCAGAATTCATAGTTCCTTTTATCACGGCAAGTCTTCCAGGTCCTGAAGCAGCAAAACAGCCCCAGACCAACACACTACCACCACCATATTTTACTGTTGGTATAATGTTCTTTTTATGAAATGCAGTGTTCCTTCTACGCCAGATATACTTGGACACACACCTTCCAAAGAGTTCCACTTTTGTCTCATCGGTAAACAGAATGTTGTCCCAAAAGTCTTGGGGATCATCAAGATGTGTTGTGGAGAAATTGAGATGAGCTTTGATGTTCTTTTTGCTCAGCAGTGGTTTTCTCCTTGGAACTCTGCCATGCAGGCCATTTTTGCCCAGTCTTTTCCTGATGGTGGAGGCATGAACGCTGACCTTAACTGAGGCAAGTGAGGCCTGCAGTTCTTTGGACGTTGTTGTGGGGTCTTTTGTGAACTCTTGGATGAGTCGTCGCCGCTGTGCTCTTGGGGTGGGGAATTTTTGGGGCGCCCGGCCACTCCTGGGAAGGTTCACCACTGTTCCATGTCTTCGCCATTTGTGGATAATGGCTCTCACTGTGGTTCGCTGGATTCCCAAAGCTTTGGAAATGGCTTTATAACCCTTTCCAGACTGATAGATCTCAATTACTTTCTTTCTCAATTGTTCCTGAATTTCTTTGGGTCTCGGCATGATGTGTAGCTTTTAAGGATCTTCTGGTGGACCTTACTGTGTCAAGCAGCTCCTATTTAAGTGATGCCTTGATTGTTAACAGGTGTGGCAATAATCAGGCCTGGGTGTGGCTAGAGAAATTGAACTCAGGTGTGGACAACCACAGTTATAGTATGTTTTAACAAGGGGGGCAATCACTTTTTCACACAGGGCCATGATGATTTGGATTTTTTTTCACCTTTAATAATAAACACCTTCATTTACAAATTGCATTTTGTGTTTACTTGTGTTGTCCTTGACTATTGTTTAAATTGGTTTGATGTTCGAAACACTTAAGTGTGACAAACATGCAAAGGAACAGGAAAGGAGGAAAAACACTTTTCACATTCACAAAACTGTGTGTATATATATATATATATATATATATATATATTATATATATATATATATATATATATATATATATATATATATATATATATATATATATATATATATATATATATATATATATATATATATATATATATATATAACTTTTATATATTAAAAAAAGGAGAAATAATATTTCTAATACTAAGATTTTTGATCAAATCAAGTTCTTCCAGTCAGTTTGTAATTATTTTTTAAACAGTTAAAAAAATATATTTTCATGATATTGGCATGTGTTGTCAACTTATCATGAAGAAAAATCCTCTGCAAAGAACCTTCTTGTCATGAACCATTTTTGTTTTTATTGTATACAATTCTTTGGAGATGAAGTGCTTTTGTTTCTTTATCAGGTTCTTCAGAGCAGTGTATTGGTTCTTCAAGGTCAAATCATCCCTTAACAGGTTAACATGAACCCTATAAGGTTCTCTGTGGGACTGGAAAAGGTTCTCCTGGCATCACTCTTTAGAACCTTACTTTAGTTCCTTAAAGCACTAACAAATGGTTGTTGGTTTATTTATTTATTTATTTTTTCACCAGAGAACTTCTGATAACATGGTTCCTTGTGGCACTGCTGTGAAGAACCATTTCTGGGTACTTTAAAGCACCAGTAAATAGAGTAATAATATCTTAGTGCTTTTTTATTTATTTATATATTATTTATATATATTATTGCATACATACCCAACAAGTTACATTTACTGGGGTGGCCTAGTGTATAAAAATTGAAGTTATTTATTCTTTGTTTTGTTTGAAATGTGATGTTCAGTAAAAATGACTGATTTTCATTCAATACATTTGATAGTTTGATTGCGCAAGGTGTTCATCTGAATCATCTGAACACACAGTTTGTGCAATAACATTATATTCAGTTATAACTTGCAACATACTTGCCTCACTTTAGGAACTTCATTTAAACTACGATTATATGGTAAGGTGATGTGCAAAAAATATTAAATTATAGGTAAAGCTTTTTATGATGTGTATAATAAGAATATTGTCACCATTATACCATAAACTGTTGTTATGAAAGAGAAATTTCCCTCTGAATCAGCCTCTTCACTATGGATTAAAGCGTGTTAGTTTTAAGGCATAAAACCCTTTCACTATCAAATGCTTCTGGGAGCTCAAGGACAAAAGCTTGCAAAAGCAAATACAAGCACAAACAGTGTGTCAACAAAACCCATGTGGTGAGATTAGCAATCTAGGGGTGAGTGACATGATTAATATATCACCATGCTTCATATCAGACATTTCTATAACAAACGATATGTATGATGGAGTGGTTTGATGTCTAGAAAAAGAAATTAACAGTAAAAAGAAGGAACATATCAAAAGATTTTTAATGAAAGACTTGTATAACAGTGTAGGATCACATGTCAATATATTAATCGAAAAGCAGCAGCATGACCCACACACACACATTACTGTGCAAAAGTCTTGGGCACAGGCAAAGAAATGCTGTGAAGTGAAGATGCCTTAAAAATGCTGAAATTGTATGTCATAAACAACCCTTTTTCTGCTTTAAAAATGCTTCTGTCATCTCAGAAAGACTTTGTGAGGTTTTATAAGTAAATTAGTTGGAAGTTTTTCTGACTATCTTTGGGAAATTGCCACAGATCTTCTGGTGACGAACCTCAAAAGACCATCAATCCTGTTTCTGGTTTTACAAATAAAACCAGAACAACTTCACTATGATTTTTGTCTGAAAAGTGGCATATTGTGTAATATTTGCTTTCTTTACTGCCATACAAACATGTTCTTGTAACAGTTAATTGTTTTGTTGGAAAACTGTTTGGAATCAAAACTTTAAATTCACTCAATAATGCAAAGACAAATGTGGTATTTAAAATAAGACTTTTGCACAGTACTGTTTGTGCAAACATCTATCTATCTATCTCTATCTATAGATAGATAGATAGATAATATAGATAATATAGATATAGTGCAGGATTTATCCATATGCAAAAAACAAAATGCATGCAGAGGATTGTCCACGTGCAACCCACGGCCCAGCCCTAATGCAAATCACACATTGTTTGCATGAGAAATTTGCACAATTACATTTTACAATATGTAAATCATTACTACACAATTTTTTAACAACCAATTATTACACATTATTTTACTACCAATCTGTGATCACATCTCGGTGTAGTGTCATTTCACCTCTTTTTCCTTTTTTGTTTTTAAATGTAAATCTGAAGCAGAAACTACTGTAGAGATTTGGCCAGCTCCTGTTTCAGAATTACACGCAATGCTTCAGATTTTACATAATGGTTAAACTTATTAACAGTTGTAATAATGTGACGCGGTTTTATAAAATGGCTACAAAAGCATAAGATACACCGGCGTTATTCAATTTACTATTAATAATATTTGCAATAAATAATTCTTCCACATAATGTAGTCTGTTATCAGTAAGCATTTGTTGCTAAACGGCATCACGGATGCTGCGGACAGAATGATGACGAAATAATTTTATTATAACAGTAATCCTAATGTGTTCAATTGATAACTTAATATATTATGAATAATATCTGCGAGGCAGAAGGTCGCTCCAAGGTGTTGATAGATCCTGAGTTCAAGTTACTGCTTTTGTGGAGTTTTGCTTGTTCTCCCTGTGTTTGCTTAGGTTTCCTCTAGGTTCCCAGGTTTCCTCCCACCTCCCGGAAACATGTAGATGGACTGACTCTAAATAGTGTCAATGTCTGATGTTCCGAGATGGACTAGCAGGATAAAGAGATTACTAAAGATGAATAAATAATTCGGCCGTTTTTCATTTTCAGTATGCTGGAGTATTTTCAGTATGATAAACTATAATTGACCGTCTTCTTGTTTTAGAAATTACGGCATTAATAAAGAATTTAATTATCATAATAGTTTTGGTTTCAAAAATCTGATTTGCATTCCAAGTTGTTTTGAAATACTCGATACACATGCGAAAATCGAATATTTCACGACTTCGACTGCCTCAGCCAATCAGATTTTACAACAGAAAACGTCTGTTTTATAAAAGTCAAGTAATCATCATCTGCATTAACCAGCGTTCACACAGTTAGTAAGTCCACAATGACCAACATGAATATTATTTATTAATGAAACGTTTACTGATGTTAATTGAGCCTGACGCAAAGTCCATAATTTACAGCTGGACACCAGAGCTCAGGAACTTTGAACATATGTTCTATGACCTTTTTATAGTGATAATTTAATAATAATCTCAAAGAACTGTAGTTCTGATTTTGAGTAGCAATTTTACATCAAAATGTGAATTTCCCAATATTGTATAGAAAATGTATATTCAAGCTTCACGTTCACATTAGCAAGATCTAGCCTTCCCTTAATAGTTAATGTTACACGCCTAATAAGTGCCGCACAAAGCACAAAGTTCACGCTGAGCTGCATTGCGACATCGCATTTTTTTTGCAACTTTACGTCATTCTAATCTGTACTGTCATGATATTTATGCGTAAGCGGCAGATTTTTAATCTACTAGTCTCATGCCACTCTTCACATGGACCGAGATGTCGCAGTTGGACCACATAAATATTTCTAGAACAGCAGCTCTGATACTAGTGCAGCTACAAACCACAGGTTTATATGAATGTGCTCGTTGTAATTGTAAATGTTTCGAGGACGTGTACAGCTGACACATCTCACAAACCGATTAAAAAACGTGCAATCTTTGATACGGGGACATTTTCTGTAAGGAGATGTTTATATATTTATTTAATATTTATGAAAGTAGTCTCCAGTGTCAGCAATGTGCAACAGACAGAGATAAAGATGTAAAGTTTTACTACATGTTCAGGACAGAGTTTACACTTTTTGCGATTTCTCTGTAAAATGGCAAGCCGGGGGGGAAGGGAGGTTGTTGAGGGAACGACTGTTTATAGCAGCTGTAATATAACTAACGTGTTTCATGGACGTTCCACAATTTTAAATGTAATGATAAATGAATAAAAAGGTGGTCATTATTTAATTAACATGAAATTGTCTACTAATTGCTGTGATATAAGTACAATAACACAATTCAGGACATGCTGCTATAAGAAAACTTCAGGATGATATTAACGCAACTTCCCTGTTGTTGGTTATGTTCCCTGGAACTTGGTTTGTGGTATGAGCAGCTGATTGACTTCATAGTATTATTACTTGGCAGGAATGTTCAGGGATATTGGAAAAGGTGTACTGTGGCTACAAAACTGTTTTTGATTGAACAGATGAAATGAAAACCTGTAGCCACATTAGACCTGTTAGTGGATACAGTTGTGCATGAAAGTTTGTGAACGCTTTAGAATTTTCTATATATCTGCATAAATACGACCTAAAACATCGGAAAGTAGATAAAGAGAACCCAATTAAATTAATGAGACAAATATTATATTTGGTCATTTATTTATTGAGGAAAATGATCCAACAGTACATATCTATGAGTGGCACAAGTATGTGAACCTCTAGGATTCACATACTTGTGCAACTCCTAGATATGTAATATTGGATCATTTTCCTCAATAAATAAATGACCAAGTATAATATTTCTGTCTAGCAGTTCATTTGAAGGTGAAATTAGTCAATGGGATGACCATCAGGTGTGAGTGAGTGAGCACCTGTTTTATATAAAGAACAGGGATTTATCAAAGTCTGATATTCCGAACACATGTTTGTGGAAGTGTATCATGGCACAAACAAAGGAGATTGCTGAGGACATCAGAAGATGATTTGTTGATGTTCATCAGGTTGGAAAAGGTTACAAAACCATCTCAAGAGTGTGGACTCCATCAGTCCATAGTCACAGAGATTGTGAACAAATGGAGAAAATTCAAGACCATTGTTCCCCTTCCCAGTAGTGGAGAACAACAAAGATTAGAGCAAGACGTGTAATAGTACATGACTATTGTACATCCAGGTAATGTTTAAGCAACTAAAGTCCTCTCTCACATTGGCTAATGTTAATGTTTGAGTCCACCATCAGGAGAACACTAAACAACATTGGTTTGCAGTGCTGCAAGGAGAAAGGCACAGCTCTCCAAAAAGAACATTACTGCCAATCTGCAGTTTGCTAAAGATCACACATAAACAAGACAAAATGCTATTAAAAATGTTTTGTGGACAGATGGGATCAAAATAGATCTTTTTGTTTATATGAGAAACATTATGTTTGGAGAAAGGAAATCACTGATACCTAGCATAAGAACCTTATCCCATCTGTGAAACATGATGGTGGTAGTATCACAGTTTGAGCCTGTTTTGCTGCATCTGGACAGGGATGACTCGCCATCATTGATGGAACAATGAATTTTGAATTATACCAGCGAATTCTAAATGGAAATATCAGGACATCTCTCTGTGATCTGAATCTCATGAGAAAGTGGGTCATTCTCAAGTCATTCTACCAAAGAACAGTTAAATAAGAATAAAGTTTATATTTTGGAATGGCCAAGTCAAAGTCTTTACCTTAATCCAATAGAAATGTTGTGGAAGGACCTGAAGCAAGCAGTTCATGTGAGGAAACCCACCAACATCCCAGAGTTGACGCTGTTCTGTACTAAGAAACGGGATAAAATTCCTCCAAGCCGATGTGCAGGACTGATTAACAGTTACCCCAAACGTTTAGCTGCAGTTATTGCCGCACAAGGTGCTCACACCAGATACTGAAAACAAAGGTTCACATACTTTTACTTCTCACAGATATGTAATATATGTAATCTAAATGACCAAGTATAATATTTTTGAATCTAATTTTAGGACTTGTGTGAAAAATTTGATGAGGTTTTAGGTCATATATATGCAGATATATAGAAAATTCTAAAGGGTTCACAAAATTTCAAGCACAACTGAAATAAAAATGAAATAAAAATTCACTTCATTTAAAACTCAAATTATTTAATTTACAAGGTTAAATTAAATGTCTGCACTTATATAGCAAAGCGCTTTACACTGTGTCTCATTCATTCTCTCTCTCTCACACACACACACCCCAGTGGTAGCAGAGCCTCCATGGAAGGCACGAACTTGCCATCGGGAGTAACTTGGGGTTACTTTTAGTGGACAACCACTGCTCTACCACCTGAGCCACAGCCGCCTAGACATGGATGAATATCGCTACCATTTTACTTTACGGAGACGCTAGTCAAACATTATACATCACTTATTAAAGAGTCTAGTGTACGTACTGTAGGCTGCTGTGTACACTTCCTGACTGAAACCTTTGGTTTAAAATGGTAGCGGTGTAGGGTGGCGTGGTGCTGCATATATAAATAACTGCACGATAATCTTATTAGGCAGTAAGGTCTGGAAACCGGAAATATGGTTCATGTGGTAATATCTTAGGCGTACATGATGGTATCTAAAAGCACGCAGTGGTTTAAAAAAAAAAAAAAGCTATGTTCTTTCAGTGGCTCCAAAATTAAACAAATAAAAAATACTGTGCTCAAAAAATGTGGCACAAGATTCAGTGGCGAAGAAAACAAACTGGTAATACCAGAACATTCATAAAATAATAACCACATCATCCATTGGCTCACTTGATAAAAGTGAGCAGAGCTTAGATGACAGCTTCACAAAGAAGGATGACCTTTTAAAGACTGTACTGTGCAGAGCAAGAAAAATAGCTTGTTTTTTTTTTGGGCACACATACCTACCTAACTGGTGTTTTCTGCCATCTATACGAGAACAGTAATAAAACTCAACAACGATAGGTTTGGGAAATGGCTCATCCAGGAGGAATGATGGCTCATGTTCAGTCAGTCAAGTCAGATTGCCCATATTTCACACAGGTTTTGTTTGTGGAATTTTAATACTGGTAGCACCAGCAGCAGTTTTATGCACATTCATGAACTCTTTTGTTAGTAAACAATGTGCTTATTAACTTGTTATTCCACATCAGGGCTGGGTCCAGGGTGTACCCAGTCTTATGCCCGTTGCTACATGGGATAGGCTTCAGGTTCCCCATGACCCTGAAAAGGACAAGTTGTATAGAAGATGGATGGATGGATGGATGCATATCATGACTTGGCGTATTGTGATACAATATTTCCTACCATATAAAGCAGTATTGTTTACTTGAGTTTTCTCCTAATCCAATGTTTTTGTTCCACAATGTTCAAAGGTTTTTCAGGGTATGGACATTGGGAAAGTCAATCAAATTGCAATGTTCAAGAGTCTGAAGTATGTGGCCAGCTAATTGTACACACATTAGAGTGGCCTTTTAGTGGACAGTGGGCAGAGCATCTGAGCATCAGATAAAATGCTCTGACTATCACCAGATCATGATCCCATATGAAATGTCTTAATATTACCTAGAGGTCATAAAATGTCAACTGGTTCTTTGGTTGTTGAGAACTCAAATCCTTTCAGAAAGCTATAACTGTTCAATGAAATCTTCAGAGAATTGTTTTGAGCCTTAGTATGATGGTGTTTAATCTTCTTCTCCAGGTCTAAGGATGGACGGCGTCCTGGAGGCGACGATCGCTCTGTGCGGATGCAAAGTGCTGTGCAGCGTTCTGTGTCTTCCTGCTTTCAAAAACTCCATCTCCTCGGTCAGCCTGTGCTGCATTTGCCTCTTGCTCTTCACCGATTTCTCAATCACTAGTAAGCATGTTTCTCAAGATCATCACATTTGTTTCCCATCCTACTCATGTTCATCACCTTTCGTTCATGTTCTTCCAGTGTTTCTGGTGTACCTTTGGTCTGCCGCACCCAGACCCTTGTTTTTTCACCCGTCTTCTGATGTCCTCGCCCTGCGCTTCATGCTGTTCCTTAGTGATACGTATGAGGCCGTGTTGATTCTGACCCCGCTGCTGGTGGCTGTGGAAATGCTGGTTCGTCTCTTATGGGGCAGAAAGACTGCGACATCCATTGTGGGTGATGCAAAAGAGGAAACATTGTTTTTAAAAGACGTTGACGGAGTCACCTGGAAGACGAGACAACAACAGAAAGGAGAGGAGAAAGAGAACAACGCAGAGTTCTTAAAAGCTTTAGGTTTCCTCAGTTGCCTCATGCTTTGGTTCATTTGTGGGACGTACGCCGGGTTTAGTTGGAGGCAGGAGCAGATGATGGTGAGATCCTGCCTGGAAAAAGGCAGCTTGCTCTCGACGTGCCTCCCTTGCCTCGTCACTGCTTCTTCACCAGTTAGCAAGCAACTATTTTGGGCTCTACCTGCTGCTGTTCTCTTGCTAGCATTCACTGCAGTTCTGAGCTTAATCGTTGCAAAGCTGACCCCCAGAATTGTTCATTCAGAGCTGCTGAAATGCACAGAGAACTTTGATGCCCTCCAACAAACGCAAACACATCCACCCACACCTGAGAGGACCTCTGTTCCTGCTTCGAGCTTCTCACACAATTGCGACGTTGACACAGAAAAGACAGCGAACAGCTGCGCCATTCAAAGCTCGCATAATAAACGACGATGGGCTTATGGAAAGCCAGAACCATTATCTTGGAGAACAGAGCTGGCTGACAGCTGTAAATTAAAAAGTGAGAGCGTCACGCTCGTCTTGCAAGCACACTGCACAGCCCCGCACCCTCATAAGAGCCGGCTTTGGCAGACTGTGAGGGAAAGTCCCTGCCTGAGGGGAGAACTAATGACGGGACTGCTGTGTGTGCTTCTGGTGTGTGTTTTTCCTACAGTTCTCAGCACCAACATACTGCTCGTCAGCAACATGGACAATCTGGCTGGGTATGTCGTGAAGCATCTGCTCACTCCACTGCACGGTAAATGAGCGGTTAAAAGGTATGCATGTTCCCACAGCACACCTCATGCCGAACAATCCTAACATTCCAAGGTTATTTGTAAAATTGGAAACCCTGAACGGGTTCAAGTGCACACACGAAGGAGCACTGACGACTGTTTTCTCAACTGCTTATTATCATGAATTCTTCTGTAGTAAATGTTTTATCTTGGTCAGGGTTAGTGTGGATCCTGGGAATACTGGGCACATGGCAGGAAATCATGCACACAGGAGGGTGCAGGGGATTTAGATTCATCTGCTGAAGGAAACTGGAGGACACAGAGGAAACCCACATGGAGACAGTTTATCCTGGTCAGGCTGGTTGTGCTTCCAGAGACTAGATCCCAAGAACACTGGGTGTGAATACACAGTGGACGGGAATTCATACGGGGCACAACACACGGCCGCTACCAGCATGTTCATGGGAGGAAACTGGAAAACCCAGAGGAAATCCATACAGACACAGGAAGAACTTGCACAGAAAATAACCTGAACTCATGACCGAACCCCAAAATGTGGAGCTGTGAGATCGCAATATGTGCCCAAGGGCTTTAGCTAGGTATTGTTTATAGTGATGGTTTAGACTGATTAGATATAGTTATGTTAAGCCATGTTCTTTGGATTTGTAACGTTCAATAAACAATGCAATCCTTTATTACATGAATAACTGCAGGAGTACTAGAATCTAATATTACTTGTTGACCAGCTGTTCTGATGTTTATCTGCTTTTGCATAATTGTTCCGACCGTTACTTTAAAAGTAAAACCAAAAAAAAAAACAACCTACCAGAATGAACACATTTTAGACAGCAGATCTGAACGTCAAAATTGGACTTGGAACACTATGCTTGCTTTTAGCACCTATCAGTTAATAACCCAAAGAGTAAATGGTATGCATGGACACGTTCAAGCAAATTATTGAGAAGGAGATTTAAAAAGGTCTAAACAATAATGGATTGTGAACACTAACAGACTAGAGGCAACTTGTTTGGTGTCAAAACAGTCAGACTTTGTGCCATCACTCGAAGGTAGTCACATTGTTTGATTTTCGGTATAAGTACACTGCCGCTTACTGTCTCTAGAACTCGACACCCAGTCAGATCATCAGATCAACAACCAAGAAAAGATCCGTTAACACTTTAAAAACACTATAGAAATGTTTACACTGTCTCTCTACACTAATGGATTGATTTCCCTTTAACCAAAAAAAAAACAAAACGTGTATCGAGTGTAGAAGTCTGCAATTTGTTTGTGAGGTTGCGAAGACATTCCTTCATGATGAAAAACTTTTTATTTTTTTTAAGTAAAATATTATCAGATGAGTATTGGTATCGAAAAAGGAAAGTGACATAGTGCCTAAGTAAGCGCAGGAGTAGTCTTTATGTAAACTTAAGTCAAGGGACGTGGAGGTGGGAAACGAGGTCTAATAAACTTACAGCTGAGACGAGAAACATTAACCCAAACATGTAAACTCTACTCATTTAGTTCTGGCAGGAAACACTCGTTTTACTAAGGCATGGAACTAGACAGAGCATGGACACATTACCGCCTGGCACCATTCTACATTCCATCTTTCCTCTATTAGTCTCTACTCTAATACTGCCGGGTGTGCGGAGCAACACCAGGGGTTTAAATAACCAGTCCCAATTACCTTAATTGCTGGTAACATTTCAAAGCACACCCTCGCACCCCCCAATAACTGAACAGAGTGGGGACAGAACAGAAACCAAAATAAGTGCACATATCCGTTGTAAACAAAGTCTTAGCGTCCATGCGCACTTCAAGCACGTGCACACGCTCTCCCACTGACTGTGCACGTCATCACCGCAGCGCCATCTGCCGGCGAGATCGTGACAATGCCATGATGTCTCTAACACCATGTACATTGTGTATTGTGTGCATTACGAACAGTTTGCTTTAATAGTTGCACTTACTCTTTTACCGTGGTGTCTTCTAATGATAATGTGGTTCTTTTTAAACCATTATTCTGTTTATTTGGCCGTTTGGATTGTCGCAGGATGTACCCATACGCATTTCTGACATCTTAATTATAATTTTTAATATAATTTTAATCTACCAAAAAAAAAAAAAACGTCAGTTATGTGTGGCGCAAACTTTTTTGCACAGAACTGTATGTGCAGAATGTAATATTCAGACACCAAAAGAAACTGTTGCTCATCGAAACGCGTCATCCACGTTTCCTTTTTTCTTTCTTTCTAATTTTTGAATGACTGCCATTTCGGTTCTTTGTGTACTCGATTGTAGCAGTCTGATTACCTTTCAGTCCCAACAACGATGAAAGGAAAAACTTTTGACTCTTCGTGCAATTGCGTGTTCCTGTGCGGTGAAGGTGAGACGAATGAAAAAGCCTGCGTGTGATTCGGAGACGGGTAAAGACGTGCTGAAGCAAGCGCCGCTGTGAAAATAATACATCAAACGTTTACCGCAGGCTCTTTTCCCTTATTCGCGTGATGTTCTCAGGGAACCAGCTGGCTTCCTCATCCCATCTGTTGTACTGTGTGTTTGTACAGCAAACAACTCAAACACTGGTCTCTTTTACCTGCAAAACAAAATCATACGCACAGTGCCGGGGGAAAATAATAGTAATAAATGATGCGTCATACTGAAAATACATACAAATAATATTATTTTACACCAGTTTAACAACCAGGGTCATTCCAACACACCTAAAGTGATTCAAAAAGAATCAGCTGATTTCTGAATGGTGCAAAAATAAATAAATCTGCCCAGCTTTTTACATCCAATGACTGAATACTCAAATGTTGTGCGTTTATAACCACACTGACTAATCATGAAACTCAGCTCACTCTGGAAGATATCTGACCTTATTAAAGCACGTTTTCATTTTAATCTTACTTTCCAATGCTTAACGTCGTCCACCCGAAAGTCCTGAAGTTACACCTTTCGACACCAGAGGTCTCCCAGCACTGCGCCATTCAATCTCAATCTGGAAGAAAAGCTGCAGTTTAAACCAACGACATTGGTTTAAAAACAACACTCTAAACAATAATACTTTTTTCCCCATCCCCCTCTCGAACATCCAGCAAAGGTTCAGCAACCCCCTTTCCACATTTTCCTTCAGGGCAAATGCTAATCTGACAGTACGTGAATTTTACATGCCAAAGAATTCAGGCCTGTGGAAACAAATCCAACCTACGGGAGGCATGTGACTCAACGACACACAGGAATAACATCAGCCTAGATGAAGAGAAGTTAGTGTTTATACCAGTCATAAAAATAAATAAATACTACAAATAATACATCACATTAAAGTGACACTAAGTACAACGAATTAATATTTAGAGCAACTGTTTTGCATCAAGACAATAACTGTGCCATGTGCATGAAGAATGTTCAGTGATGAGGTGATAAAACACTCTGTGTTGTGCTCTTATAGGATAATAATCAACGACCAGGTGGTGCGACTCAGTGTTACCACAAGGAAATGGATTACTTTCCCGAACCAGCACGTCCTGAAGTCTTTTATTCCTTTTTCGCCACAGGAATTTGTTACCTGTTATCATATTTGGAAAAGCTTGTCATGTAAACAAGAAACCAAGAAAAAGCATAAACTTCTCTGTCCTGAAGATGTACCATGTTACCTCTGACTGAGCGCTGATGCTGGAGACATAAACATCTCCTTACAGAAAACGTCACCACATCATCAATTACACACTCGCTCTCAGCATCGTCAAGATATTTCCTGCTCTCGTTTAATTACAAGGTGTAGACGTCCATGTGGCGAAACGTCGTCAAACAGAACTTAACAGCCGCAACTCTGAACAGTAGTGTTTGTGTGTTTGAAACGCTGGAGGCATTTCCAGTGAAGGATTATCATCCAATATCACGAGTAAGGATCGTGCCTCAAAAGGCGATCCGATAAACATCTAGAAATTTAATAAGCCTGAGAAGTTACGAGCTATGAAGGTGAAGTACAGGGTTTGGTTGAAAGTTGTGGGGGATGCAAACTTTTACAATTGTATATATTTAATAAAATCCTTTTTTTTTTCCTCTCCATTTTCATTGAAAATTTCTGCTGAACACGTCTACCAAAAATGACCTTTTCTCTTCTCTCCTTTTAGGATTTAATAAAATCCTAGTATATTGGGACAGATAAACCTGGGGAAACAGGATGTAAATCCTATGGGAAAAATTACTGAATAATTTAGAAATAGCTTTAAGTGGAACATATACAAGATTCTCAGAGAGAGAGAGAGAGAAGCAGCTGGGAGAACGAGAGGGCCACGGCACGTTTACAAATTACCAAATGGAATGTTACCTGGTATCTGCTTTGTTTTTTTTTATTTTTTATTTTATTTATTTATTATTTATATATATATATATATATATATATATATATATATATATATATATATATATATATATATATATATATATATATTTATATTTGTTTTTAACCAACTGTGTTCATGATCATTGTTAAATTCTTTTAAAAGATATTTTTGTAACTAAAATAATTTATTTTTGTTGTAACATCACTCCACTTTATTTTCTGTCTGATTCAAATCCAGAGACCGAACTGGTCAGGCATTTCTATATCCAGCCAACCTTCTGGCAGAGGCAACCAGGCTTTGGGCTTACATATTCTATGGACTTCCAAAGAATGAAAATTTTGTGTTGGAGGATTGTATTATTTATTTATTTTTTTAAAAAAAGAGGAAAATACAATAATTTCTGCACATTCTATTGAAGGGTGCCAATATGGGCAAACAGGTCAACACACCCAAACAGTAGTATTAATTACGTGATACTCGAGTGCTCCTGATAAGCCGTGGTTCGGAGTTCGGCTAGTCGTTTCTCCGCTCCGTTGTTAAAATAATTAAATTAAAAATGCAAGACGGATCGATTCGTCTGATGTTGTGGCTTTCATCCTGAATAGGAGAAGCGCTGCAAATAAATAAATAAATAAATAAATAAATAAATAAATAAATGAGCTGCTGTCCTCTAAAAATAAAGAAATACTTGCGTTCATAGTGAGGTTAGCATCAGCCAAACAAACAACGCTGGAAAAGGTAATGAAGTGCAATAGATGGGGTTCATAAATCCATGAAATAGAGACGTCACACCACATCGCTGGTTTCACCATTCTTTATTTGCACAGTAAAACATTTCTTTCATGAAGGTCCAGCAGTGAGAGCACACCACAGTGCATTTACACAAGGATGGGTGTAAAGCATCCGGACACACAATCATCAGATTCATCACTGTCATAATCATTATAGTCAACACTGTAAAATGAATGATGTATCTCATGTGTTTCCCCAAAAACCATTCAATAACAAAGGCTGATTGCCACGGACAAAGCCAAGCAGTCCTACACGACTGTACAGATCCCTGTTCCAGATGTGCTGCTTTACACATCGCATAATAATGGGCGCTGCCCAAACTCTTCATACACAAACAAAGCAAACATTACACACGCACACATACATATACACACACACACACACACACACACACACACACACACAAATATAAATAACCTAAGAGTGCAGAGGTACAAGATTAATATTTGAATGAATAATGAACAGAAGAGTGGGGGCAAAAACAATTACGTTTGGTCTACATTAGCACTAACAGTGCCAAATCAGTGCTCGTTAGTGTCAAAGAAACACATTTACATCCATTTTATCCTTTCAGCGCAAGTTCTTGTTCAACTTTGTACGACTCATGTATACAAGTACTTGCAGCAAATTATTTCCAGATATTTATTATTAGTGTTATGGTAGAATTGTGGGCGGGACAAATATTATATGTAATATATAAAATAACATCCAATCACATTAGAGCACCTCACCCTTTTTCGGAGTCAAAGGTCAGCCTTGGCGTTCAAGTCACTAATTCATTTTACACAGGGTGCCAATTCTTAAGGGTTGGCTTTTGGATCCGCCTGGATCAACAGGGCTAAGAAGGTCAATTTGTATCCAAACAGTACCATGAGTTTGACACGATACTCCATGAGTTCCACACTGGCTGGTTGTTCGTCCAATTCTAACAAACAGGGCCGCGCTCCTGGATTGAAATCGCCTCTCGTTCTTATTCAGCGCTAGCCGGATTTCCTCTCTCTTGCATCCTTACATACTGGGAAGCGAGCTTTCCTCTATGGTCAACTGGATGCTAGTGTTCTTATTTTGGAGCACTCACTTTCCACAAGCCAATCAAATCCCCTCAAAGCGATTGAAAATGTGTCATTTTGTGGGGAATTTTTTTTAAAGAATGCATCCGTGCATTCATGTTGTCTTTAAACCATAGAAGAAATTCAGTTCTAGAAAATTCTGCGTCTGGAAAAAAAAACAACTTAGCGGTGAACTAATGATCAGATGAGTTTGTGGCGTCGCACTTGTGAATAACTCAGCCATCTAAGGCACTGTGTCTGTAAGAACCACATTAACTTATGACCTGGAATAACCTGGAAACTGGAAAAGAAGTTAAGCAAACTCAGAAAAACTGAACCTGAATTTCCTGTTCATTAACATCGCTACTTTAGGTCTACAGCTTGTGCATCAGGACAAATATAATGACTGCAGTTTAAATCTGTCTGCGAGTTGTTCGACAAGCCTCACTGACCCTCAAGTGCTTATAAAATTGATTGAATCCTTTATAATAGCGGAGTGTAACACCGAAGTAGGGATCCACAGACTACAATTTAATAAGAGGCATCCTCACCTGACAGGACAGGTGTTTTTTTTTTTTTTCCTGGGGAGCTAATATATATGCCTGTTTGAATTTTGTACTTTGCTTATCTCATCTACTTGAGATATTTACTTTAAGGTTGAAGCAGAGGTGCCAACATTGCCAACAAGAAAACCCTAAAGAAACAGAACCTGTTGGTGGTTTACTTTCTCAGAGCAACTGCTACTTTATCCAACCAAAGAGACCATAATCCCCGCCTTCTCGCTTTCCTTTGGTTTACAAGATAGAGACGCATGTATTCACAGGTCAATGGTCACCAAAATAAAAGTCGAAAGTGAAAATAACTGCTAGAAGGGAAACTTGCACCTTTCACTTGCCAAGTCATTTCCCTTTCAGTGAATCAGCTTTTGAGACAGGCAAATAAAATGGAAAAGTAATTCTCAAGTCATTCCAATAACACTATAGCATAAATCATAAATGTTGGCCCTCCTTTAAGCCATTGGTTGGGCTTAAATCAAGTATTAGATCTCACACAAGAGACTTATTTTATGTCCAGGAAGCTAATATTTATCTACTCTCAAAGTCACATGATCATCAACCTTGTCTTTTTTTTTTTTTTTTGGTCCAGTGCACGTTTTTCCTGTTACCTTGTGAGATGCTATACAGGGAGGTGGTTATTGCTGATGTGGGAACAAAGCCACGAATACAAAGAAACTGTAAAGGCTCCCCGAAGCATTAGCACAAAAGAAGCCACCTTTTAGAATTAGACCGTAGAGATTATCGTTGTAGTGAATGTTTACACTACGGTAACGAAAGGCAACACCCGTTCAGGGCAAACGAACGAGGAACAAAGTGTGTTCACAAACTGGTGTAGTGTCCTTTAGGAAAGGGGAAAAAAAACAA
The DNA here is from genome assembly GCA_012411365.1 of Ameiurus melas. Classification (NCBI taxonomy): domain Eukaryota; kingdom Metazoa; phylum Chordata; class Actinopteri; order Siluriformes; family Ictaluridae; genus Ameiurus; species Ameiurus melas. The sequence goes on from CM022752.1 coordinate 18,899,116, forward strand.
AAAAACAAAGAAACAAAAAACCCCCAAAAACTGTGCAGTACTTTCATATAAGACTAATAGCAGAACCAATGAGCTGCCTGCCTCCACCAAACACACCACAACAGGAAAAAAACCCCAACAATATTAACACTATTTACATGAAAAATAGAAATAAAAATGTTTGGCCCTTGAGTGTTTAAAAATATATATAAAAAAAAAAAATACATGGAATGGATTGAGTGTGAATTTGCAAAATCAAGCAACTGCCTCGCACCATTTCTGCCTCATTAAACGTGCTCGAGTTGACAGATGGCACGATGCAGTAACAGCCCTTGCTTGTTTTAACACATTGACCGTCCTAGTGAGATGTCCAGAGGAACCACAGCATGACTTGGAATAAAGGAATATAAGAAACGAAAACAAGTAGAATACATGTTGAAAGATGTGAACGAGACGAGACGACATTATGTTTTACGCTGCAGCCGTGGTGAATTCTTGATTCTGATTGGTCAGAATGCTCCCTAAAAAAAAGAGTGCAGGTTTATGTTAACCATTATCGTTTCTAACAGCTCATTTCACAGGGACTTGTACGGAGAAAGATCTGAACAAAACCTAAGACTGATTAAAGGTAACCGTCGATATGGTGAATTTTACTGTAATTACACAGTTATTTAATATTTTACTGAAAGAGTCTCCAGTTTTATGCAGCGGAAAACAGAGGAAGTTACTCTTTTTGTGGTTTCTTGTTTGTGTTTTTTTTTAAATCAACTTAAAGAGAACGGGGTGGGGCGGCGGCGGGGTTGCTGCTGCTTTAACGTAAGGGAGAACCTGTTTCACGGATGTTCCATAACATTCGACGTAACTATGAATGGATAAATTGAACTGAAAACGCTGGCTGTGGTACAAGAGGAATAAAACGCCACAGGCCGTGCTGTCATACCGAAATGTTCCGCTTCTGGGTGGCAACGCTGTTGTGTTTTATTCCTTACGTAACGGACAGGTGATGCGAGTTCGTTCGTCCTGCAGCGTCCTGGTCATGAAAGAGTCGCCTCAAACACCCACGTGCCAGCACACTCGGACACACTGCAATTACTGCAGGATAAATGTCACCTGAGCAGCAGAAGACGTGCCGTTCACATCACGGTGGGGAACGGAACAGAATAAGAGTCTTTAAAATAAAACACACACACGCAAAATCGTATCTCATTAATCACCAAGAAATGCACAAGATAAAAAAATAATAAAAAGAAAAGAAGATTGGTATACAGGACAGGACATTCCATAGAACACGCGAAAGCTGATTGCACAATGAATAAAAAGTGACATGTCTTCACATCTAGAGCTGCAATACAACAGAATCTCTCTCTCTCTCAGAGAAGAAGAGGGCTGAGAGTGAGCACTTGGCCTCTAGAGGCTGGCAGGATATGACTCTGAGCAGTTTGTGTGTGTGTGTGAGAGAGAGAGAGAGGAGCAGCTGGGAGAACGAGAGGGCCACGGCACGTTTACAAATGACCAGAAACACTGAATGAATGTAGAAAAAGCCCACAGAGGAAACGTCGCATCAGAAATGTGCCAGAATTTTCCATCGTCGCACCACGACACACCGCGTTGTCGAAAGCTAGAACTGAAAAAAATATTCGAGAGGTCACGGTGCTGTAAAGCACATCTGGCGCCTTTTGAGCCAGAACTTAAAATGCACCCGGAGCACCCAAAAAAAAGACGAAAGGAAAAGAAGAAAAAAACCCCCAAAACAAACCAAAAAACCCCACTATCGGTCTTTCGTAGACTGAAGGTTGGATCGGACCTATAGTCGCACGGTGTTGATCCGTAATGGCTGCACGTTCTTTCCGTTCGCGTGGCTCTGACCGGGGCTGAAGTACGGGAAAAGCTTGATGAGGAACTTCTCTCGGTACGTGTAGAGCCAGGACATGTCGTCTGCGTTGTAGAAGACCAGCAGGCCTTTGGGATAGTCTAGATACACGCCCACTTTCTCCAGCTTGCTTTTGACGTTGAGGCGGGTCCAGGGCTCGGTGCAGGCGCTGTACTGGTTGCCATCATGCATGACGATGCAGTAGAAGCCACGGCTTGGGCTGATCTGGATGCTGCCCTTGCGGCTGACCGTCTCGTTGGCCACGCCGATCATCCACTGGGTCTTCTCCGAGACCATTACCTCCCAGTAGTGCACCCCTGAGCAGAAGCCCTCGGCCCCCAGCACGGACACCTCCACGTCGAAGCGGCGCGGTGAGTCCTGCAGAGGCTGTGGGTGCAGGTTCCCGTACGCCACTATGGTGCAGTCGTCAGACAGGATCAGCCTCTGGTGGGCCGTCAACGGGTCAAGGGTCAAAGCGGCAGGCACTGGAATGGTAAAGAAAAAAGGTTAAAGGAGCTGTGGATAATATTTTACGCCCTCTGCTGGATTTCCGATTCCGGTTCAAATATAAGACGATGCTTTACATCTGCACTCATGACATCTGCACTTAGACTGCAGCTTTAAAATCCATTTCCCTAGCCGAGCTTCCATAATCACGGTGCTGTCCTGCAGTGATCTAATAAAACGTTACGGGAGGTTTAACTGTTGCCTGGTTTTAGGTGCAGGATCAGAATTTGTTCTGTTCGGTGTCGTGCTGTGAGCTTTTCTTTCCCTGACAGAATGAGGTAGAGAAAGAGAGACAGACAGTGAGACAGATATACACTGAGAGATAAAGAAAGACAAAGAGATGGCATACAGAGAGAAAAAAAAGACATATAGACGTGGAGAGACGGAGAGAAAAAAAAAGAGAGAGAGAGAACACATACAGAGAGAGGGACATGTAGATGAGGAGAGACAGACAGAGAAACGGGAGAGAGAGAGAGAGGTCTCCTCCTCCCATGTGCTGATGCAGCTCCTCCACCCATCTCCAAGCAGGAACATTATTACTCACAGCATCCACCTCCACATCACATCGCTCACACAGACGACCGTTACACAGTGACTGCTTTCATCTGACAAACTCAAACTCACCCTCAATTCCATCTTCAAATCCTGAACACAGAGAGAGAGAGAGAGAGAGAGAGAGAGAGAGAGAGAGAGAGAGAGAGAGAGCACGCTGCTCTGTATGCTTGTGATTTCTCTGCTACGATGCCCAGAGGTATTGTGGTGGCTGGAGAATGTGCAGGGAATTTATTTTCTTTAAAAAGTTGCCCTTGAGGTGAAGGTGAGCTCTTGTAAGCTTGGTTCCTGCATGCAAATAACCTCAACATGAATTTTACTAGCACCTACTCTATCCTTGATGACGACTCACAGTTGCTTTTAACAAGGTTTATAAATATGTAGATTAACAAACAGAACCTGAGAGCAACTTGTGTGCACGCGCATGTGTGTGCGCGTGCCAGAGAGACTGGCCAAGTTGCTCATGCTGCTGACTGAAAAAAAAAAAAAAAAGAACAAGCTCGTCCGTCAGCCATCGCCTGCCAGGGACGGCCTGGAGAGCAGAGAGAGCAGCTGCCCCAGGTGTGCCAGCTCACCACAGGTCCCAACAAACAGTCTGGCGGGACCAAGCTGAAAGTAACAAACAGGGTTCAACTGGATACCAGTCCGAGTTCGGCATGGGGAAGGAGCGGAGGAGGAGAAGAAGCAGGAGGAGAAGGAGCAGGAGGAGGATAAGGAGGAGAAGAAGCAGGAGGAGAAGAAGCAGGAGGAGGAGGAGGAGGATAAGGAGGTGGAGGATATGGAGCAGGAGGAGGAAGAGGAGGAGGGGGAAGAGGAGGAGGAGGAGGAAGAGGAGAAGAAGCAGGAGGAGGAGGAGGAGGAGAAGAAGTAGGAGGAGGAAGAGGAGGAGGAGAAGGAGGAGAAGGTATCCCGTGACTTATCCCAAAACATCTGGCTAATTGTGAGACAGGCAGTGATTCCCTGGCTGTGCTGAAGCACTGTGGTCTGTCCTGAGGCACATCTTGAGGCAGCACTGCAGAGGCAACGTGAGGCAACACTTACACAAGGCACGGAGATACGCTCTCCCTCTCTCTCTCACACACACCGATATTCCTCCCTGCGCTACTGTGAGGTGGGCATGGAATTATTCACGTCTAAACAACACTGCCTTGTTTTCCTCCAGCCCCATACATAGGCACGTCTATCAGAGACGGAGGGGGAAAAAATCCTTGAAACGTTTCCATCCATCCTATTTATAGTCGAGCCTGGAGCAGGGACAGAGGATGGGGTGTTGTTTCCATTCAATGACGGTTTGAGCATCAGGTAGCACATTAATATTTCAGACTGCCTCTCTTAAACACACACACACACACACACACACACGTGACACAGAATGCAAGGTCTAAAGCAACACCCTAGATGTCTGTCGAAAACAGGCTAAAGGAAAGCTAAAGAATTGCAAAAAAAGAAATGAAAAAAAAAACAACCAAAAAAAACAAAAACGGATCAGACCGCACGCTAATAATCCCAAAACCCATCTCGGTGCTACGCGGCAGGCGCAGGAGCTCTGGAGAGATGGATTTGTGTTCATTTCAGTCGTGTAGACCATTTGCAATTGGAGAGCTGATTGAAGAGTGTGAGATTTCTTTTCTTTTATTTATTTATTTATTTATTTTACATCTCTGCTATAATGGAGGAATTGAGAAAAGAGCAGACAGAGAAGCTCGTTGGGAATCTACAGCTCTTCTTTAATACTCTTACAAAAAAAAAAGTAAATAAAAACCTTCAGTGGTTTGTTTGTCTTTCCAGATTCTGTGATCATTTCATTTGTAATTCAGAGTCATTAAACAGCCGCTGAATTCTAGACAAGAAAGCTTTTCCCACAGAAAACGCCGATTTTGGACTCCATCCATCCATCTTCTACCGCTTACGGGGTTCTATGGCCCAGCTGGTAGAGCAGGTTGTCCACTAATCGTAGGGTTGGCGGTTCGATTCCCGGCCCACGTGACTCCACATGCCGAAGTATCCTTGGGCAAGACACTGAACCCCAAGTTGCTCCCGATGGGAAGTTAGCGCCTTGCATGGCAGCTCTGCTATCACTGGTGTGCGTGTGTGAATGGGTGAATGAGACACAGTGTAAGTGTGCCATTTACCATTTACCAGCAAACCCTGACCAAAAAGCATGTACTTGACCAGTAGGGGCGGTGCGACCTTACCGAAAATATCACGATTCTTGTATCATGATATATAAAAATAAACACCGGTCATTAATAATAATAATAATAAATTATTATTGAGAATTATTAATTCATGTATTTTGATATATATTTAAAAATATAAAAATAATTGTATTTTATACATAAATGTTCTGGTAGAGGTTGCAACATGGCTGCATGGCTGCATCTGGAACATTCTCACTAATCTTTATTGATGATGGAACCCATGATGGTAGCAGCAGAGCAAATTCAGGAGTTTACAGGAGCTTTCTGTCTGCCAGTTTACAGAGAAATGCATCCGGATTAATCAGGAGGAACTTCAACATGAAGCAAGCAAACAATGATCCAAAACACACTGCCAACAAATTTGGTGAAGTCAGTGAGTCACAGGCTTGATGCAGTGTTATTTACTTTAAGACCATCTGTTCCTATATTTAGGCTCATCTAAAATTGGGAGGTCTGCCACCTGAGGAAATGAAGACTGAAATTCTGATCTCTCATCTCACATAGTTATGGACGAAAGTATTGGCACCCCTGGAACTTTTCCAGAAAATGACACGTTTTGGTATACACATGTTTATTACCTTTAAGTGCATTTGAACAGCACAAAAAAGCAGAAGAAAAAAGGCAAATTTTACATAATTTTACACAAAACTCCCAAAAAGGACTGTACATAATCATTGGCACCCTATTAAAACTGTGGGTAAATAATTTCAGTTCAAGCATGTGATGTTCATTTAAACTCACCTGTGGCAAGTAACAGGTGCTGGCAATATAGAAATCAAAACTGAAGCCAGTTAGAGTGTATAAAAGTTGGCTCAACCTTTGTGTTGTGTGCCTGTTTGTGCCACACCAAGCATGGAGAAGAGAAAGAAGAGCCGAGAATTGTCTGAGGACTTAAGAAGCAAAATTGTGGAAAAATATCAAAAATCTCAAGGTTACAAGTCAATCTCCAGAGATCTTAAAGTTCCTTTGTCCAGTGTGCACAATATAATCAAGAAGTTTATAACCCATGGAACTGTGGCAAATCTCCCTGGACGTGGACGGAAGAGAAAAATTGATGAAAGAATGCACGCAGGATAGTTCGAATGGTGGATAAACAACCTCAGTCAACTTCCACGCAAATTCAGGCTGTCCTGCAGACTCAGGGTGCATCAGTGTCAGCTCGAACCATACGTCGTCATCTGAATGAGAAGAAGCGCTATGGCAGGAGACAGAGGAGAACCCCACTTCTGACACAGAGGCATAAAAAAGCCAGACTGCAGTTTGTAAAAATGTACCTGAGTAAGCCTCAATCCTTCTGGGAGAACGTTTTGTGGACAGACGAGACTAAGGTACTGCTTTTTGGCAAAGCACATCATTCTACTGTTTACAGAAAACGGAAAGAGGCCTACAAAGAAAAGAACACAGTACCTACAGTCAAACATGGTGAAGGTTCAAGGATGTTTTGGGGTTGTTTTGCTGCCTCTGGCACTGGGTGCATTGACTGTGTGCAAAGAATCATGAAATCTGGAGACTATCAAAAGATTCAGAGGTCATGGGTGTTTCAGCAGAACAATGACCCAAAACATACCTCAAAAAGCACCCAGAAATGGTTGGAGACAAAGCGCTGGAGAAATCTGAAGTGGCCATCAATGAGTCCGGATCTAAATCCCATAGAACACCAATGGAGAGATCTCAAAATTGCTGTTGCGAGAAGGCACCCTTCAAATCTGAGACCTGGAGCAGTTTTCAAAAGAAGAGTGGTCCAAAATTCCAGTTGAGAGGTGTAGGAAGCTTGTTGATGGTTATAGGAAGCGATTGGTTTCAGTTATTTTCTCCAAAGGGTGTGCAACCAAATATTAAGTTGAGCGTGCCAACAATTTTGTCGTTTTGTGTTAAATAATGTCAAATTTGCCTTTTTTCTGCTGCGTTTTTGTGCTGTCCCAATGCACTTAAAGGTAATAAACATGTGTATACCAAAACATTTGTCATTGCAACACTTTTCTGGGAGAAATGGTGCATTTTCTGGAGTTCCAGGGGTGGCAATACTTTCGTCCATGACTGTAGACCTTTTGATCTCAAATCTTCAATGTATAGCGAAAACAATAGAATGGACCTTGCTGTTCCAATACTTTCGACGTGAACTATTATTTATTTAAACATATAAATAATAGTATATATATATTAAGATATATATATATATAAACATATATATATATATATATATATATATATATATATATATATATATATATATATATATATATATATAAAAAATCAGTTACAGGTTGAGCAACAATGTTTTCTATGGCTTGATAACATGAAAACTGTCATAAAACAGAACAAACAGCCTGGTATTAATAAATAACCTCAACCTCCTGACCTGCTGCGATGACAGCAGCTTCCTGTCTGAAATTCAGAAAATGGAAAATGCAGGAAATGTAAAGTTACCTGGACAGATATCCTGGAACAGAGACTTCCAGATCGTGTACTGTAATGGACCCATGTATTTAGATGTGGGAAAATCTTCGTAGGTAAGGTTGGTTTCGTGTATTTTGCCTTTTATTCTGTTGAGAAACAAGAAAATACTTGCTCCGTCAAGTTGTTCGCGTCCTTGTTATTCAACAGGACATACACAGTTCCCCAAAACACAGCTCAGCAGATGACCGTCATTAGATCTAACCTTACATTTATCACACCATGCACTCGCCCATATGGTCATTCATCTGCTCTACATGTTTAACTAAATGAAAAGAGAGACCTTCATACTGTACATCAAGCAATGCTCAAAAATATTTACATAATTAACCTTAGGTAGCCTGTTCATCCGCGTCTACTGCTGCTCCTCCATCAGCTCTTTACTCTCGTCTACTTGTCTCCATCAACTTGCCACAAAAACACACCGAATTATAGATTTTAATTTTAAACATCCTGACTTGCCTTGGTATCTTCCACCAGCAATACCTTCCACGAATCACTTGCTCTCTGACCAGCGTTTATAAGAGAAGGAGACAAGGCGTTATAGACTGAAAATCGAACCACTATTTAAACACCTCCCTCCCTCATCACTTTCCCTCCGAACCACCCCCGGGCCCTCCTCTGTCGTCCACTGTCCTCGCTCCTACCTTTCGGACGTGAGCGCCACCCCTTCAAGAAACTCGTGGCGTCCGGTTTCGCTCAGCTTCTCCTGCAGGATCTGGATGCCCTCCTTGACATCGCGGAGCTGCTGGCTGTAGCGCTGGATCTTGTGTTCGATGTCGGTCAAGGTGCGAGCTGTGTCGGCCTCCAGTTCCTCCAGCATGCTCTTCTGCCTCTCGCGAAGGAAGCGGTGCAGACGCTCAAATGCCTCGCCGATCGTGGCTCGCAGGCTTTTTGCAGAGGACTGCAGAGACGGAACGAGAAACAACAGAATGTGTGATTAGTTTCACCATTTGATTAGTTTTATATTAAAAGCAAGCCAGAGATTAAAAAATAAATAAAATAAAAAAATAAACATTTAATCAGTGAACTAGAAGGAAAAACAGCTTCAGGCTACTTTTTATACACATTAAAGACACTAAGCAATGAATAAAACACTCCATGTCATGCTGTTAATGGAAAGTAATCAGCAATGGAGCGGCATTCATTTCATCATTGCTTGAAATGGCAAGATACAACATCCTCTGTCCTGAAGATGTCCGCAAATCATAATGCTACGGCTCTGGCACTGAAAACTCCTTCCATAAACATCTCCTTACTTTAAGGAAGCTTCACCATATCAATGTTTACAGGCTTTTTTTTTTACATAAAAAATAAATAAAAAATCTGTCTATGTGGAATGTTTGAGGTACAGGTCCCTATAAATGAGCTGTTACTACAGAAACGTATAACATACGTCTACAGTCAGAGTTGATGTTACATTACATAAAAATGATACCTTCTGATCGACCAGAGCCGAGAATTCAACAGTGCTGTGGTATAATAAGCTGATAAAAGCGGGATCATGCTTGACGAGGACGGGAAAACACGGTGAGTCATGATTACGAAATAGCGAAAGCTGTGGGATCGAAGCGACGACAGTGCGGATAAGATCGAACTGTCTGGAGAGCAAACTCCTCCATCTACTGTGTTAGTCATGGACAGTGTGCACTCGCATGCGAGTGAGCTGACAGGTAGATAAATGCTGGGTATTAAACTGCTGTGCAGTTTGGCAGGAGGACAAGCAAGGTATGTTGCAAAACTCAGAAGTCAAAACAGTGTAGACCCCCCCATGACATTTAACATATGACATCTCCAAACAAAACGGAATCATGTCCATTAGAGCATCAAGCATATCGTAAGTCCGTGCGAGGAAAGGGATCCAAAACCACGGGGGTAAAGAGAGCTCTCACAGAAGAAAGTGCTGCAACATTTTGCCTTCTTCACATCAGCATGTCGTCTCTCATAAAGCAAAGCAAGTAAAGAAAAGGAGCTGCGCAAGTAACTACAAAGCTGCGTTTACCTGCAGGTAATCTCCCTCAAAACAAAAGAAAAAAAAAAAAAAAACTGCCCTCTTTGTCCTCAAACCCCCCTCCCTCCCTCCATGTTCAAACGGAATTTTTTTTTTCCTTTGCCACGTGGATGCCGAAATCTCATTGAGATCATTCTAATCCCCAACGGAGTGAGGATCTGCACTATTCCCGTGGGCATGGGTGTGGATCTCGCACCTGGTGATGCTTGATGGATGAGCTTCACCAGGTTTAGTGGCGCTCTAACGATGTCGAGTTTTTGAATTTGTGATCCACGAGAGCTCTACTTTAGTCAGAGACTAGGAGAACTATGAGCTATATAAAGCCTCCTAGCTTGCAGATGCTAGGTCCTCCTGCAGCTCGCTCCCCTGAGCATCTGCTAATCAAGCCCACCACCCCGCAGAGCCTCTCAGACGCAATGACGGCACTTCAGCCCATAAACAGCTGAAACTTGAGTGGGTTTGCTAAATTTTGCTGAAGGTAACCTTCAAAGAAGAATAGTAATGCTGCAAAACGTAAAAGAGAAATTAACTGCCATTTATGCCCAAATGGCATAATTATTCCTCCTTTTACGGTTATAGTTAAGCTTCGGTCTTCTGGGGAGGCTTTCCACTGGATTTTATGGCGTGGCTATGGGGATTTGTGCTCATTCAGCTGCAAGAGCATCAGCATGAGGTCGAGGTCCGGCGATGGTGTCAAGTGAGGAGGCTTCGGTTCCAGTTCATCCCAGACGTTTTCAGTGGGGTTAAGGTCAGGGCTCTGTGCAGGACTCTTAACACACAACACACTTCTTTCACTCCAACCTTAACACACCATGTCTTTGTGCACGGGGCATTGTCATGCTGGAACAGGTTTGGGTCTCTTGGTTCCAGTGAAGTGAAATTGTAACGCTACAGTGTACAAAGACGTTCTATATAATTGTGTGCTTCCTGCTTTGTGGTAAGAGTCCAAGGAAGAACCATATATGGGTGGGATTGTGGGTGTCCACAAACTTATGGCTATAAACAATAGGTCAATTTGTAGGTGTGACCTATTGTCACCATAAGGAAGCAAGGAGCAGCCAGAAAACCACCAGATGTTATTTATTTGGGTGGTGTCCAGATGTTATTTATTTGGGTGGTGGAATCATTCATCATTGGTGTATCAAGAGTGTATATCTAATAAACTGGCGGTCTCTTGTGATTCTCTGCTGCACGATAACTTTTTTTTCGTTTCTCTCCCTCTCTCCGCACCTACTCTGATAAATGGCCAACAATCTACCCCGTTATCTCAGGCGTGTAAAAATGACTAGCACAGATGCCAAGGACAAGCTGATTACGTGTGCAGGCTAGAGGTTTATTTTATTTGTAGCTGCCCGAAGACAAGCAGGTTCAATAGGCTGATGGTGTAGCATTCACCAGAGCTTTTTTTTCTTCCCCCCTCATCCAGCAAGCTAAATCAGAACAAAATACTTCCTAAACGAATTGATTTTTCCCTACTTTTCAACCTGATTAATTATATTTAATCCAGGTTCTTTGAAAGGACAGTGCTGTGTGTAAAATGTTGGACAGGAGACAAGCACGTCACTGATTGGATCTCCAATGCGGATGAATGGGCAAGGTAAAAGTTCAGAGTAAAGAACAATTACCATCAGCTACTTATTGACGGATCAAACATGAACAGCAAGCTATGGAACGAGAGTGAGGCAGTTGATGCATGCAGAGACGGGCAGATATTTGGAGGAACTCTGACAAACTCAACCAGGTGAAGCTCCAGACTGAGTGCTGTGTTCTACATATAGGCACAGAGAATAAGGCACAGAGTAATGCGGCCCTTCCTGATGATAAAAGAGCTGACTGCAGATGTCTTTACTGTCGGGAAGACGATCAGCTTCAATGGTGCAAAAGCGTGAAAGACCAAGGAGTGTGGGAGATTGAGAAAAAGAAGAGAAAAGAGCCGGGTGGAGAGAAGACTGCTGTGATTTCAGCGGTGTCACTCTGCTGATTAACACAAGGTGCCATGATGAAGTAGCTGTTCAATAAAGCAAACTGCTTGATGGAATTTCACTGTTGAGTACAGACAGAGAGAGAGAGAGAGAGACAGAGACAGACAGAGAGAGAGAGAGAGAGAGAGAGAGAGACTTGCCATGAATGTGTAATGAGACACAGGGAGCAGGAAGGACATTTATTCATTTCGCTTTCCACATGTGCTCACTGGAGTTAAATGGAGTCCATTAAATGTGAGGCTTTGATACGGACTTTTCGGTACCGACCCTTCGTTTACTGACTCTTCAATACCGGCTCGTCGATATTAGCATTGCTAGTGCCTCTTCATTGCTGGCTCTACAATATTAACTCAGATACTGACTCTCAATACTGACTGTACAATATCAACTTTGATACCAGCTCCTCTACATTAGCTTCACTACTAACTACACAAAACTAACTTCAATACTGATGCTACAATAATCCAGAAATATTAACTTTTACTGACTCTTAATACTGACACTGCAATACTGATTCCACTACTAACTTTACAACATTATCTTCAATACTGAATCTTCTGTATTAACTTTCTTACTAACTGTGCAATATTAATCTCAATACTGACTCTTCGATACTGACCTTTCAATATCACCTTTGCTACTAATACAACAAAACTAACTCTATGACATTAACCTTGATACTGACTCTTCAGTAGTGACTTGTCTATACTTTTCAATATTAAATTTACTAACAAAACCATACAATATTAACTTTGCTACTAACTCTACAATATTAACTTCAATGCTTACTCTATGATACTGAATCTTCAGTACGGACTCAAACTGACTTTCCAATATCAACTTTATTGCTAACTCTACAACACTAAGCTTGGTACAGACTCTTCAATATTGATTTCACTGCTAACTGTACGATTTTAACTTTGATACTGACTTTACAATATTATCTTCAATACAGAGTCTTCAGATATTAACTTTGCTACCAACACAACAAAACTCAACACTTTTCAATAACTTCAATATTGACTTACTTATTAATATTAATTTCACAAGAAATGGTAAATGGCGCACTTTTATCCAAAGCGCTTTACACTGTCTCATTCACCCATTCACACACTAATGGTAGCAGAGCTGCCATGCAAGGTGCTAACTTGCCATCGGGAGCAACTTGGGGTTCAGTGTCTTGCACAAGGACACTTCGAACTCTTCAACACTGATATCTAACTTCTACAAAATAATCTTTGATACTGACTCTTCTATACTGAAGTAAATCTGCCTCTTCGAAATTAAATTTGTTAATGACTCATGGATATGGACTTTTTGATAACTCTACTACTAAGTATACAATAATTTAGATACTGATTCTACAATACTAATTCTACTAATGTCGCTACTGACACTTCAATACCAACTTCTCTACTGCTTATACAATACTTCAGAACTCACTTTACAATTCTAACTCATCAATACTAACTTTTTAATACACAAAAGCTACAGCATCAACTTCGCTACCAACTCAAGTGTACGTGTGTATGTGTAAAAATATATATATATATATATATATATATATATATATATATATATATATATATATATATATATATATATATATATAAAAGCACTGTTAGCTACTCTTGGCCACACTCTGATTTTCAGTGCATTTCCCAAAAACATCTGAAAACATAGTGGGAAATGAGTACTGAGCGTTTGATCCAGGACCTTTATGTAATTGCTGTTATTTTCACTTGTTTTGACAGCACATATGTTAAACCACACTCTCTTACACATCCCAGCGTCATTTATACAATGCGGACATATATGAAATATGTAATGCAGAAAACAACACGGCGATGTGTAACACCACGCTGGAATATCATGGATTATCTCTATTAGTGCTAGCAATCATGTTAGACATCTTCTATCGAGGAATACTTTCAACAGGACCAGAAAAGAGGTAGTTCATTTAAATTATACTTGTATGTTCTCTACAAAAGTTGTTCCCCAGCGTTCTGCTGAAAGCTCAGTGATCTGTGAGAGGAACCTGACCTCCTGCTGGAGTTACCTTGGTCTCGGTGAGCTGCCTCTGCAGCAGCTGTAAAGCCTCTGTGTGTCCTCTCTCGCTGTCCTGAAGAGCAGTCAGCTGTTCTTTCATCTCCCTCTGAAGAATAAAAAAAAGGACAAAAGAGAAATAAATCACTCAATAATAAATCGGAAATTCACGGACCATTAAATGGACAACTTCAGTGTTGAGGGCATTTGATAACTTTGTTTAATCTTCATGAAATGAGGTATTTGATGAGAAAAGATGTAAAAGAGATTACTTCCTGTTATTCTTTTCATTTGCTGTGCTTTACAAGATGTTGGCAAATGGATGACGTTCTGTTTTTCTCACAGATGTTAAAATCAGCTCAAAAGCATATTACAACTTACAAAAAAAACACAGTCTCCTGTGTGTGGAAACTATTGTGGACTATTTAAGATGCAAGACCTTATGCTATCTCCATGGCAACACAACATTTCCATCAATTGCCTACCTATTGCTGTTTACATCAGTCCTGCACAGAACAAATGACGTCGCACGAGTCGCGTTATAATCTCTTATGAATCCACCAATTGATATTTAATGGACTTTAAGAAGCACAAGACCTCAAGGACATCTCCCAATTCCTGAATAAAGGCTTTTTCCGATGTTCTCAGAACAGTTATGATGACAAGGACCACCTTTTAGATCAGTTCTTTACCTGCTAACGCAAAGCAACATATCACACACACATTGATTTATTACACAATTGCACATCCTCAACATTAACGCGCTCAATTCCCACAGCGCCGAGTTTGTTGAAATCTCTATAATGAACAATCTGAGCAATCCATCCATTGGTATGGAGCAGCGATTTGATCACACCACCAGCTTTCACGTGCTGTTTACCTCCCGCATGTCCTACAGATCATCAGAAAGCACCCCAGGCTAAAAGCCTTTAATGATATATTGAGGAATATTAGCATAGCATTTAGGATTTCTTTAGGTGTAAGAAGCACCTTGCTTGTCAGGATGGAAAGGTTACACGGTGATGTAGATCTGAGATGAATAAGAAAATAAAAATAAGCCTGCAGAGATTTTCTGGGAAAGTAGGCCTCCGATTCAGGACAGGCGGGCCACCTCTGTGAGCCCACAGGCAGAATCAGGACGCACAAGGAAGCCCAGTCTGCGTCACAGAACCCGAACAGCTAAAAGATCCTGCAGTGAAAATTACAGTTCAGAAAATTATGCATGACAAATTGTATCATGTTGTTTAAGTTCAGTTGTTTGCAAATACGCCAAACAGATTAAACTGCATAGTATACATTATAATCATTTCAATCACAAGGCAGTGATTTAGAAGGCAGTTGGATATGAACCTTTTCAGCTGTACTACTGTACTACGCTAGCTCTTCTGTTGGATCGGATCTGCCTTCGCTCCCCACGCACAGCAGTAAGCCTTGGGTGGCCATGACCCTGTCACCAGTTATCCTTCCTTGGACCACTTTTGGTAGGTACTAACCACTGCATGAGGAACACCTCACAAGACCTGATGTTGTGGAGATGCTCTGACCCTGTCGTCTAACCATCACAATCTGGCCCTTGTCAAAGTCGCTCAGATCCTTATGCTAGCCCATTTTCCCTGCTTCCAACACGTCAACTTCGAGAACTGACTGTTCACTTGCTGCCTAATAAATGGATCCCATAGACAGGTGACACTGTAAAGAGATAATCAACGTGATTCACGTCACCAATCAGTGGTTTTAATGTTATTGCTGATCTGTGTATACGCCTAGCATGTATCCGTATCCTGAATCATGAAAAGAACCCTGCGCAGGAGTCACTCAGCAACTTCCTCGGTAGGACTTATACAAATGTATCTCTAAGAGAAAAGCAAATTAAACCAAGCTGATTAAAGGGATTCCAAGTCAAGTTTTCTATAAATAAATGAATATATCCAGAAAAGTTCGCTCCATCACTGTAAGTTCGTTAATCATCCAACGATAATGCCAGCAAGTAAATTAATGTGATCGTTTATGACCATGTGTGCCAATCATCCGGGCTCGTAGGAAGTGACTTGTCACTCCAGCATTAATTTATTTGCCAAAATTAGTTTCAGCAAACTCAACAAGCAACTCATGCGACAGGAGATGGCAAGTTCGAATTCCGATGATGCCACAGTCGTCCAGGAGTCTAGGGAGCAAACTTGGCTTTTCTTACTGAATGGGAGGAGCATACTCTCTCTATCCTGTCAATCATACAGACAATAGCTAATTGTGTGCGTTTGTGCGCTCATGTATGTAGAAGAGAGCGGAGTGCGCTTTCTTCTGAGTGTGTTACACTACATGTGCAGCAGATCGAATAAATGCATCAATAACAATTAATGTAAAATATATATTATAAATAATGACAAAGCTTTACAAACTGTAATCTAATCTGCAGCTTCAGAACACAGCACTTAATAGTTATTGTTAGAAATACTGTTAATTCGTTAGTTCAACAGTTTATCCTTCGTCCCATGCATGTCACAAGGAATACCGTTATGATTTAGTTCGTTCTGACTTATTTCACGCTGAAGCGTGCAAGGCTGCAGTGAGCCTCAGCGCCTCAGTCTACTGCAGCTTTTGCATTTATATAGCTTTCAAGACTTCAAGGACAAGAGGCACAGAAAAGCAATTTCACATCATTCACATGGCACCTGCTTATACATTTTAATGTTCGAGGAGTGCAATAGGATCGGTTTCATTTAAACCCAGCACACTTGTTCAATTCAAAAGGAAATTCTTTCTGGATCATTATACAACAAGATGGGGGTATTTGTTTATTTAATTATTTATACATACACTGGAACTGAAGTGTAACTAGAGGACAAGCCCCAAAAACAAGCATCTGCAGTGCTGAGGCTGCGTGACAGAGGCTGTAAAACAAGCAGTCCCTGCATCATGCCTCAGTTAACACGCAATTCTGCTGCAGACTGAGCCAAGATTTAACGATAGTCTATCTAAGAAAGCAAATGAATAAATTAATCAATTCATTAACGGTTAATGACTATGGTTGGGTCATCCTGTCTTGCATTCGTCATATTAAGTGTCTCTAGAACAGAAGTCCCACCTCTGGGGGTGTGTCTTGCTTTAGCAGATCATTATCACTAAACATGGTTCATTGGTATATATTTGGACTTTATTAGTTTGAAGGAGGGAGGAGGTTGTAAGAGATAGCGATGATATAACTTTTCGGAGGAGTGTTTTACTAATGTGGGGCTCTTCAAAGCAGGAATGTCGGCACCTCAGACTGACGGAGAACACGATTCTCTCTTTATACGCCGTCTCCATTTCCATGTTCTAGGGAACAACAGATGAAATATCTGGCTCACTGAATTAATCACTTGCCAGTTGTATGATTGTTCTTCAGTTTTTCCCCAACAGCCAGTTCTCCTTAATAAATGTATTCAGAGGAAGATTCAGTGTGTCCGATGTATATATTTCTGTAAAGAATTAACATAATATTGTGTGGTATTGTGATATTACTTGGTATCGTGATTCATCAGCTGTATAGTATCGTAAGAAGTTTATGGTATCGTGATAACTATGAGTAAGAGTCAGTAATATCGTTGTATCCACCACTCTGAGACGTCTGACGTCTCCTGGTGACGACCCTGCAGCTCTGGCACTCGACCTCGCCTCAAAAACATCGTCCTGATAATAAAGTGGGAAGGTGTGGGTGATGACAGCAGTGAAAAATCCTCAGCTGGAAAACATGTTCTCGGTTAAACTCCTTGCTGTTCTTTATATTCACCTAGTTCGCTAGATCGGATGTTGGTGTGGCATGGCATGGCATATCTCAAAAGCCTTTGTGTAAATCAGTCCAAGGCTTCTTTGGAGCAGTCACTCTGACGTCCTGTTTCAAAAGGAAATACGTCAATGTTTGTTGAATCTTGGCTCTCAAGACGTTTCACTGGGGATTTAAGAGGCCGTCGGTCCGTGATGATGAACCCAAGTGTGACGTGACATTTCCCCAGGACGCCACACAGAGAAGAAGGTTACTGTAGAGTGATTACACATCCAAATAAATAAATAAACAAATCCTTCATCTCCCATCTAACATGCTCACTCTGGGAAAAGACTTACAGGGAATAGAAATCTAAAAATAACAATCAGTGGCATTTGTCTGAAGGCACTTCCAATTTCCCTGCTTTCGTCAAGTTTCAGCGATCTTCATTAAACACAAATTGATTAAGAGTTATTGAAGGAAGAACAAATAACGAAGAGAATCAGGCATGCTCAGGACTCACACACACACAGTTGCACAAACACAACCCCTTGACGACAGCGTGGCAGCAATATGGAGTAGGAAACATCAACGCTCATGTTAACCGCACAATTGCTGGCCCTCATTAACACCGCTCCTGGAAGGTGAACTCCTGCAAGGACACTTCAGCATAACCTCGTCAGAGCCGGTGGCATAAATCTGTCAGCCTGCGTAAAACCCATGTACTCTCACAAGCTCCCTGTCCTACCTCGATTTGAGTGCTGTGTAAATCAGGCTAGAAAACCATCATCTCCGCTGCAGCCTCTTCAAAGACACCATAAGTCACGCTCCGGGACAGACAGGAGGTGAGACACAGAGGTCGCGGAAAACGCGTGATTCATCCTGCCATCGGCCTGCGTTTTCCTCCAGGATGACACAGGAGATATCTTTGGAAGACATCATAAGACTGCTTTTAGTCTTATGATGCCACAGTTGATTGGTTGACAAATCCAACCCAATGTCTACCCACACTCAACAATAAAAAGGACGACAATACATGTTCCATTATTTACAAGATGTCTTTAAATAGATTTTTCAAAAACACATCTCAAACAGTTCTTCCAAGGTTCTCTCATATTTATTATACATTTTCTCAAATAAAGTCTATTTAAGAGTCAGTAGAGCAATTTATTTTTACTGACACACCTATATTTGAATGAAAACCTAACGCAAGTCTCTTTCTGCATTAAATACACAGCGGTCGTTAAATTAGTTTTGCTTGCGTTTCTATACGAGGTTTGTTGGTTGCTTCTGGTGTACAGGGTTGCCTAACCCTAACCAAAATTCTTCATATCTGAGGACCAACTTTAAATTCCAGCATCAATAACTAGAAATGGCAAATATGTTAACATTTAAAGCAACTACAAGGTCGTAAAATGGATACGTATTATTATATAAATAAATAAAAATTCTGCTATGAGAAAGGGTAAACCAAACTACTGTGAAGTTTAAGATTGTGTGTGGCGCAGGCGTAGGATATAAATAACGTATAATTACTTACCCAGTTAAAATATAGACCATGCACATATAGTGTCCAAAATGGGAAACAATAACCTATACCAGAATGAGTGAAATAGACCCGTGGCAGTGTGGACATTATGTAAGAACTGTATAACTTACTTGTGTGAATGAGAGAAAAAAAAAAAAAATTATATATATGATTTTTTGTGTTTTTTTTTACAGGAGTGTTATGCGTACAATTAATTGTATTATATATATATATATATATATATATATATATATATATATATATATATATATATATATATATATATATATATATATATATATATATATAAATATGTAAAAAAAACAAACAAAAAAAACCACATCAAACACAAACTAAGAGAAAATAAACATTCAATGAAATAGAAATAATGTGCTAAGGACTGCTTATTCTGAACAGTTTTGAAGCACACTGCCCAGAAGAACTGAATACTAATACTAAAATTTTTACCTTGGGAAAAACTACCAAATGTTTCTCCAAGAATACTCAACCCTTTGGAAGTACAGTACAAGCTGGCACCATTAAACCGTCTGGACATCATCTGTTTGACTTCCTCAGGTGCAGTTACGGTGAGGTAGAGCCTCCCTGATGTCAGCAGATTGTGCTATGATAACACATGGCTCAGCGAAATCGAGAATGCACGGCGCACCGAATATTAAATGCTTTCTGCAAGAGAGTGGCCAACAAGGCAGCAGAAAGCAGTGAGCTGTGTGACCCTACTAGGACACCGGGCACACACAAATATCTCATGTGTAACCCATAACATAACAGTATAGTTATTTTAAATCATATATACGGGTTCTTGCTTTCCTGCCAGCTAGATTGTTATATTTCCAGCAAAGAGAAGGAACTTGCAGAAACAGGACACTGTTTCTGATGAAAAGAACCTTTCATAAAAGACCTGGAATATGGCGATACGTGATCCAAGGGTTAATTTTAAAATAATGATCCCTGACCTTTAGTTACGGGCTACAGCGGCTGTGACACTTAATAATTCATTCTGGTTGTTGCGCTTCTAGAGCATTCCGGTCTGCATGGATCCTGGGCACGAACAGGAACCAAATTGGTACGGGTACTTGGTGGAAATTCGCCATCAGGTTGACAAAAATAAATAAATAAATACAATAAAAATAAAATAAAATAAAAACACCTGAAAAATTGGACGAGACTTTTTCACTGTCCTCAGCAGGAGACGTGAGGAAAAACGACAAACGTGCACTCAAAAGGGAGAGCTGTGTCGGTCTGAAGAAGAATCTCACAGCTATTCCTTTCCCTTTCAGCAGACTAAATTGCTTTCGGGATCGACGGCTGCTATTTTCTCCATCGTGCAGTCGGAGCACGTCCTCAGCCTGCTGGCACGGCCCACCTGTGACTTTGCATCTCTACGGTCAATAACGGCAATATGTTGGTGGGGTTTGACGTGTGCAGTAAAATGTTTAAAGTGGCCTGGCGTGCATGAGGAAAGCAGGATAATTCTACAGGACAGGGCACAGTCGGAGATGATGATGATGATGGGGGCGGTTGTGCTGTAGTTGAGCGTGTCACAGAGAGCTGTAATGAAAACGCTTTAGCCTTCACGCTGACACAGCCTGTCCGTCTTCCTGTCAGGTCTGACCTCCCGGTGACTGCTGCTGCTGCACTCGGCGAAGTAAAGACAACATTAGCAGCTCACCAACTTCCTAATTGATAGATGTCAGCCAGGAGATTAGAGGAGAGGCCATGGGAAAGGCAGATGGCAGGAGGAAATTGGTCACGATCGCAAGATTCACAGCGCAGCTCGGAGCAGAATGGATGTGGAACCTGAACGTTAACCTGCAGAGCACCGCCGCAAAGATTTCACTCGTTAAATAGAAGGAAAAAACCTAGAAGAAATTATCCCTGGGTTATGTAATGCAATGTAATGTCTCATCTGGGTTTCATTTTTACTTTAGACCGACTAGAAAAATGGCTTTTCCTTCTACATTCTAGAAACTTATAGGTGCTCATTTTCCTGTAACAGCACAGCATGAACGGTTTTAGTCCTCTTGTACCACAGCAATCTGCCAACAATGAAAATTTTTTCTTATTAAAAAACACGTACGTTTTTATCTGTAGTTTAATGTTCCACAAAACAAATGAATTCTTGTTAACACAGGATCACAGATAGTTTAGTAGTACTGTATCACTGTTGGATTATATACAGCAACTTACAGTTATGTAGCATCATGGTATTGATGACTTAATACTATAGTGTATTTATTATCAGTCCCTGCAGGATTTTGTGATTATTTTGTGATTTAGACGTCATCGTCGACGCTCATTCAGCCGAAGCCATCATCGATTCAAGTGCGTTGAACATGAGTACAGCCAAAAGGTCTCGTTTACCAACAATCATCACTGAAACAAAAAGTCACAGATTCTAGTAGTTTTCTCTGGGGGAAGAAAAGCAAAAAAAGCAAAAAAAAAAAAAAACAGAGAAACTATTTCTCTCCGCAACAATCGCAAAAAAAAATGCGGAATCCTGTATATACATAGTATATATAGTACAGGGTGTCACAAACCAATGAAAGTACCAAGAAGCACTATAGTATCTCTACTCTTTCATCCGGTGTTAATACCATTTTTTACCTTTAAGGAACAAAAATAAATATAAAAATCAGTGTTAGTGAATATGTAAATAAATAATAAACACAAACTCATGTATGTAGTTCAACTCCCATTAGTTCCTGATGTTTCAAACAGCCTCTACAGTATAAGGTAAGTAGTAGTATATACATATACACACACACACACACACACACACACACACACACACACACACACACACACACACACACACAGAAAGAAGCTAGGTCTAATATTTCATCATTTAGATGAAAAATAACCTCCCACTGAATGTTTGCATACATCATAAACACATTATTTATGTCAGGTGTTTAAAAGTGGTTTAAAAAAATAAATAATAAAAAGACCAAGCCCAAAGTCCATCTGTCTTTACACGTTTACTCGAGTAAGCTTAAAACATCTCCAATAAATCTCCACTGAAACCACAGTTATACCAATCATTTATTTAATATAAAAAGCCACTGCTGGTCATCAGCTAAACGTACCGCCTTATTGTGGTGTTAGCAATACGAATATGGTTGGGGTTTTTTTTTGCTCTGTGGTCCAAGCTCATCTCCAGAAAGCTATATACTTCATGGAACTGAAGAACATATTCGAGGAGGAGCTGAGAAAACTTCCTCGTGGGCCGGATCGATTGTTTGATGATCCAGGATCTGCACGCTTGGTGAGAGGTTGAATATAAACAGTTTCTGTGAATACCCGAGATGACATATGAAAAGAATGCTGTCTAGGCAGAAGAGCGGGGTGCTGGGAGACGGGACGAGCGCGGCCTGCTGCTCCTGCACAATGCCGAGACACAGGACTTCAGACGTCATGCAGACTTCCAGAACTCCTCGGACTTGTGCGCGATTTGTCCGCCAAATGAACACGACGAGCTTGCAGAATCGGTCGTGACCGTGCTATGCATGTCTGAAAGAGTTTGGACATCGGTTCTCGTCCCACACACACACACGCGGACACGTTAATCGGACGCACGTTTCCAGGATGGAAATCTGAACTGATAATTCACTTACTGCAGTCGCAGAGGGAGGGAGGAAGGAAGGAAGGACAACGTTAACGGCTCGGCGGCTTCTTAACCAAGAGGTTAGGAGAAAGGCAGAGCGCAGGAGAAAATTGATCCTCTACATCAGTTTTTATAGGAGGAGTACACCTTCAGGCAGTGTAAAATGGCATAAAGTCAATCGAAAGGCTTCCCCATCTCACTCTAGAGTGACTGAAGAGCTACGAATATTTATGAACAACTCAGATTTTTGTGCGACTGAAAATGCAAGCAAAGGTCTCAGAGGATAAGTGATACAGAAATAGAACGAAGAGGGGGATAAATAAAAAAAATTAAAATACAAAATAGAGCAGCGAGTGAGCTTGACCCTCACAAACAACCACACACACTAATTTTAAAAGTTCTTCTCCAGCATTAATATTTTGCTGAAATAATACATCAGCCAAATATTATATCAATGTGGAGCAAGTTTAAAAAAATAAAAAAAAGACGGCACTCTTTATTGGTTTAGTCCTAATGATACTTAGTGTTTCTGTTGCTATAGTAACCATGCACAAGATACAATCAATTCTCACAAAAGGTGGAGTAGCTAGAAAACTAGATAATCTGTTAACCCCGTGCTCACATCGCTTAAAAACCGAAGTAGCTTGTGGGTGTGTTGTATCTTTAGTTTCCTGCCGGTTGCCATGGTTTTACTGGTAGGACCAGGTTAGTGCGATAACCACACAAGCTAGCTTTGGAACGTATATATAAAAAAAAAAATCTTTAAATAAATAAATAAATAAATAAATAAATAAATACACTACCCATCTGATCAGGTCTTCTTTTGTTTAGAGGGATTACAGTGCTTGGTGTACTGAAATACGACAGTGTAAACACTGGCACTGTTCTGGTTCATATACATCAAACAAGCTTGAACCAGCAAAGCGAGTCTCATCATCTGGCTCAGGAGAGTAGGACCGAAAATCTCTTTCAGGTGCTTTGTCATGTCAATCGCTGGAAATCATCAACTTGCACCAAAAACGAACGACCACTGGTCGCTTTGTCATCACTTGCCCCGCCCACTTTGCGTAGTTAACTGTTGCTACTGGAAAAGGCTGCTACAGGCTACTTGCCGTTACGCTGTATAATAAAGCCAGAGGGTTTAAGGGTTTAATATGCAGTTAAATGCAAGAAAAGCCCTTAAACACAATTTCTAGATGAAAAATCATGAATCATTGAGGTTTGAGTGCTAGTTTATTTTCCTGAACGAAGAAGAATGGCGCTAACGTTTCTGCACAAGCGACTGCAGAGGTAGGAACGTGAGAGCTCTGCAGCATTCTGATGGTAGAGGGAACAGGAGGGGTGTTCTCACCTCAGAGCAGTAAGAAAAGCTCCACTGAGCTGGAAAACGCAGAGAGACGGAGAAAGAGAGACTGAGAGAGAGAGGGGAAGGAACATAACCTTAAAGCCCAGCACAAAACTTCACACCTCTGCACCTGAGCTGGACATTATCTCATCGCCACTGGACCGAGGAAGCGGTCCCCCAAACGGAGCATCACGTTAGAGAACGAGCGCAGACGAGTGATTGACGGGTGCACCGCCATGAGCAGCGTGATACAAACTATAAATATCATGTACGTGGGGATTATGTGTAAAAACCCAGTATAAATAAATTCTCAGTGCCCACAGCGTGTTTGTTCTGCCTTATAGAAATGTAAACGGCGAACAGAAACTAAACAGGGATGAAGCATATTACACGGCTTATACACCGCTTATACTGCACTTACGCGGCTGCGCCACTGGCTGTCTCATTTCTGAATCTGTAAAGCGAGTTGCTACTACATTCACACACGTTCTGATTTCATCCCCTCACCACCTTGGTCACAGATTATCCATTTATTACAGAATGAAAACAGCTCAAATTTTTTTCACCCTCAAACACAGAGGATGCTTTCACATGAATCGAACCCATACCAACTGAATTCTAGTAATGTGATGCCAAGCGTTTCAAACTCGAATCGACCCAAGTACGGGATGTGAATGTTTTTCTGCAGCCTCAAAAATAAGCTGCAAACTGAGCCAAAGGAGGGAGCTGAGAGTTGCGTTCACGACACGTGGGAACTCTTTAATTTCACGTGAACGCTCTAATGTTGGAAGTAGTATGTTCAGAGTTGGAAAACTGAAGAGTTGTTTTGTTCTTCTAAATGTATTCTTAAAGATGATGTGATAATTCAGTGCAAATAGCACAAAAAAATTACATGGAAGAGAAGTCTGATCTTAAAAAAGTCTTACAGAGAGCTTGCAGAAATCTTTGATAAACACTCATCACACCTGGTATTTAGTGATTTCAAATATAAACATCAACTCAAAAAGATGTCTTAAAATCCTAAAACATCATGCTGTTATTATCTTACTTATCTATCTTACTATTATCTTACTTGTTATTGTTCTTACTTTTCGGACATCTTTCAGACTTCCCGAGTAGGAATTACGAGATCGAAATTCATTCGAAAAGAAACTTTAATAGGGCTGAGCGACATGACAAAAATATCATATGTTACTTGAAGGCATTTCTACTTCATACGTTGCACATCACAATATATAATTTAGCTACCAAACTGTCCAGAAAACAGGAGTAAAATAAACAAACAAAAAAACTTTGACTTTTCTTTAATGCCTATGAAGAAGATTACGTTTTTTTTTTCAATTATGTAAAATCTACGGCATCCATTTAGTACCATTTAATTTGAAATGATAAAAAACGTAAAAAATACATCAACGTATCAACGATATCTCAAACGTGCATCATGTAATCGTTTATCACAATATCGGTATTATATCTACATATCGCCCAGCCCTAATCTTTCCTACTGTGAAGTTGGAACTCTCCCAGAGGAAGTGTGCTGAGGAAATGTGCCGAGTTCTGGAGATTTGGACTGAGAAATGAAAAGAGAAAATAAACAGTGGATGAGAGAAACAACGTTTTAAAACTAGTCATTTTTATAATTATCGATTGTGGCTACATGTTCTCCTTGCTCATGCGATTTCTTTCACGTCCACTTGAAAAAGGTTTGAATATTTTTGTCCGTCATAGCATTTCTCGTTGAATGAAGGAGTTTTACGCATGCGTTTTCGGCTCTACACATGAATTAAAAATATAATTTCAGCTCTGATTCAGACTCAGCAGCCGGACTAATAGGTCTGACAAGTAGCGTCTATTCACTGTGATGTGTTCTGTGACCTGCTCGGCCGTCTGAAACTGCTCATCTGCAACCGTACGAAAAATTTTGAACAAAATAAAGCTCAGAATACCGACTCTTTCCTCAGAAATTCACATCGTCTCGGGCCTCAGGAAAGACGTTTCATGGAACTCTCACGGTGTAACGATAATTCAAACACGCTGCCAAAAACAAGCAGCACTTCACGGTTACTTCACGCTAATTACAGCAATCCCTACAATCACTCTGTTGTTATTTGCGCAGCATGACAAGAAACCTTCTCTGAAGAGAATCGCTGAAGAGGCACTTTTTCTGTCCAACAAAGGCGTGTTAACCTTCTCTCCAACTCTTAAGGTCATGTTTATGGAGGTGAGAAACCATTTTTCTGGAGTATTCCACGGCGTGACCTCGGCTCAATAATTTATCCTGGACAAATAGCTGAGAAGTGCAAACAAGCTTTTGGGAGCTTGAAGAGCGAAAGTTTATTCCCCTTTTGTGCAAATGCAGGAACTGAGAAGCCATGTCGTGGCGGTGGCGCTCAGGAATGATGTAATTGATGGTCTGATCCTGATGAAAGTGCACAGGGACAGACGCTTAAGCAAACCGAAATCGAACAGACAATCCCCACCTGGGTAATTAAATCTCATCGGTAGCGATCTATAAAAAGCACAGGCTCCTGCGCACAGAGGAATTACACAATATTACAGTACGATGGTCAACGATCGGTGCTAATTCCCCTGCGTAATCGTGGGTGAGCGGTGCTCTGGCTCGGGGTCAGGCTTCAGCGCTTACTCTCGCACCACCAAGTGTTTCATTAGCAGCAAGGTTAGCGTTCAGACTCAGCGTATCTGTAAGCAAAAAACAGAGAGTTTTTAAAATTTTAAGACAAAAAAAAAAAAACAAAAAAAAAAAAAAAAAAAGATTTTAAAAAAAAAAAAAAAAAAAAAACAAAAAAAAAAACAGAAAAAAAAAAAACAAAAAAAAGAAAAAAAAAAAAAAAAAAAAAAAAAAAAAAAAAACAAAAAAAAAAAAAAAAAAAAAAAGAAGGCAAAAAAAAAAAACAAAAAAAAAGGGAAAGGAGACAGAACAAAAAACAAAAGAACAGAAACAAAAAAAAAAAAAAGAAAAAAAAAAAAAAAAAAAAACAAAAAAAAAAAAAAAAAAAAAAAAAAAAAAAAAAAAAAAAAAAAAGTTCACCCCCTTTACAAAAATTTTTTTGTTTGAAGCGTTGGGGGCTGGGTGAGTTTAACGGTGTGGTGTTGGTGGGGACAACCAGAAAGGGGTAGATCAGCCAGAATTTAGAGAAGAGAAGAGGGGGGAGGGGGGATGTGAAAGGAGGGGGAGGGGATTAATTGGGGGCTTTGTGTTGTGGTTTGGGTTTTTTTTGTTGGTGGTGTTGGTTTTTTTTTGGGGGGTTTTTTCTTTTTGATTTTAAGGAAAGGGCAAAAAAAGAAAATATGGGTGGGGTGAGGAAGGGGGTTGGGTAAAAGGGAGGTTGTGTTGGTAATTTGGTGTTTTGAAAGTTGGTTAAAAGAAAGGGCTGTTTGGGGTGTGGGCGGGTTGAAGGGAATGGAACGTGGCTTGAAAAAAGAAAGCCACAAGAAAAAAAAAAAAAAAGAGTTGGGTTGAGGTGGTCCTTTTTATAAAACAAAAAAAAAAAAAAAAAGCCCTTCCACCCAACCCCCATCACACACAGAAAAACAAGCACGAAGGAGGGGAGTGGGGGGGAAGCCGGGCCAAAGAAGGAAGGAGAGCCCGCTGCGGGATGATGGGGATTGGTGATATGGAGAAGGCTACCGCTACCATTCCTGTTAGAGCAAGACTACAGCAACACCAAAAAAAAAAAAAAGAAAAAAAAAAAAAAAAAACAAAAAAAAAAAAGCACAAAAACGAAGGGAAAAAAAAGAGAAAGTGTTTTTTTGTTGTGTTATAAGAAAAAGGAAAAAAAAAAAAAAAAAGAAAAGGGTATAAGGGAGGGGGCGGCAAAAGCAAGAGCTGCTAGAAAAGGTGTAACAGGAAAAAGGAAACCCCAAAAGGCAGAAGAGCGAAAGCAGACCGGCCCTTTGGCCCGTTGGTGTTCAAGGCCAATAGATACGAATTGAAGCAGCACAACCCACAGGGGGTTGTGTGCGTTGCCGTGGCCCCTTTTGTTGTGTTTTTTTGTGGGTTTTTGGTAAAAGTGAGTAAGAAAGGCCCTTTGTGTTTCGGGCCCCACCTGTTTGGTTGGGGCTGGATGTTGTAAAAAAAAAAAGAAAAAAGACAACAAGAAGGCCCCCCCGCCAAATGGAAAGAGAAAGGAAAGAAAAGAAAGAGAGAAAGAGAAAAAGAAAGGGAGGGGGTTGAAGGAGAATGTAAAGAGAGAGGAGGGGAGAGGCACACAAAAAAGGGCAAAAAAGGGAAAAGAGAATGGGGGTGGAAAAAAGCGAAAAGGAAAAAAAAAAAAAAAAAAAAAAAAAAAAAAAAAAAATACCTTTAATCCCAATAAAAAAAACGTAAAAAATGGGAGGGGAGGAAGAGAAGAAGAAAAAAAACAGACAAAAAAAAAGTTAAAAAAAAAAAATGGGGGTAAGAGACAAAATGGGGAATTAAAAAAACCAAAAAAAAAAAATTTTTAAAAATAGGGTGGGAATTAAAGAGCCGCAAGCAAGAACAGATAAAATATTTAATGGTTTTTGTTTTGAAAAAAAAAAGAGAGTGTTTGGTTTTTGATGGGGGTGGTTTTTTTTTGGTGTGAAGAGGGGGTGTTTTTGGGGTTTTTGTGTTGTTATAAAAACGGGGGAAAAAAGAAAAGAAGAAGACGAAGAAAAGAGGGAGGAAAGAAGGAGAAAGTGGATGAGGGAAGAGGGGGGGGGAGAGAAGAGAAAAAGAAAGAAAAAAAAAAAAAAAAAAAAAAAAAAAAAAAAAAAAGGAGAGAAAAAGAAGGAAAAAAAAAAAAAAAAAAGAGAAAAAAAAAAAAAAAAAAAAAAAAAAATAAAAAAAAAAAAAAAAGAGCAAAAAAAAAAAAAAAAAAAAAGAAGAAAATAAAAAAAAGAAGAAAACACGGTAAAGAATGTACACACAAACTTTTTTTCAACAATTAAAAAAACAAAAAAAAAAAAACCAAAAAACAAAAAATAAAAAAAAAAAAAAAAAAAAAAAAAAAAAAAAAAAAAAAAAAAAAAAAAAAAAAAAAAAAATTAAATAATTTTTTTTTTTTTTTAAAAAAAGAAAAAGCTTTTTTTTTTTTTACGTTTTTTTCTTTTTTTTGTATGGAAAAAGAGAAAAAAAAAAAAAATAATTATAAAAATCCTACAAAAAAAACCAAAAAAAAAAACACAATCATTTGCTAAAAAAAAAAAAAAAAAAAAACAAAAAAAAAACAACAAAAAAAAAAAAAAATATTTTTTTTTTTTTTATTAAGAAAAAAGAAAAAAAAATTAGTCCCCCAAAAAATTTAATTTAACACAATTATAAAACCAACAATCCATGTATTTCCTCCACTTAACCCGCACGTCGCTCTACCCCATTTCTTGCTTCTTTTCCTTTTTCCTTTACTTTTTTTTTTTTCCCTCACACCTTTTTTCCTTTTTTCCTCCGTATTTCTTTTACTTTCTTTTTTTTTTTTCCTTTTTTCCCCACACCCCTCCTTTCCAAACCTTTCCCCCCCCCCCCACACCCCCCACCCCTTTTACCCTTTTTTTATTTTTTTTCCCTTTTTTTATTTTGTTTTTTTTTTTTTTAATTAAACCACATTCTGCCCAGAGCAAAATAAGGCAATGAAGACCTCGTACAATTGCACATCTGAAGAAATGCATAATGATTGAAGGGAGGAAAATTCTGCTTGCTAAACTTAACCAACTAGTGTCTTCACTCAGAGTCCAAACACTTAAGTGTTATTAAGAAAAGGTGATGTGAGACAGCACTAAACAGTCGACTGTCCCAACCTTTTTTGGAATGTGTTGCAGTCATCAGATTTGAAATGAGCGTATATTTTCAAAAATAAATTCAATTCACAAAGTAAAACATCGACTAATGTGTTTGTAATGTGATTTCGTCCTCTACCTCTCTCTGTGTGCGAGCTTTACCTTTCACGAAGTTTTGTCGGCGTGGCCGCTGTGACTTGAACACGCTTGGTAATTTATACTCGACTGGCGTTTCCCCAACACACACAAGCAAATACGAAACTTAGATTTATGTTTGGAATTTTATTTTTGTTCAGTTGAAACATTTAAACAATAAAAAGATAGGCCCAATGCAGGCTAGAACGATAAACATGACACATCGTTACTAAACACAATCAGTTCCGGCAGCTGAGAAACAAGAACAAATAATTATTTGCGTGTTTGAGAATTTAATGGCATGAATAGCGAGATGTCAAATTTGGGAAAGGAAAAGCCAGAAAACTTAAAGAAAAAAATGCAAACTCTCTGAACAGAAAACACAGGATCTGATCTGCGTGGGAAAGGAAACTACAGGAAAACAGCGACCTCGCTGCAATTAAGCTTTGCGTAACACGCCCATCGTGACCCTTCTAACATCTCGTGTTTTATGAAGTCACGCTCGGTACTGAACATGTCTCATTTGGCACAAGAGGCTTTGCTGAGGATAAACAGTCTCATTAGGAGCCCTGAGCAGCTGCTCAGGAATTCGCTGCCAATTTGCTCTTTGTGGTTTGAAGTACACGCTTGTTGATAAAGCCCGCCCACTTCCTCATGAGCATCGCATCGAATCCGATGAAGGGCCTCAGTGCCTACCTCAGGGCCTTCTGAAGTGCTGGGAAGGAGTTTCAAAACCTGAGCAAAGGAAATAAGTTCCGTAATGCTCCCCGTGGAGCACGTCTCCAAAGAGACCATCGCGAATCATCCACCAACCCGCGGCATGTTGCGCCAATTACCTCTACGCTGAGGTTTACACACGTTCATACATCACGTGACCTCGTTTGGTGTCAAAGTCATGTGCTTGAAAGTGCTAATGGGAGAATCAGGCAAGCTGAGAGGCTTGTTTGCCTTAAGGCTCAAAGAAAAATATTTCATGTATTGAATGAAAATGAAACGTGACTGTCGAAGATATATACGAAACCTAGATGCTGCTTCGAACCCCGTCCACAAACGTCACCTTTACTACACAAAAAGCGTGAACATAGGGGGGGGGGGATAAAAAATTATGTATTGAGCCGTAGAGACGGCTTGCGTTTGGATTCATTAGAGCGGACTCACGATGAGGTCGGACTCTTGCTTAAGGTTAAATTTGAATAAAAAAATGTTCCGTCTGAGTCTTCTCGAAAGATCCGGTACATTCATAAAACGCCAAACCACACAAACCTTGTACGCACACGTCAACATTTTTCAAAATTGTACTTTATGTCGTGTGTTTCTAGAAAAAAAACAAAAAACAAAAAAGCATTGTTTTCATTGACCTGAACCTCCGTATTTGTACTCACGAAAGACCAAAAACCCTACATTTTCAAAAATATCCATATACTATATCCGTATATTAAACAGACGTTATATGAATGCATTTTTCTTTTACTAGTACTATGGGATTTTTGTTAGCAAACCTATAGATTTAGAGAAAAATGTTACTGAGAATCTGAGAAGGCTGATCATCACCTGAGCATCACCTCAACATCGTTTTAACCTCATGCCAAGGTCATTGATCACCACACCACTGTCTTAATAAATACATAAAGTATTCACACTGATGTATGGGAGTGACGTATTGATCAGAAAAATCAACACGTCACTCCCTCTAACTCGATAATCCACGTGTGAAAAAGGAATCGCTGCTCTGCTAAATGACGTGTTTTTTTTTCCACCCACATGATAAACATTCAGGGAAAACATGAGAAAAGTGCGTAAGAAAGATTTATGAAAAAGAGACTGTAATTGTGGAGTTTTTAAAAAGAGTCAGCAAGCTCCATTCTTACAGGTGATGTTACTAAGGTGTTAGAAGATTCGGCGTTGGATCGTGTGCATGTATATCAACCATAAGATCAAAAACACCTGCCTAATATTGTGTAGGTCCGCCTTGAGCCGCCAAAAAAGCTCTGACCTGTCGAGGTGTGGATTCTACAAGACCTCTGAAGGTGTGCTTTGCTATCTGGCACCAAGACGTTAGCAGCAGGTTCTGCAACTTGGGATGTGGGACCTCCATGGATCAGACTTGTTTGTCCGGCACATCCCACGGACACTCGATTGGATTGAGATCTGAGGAATGTGGAGGACAATCAACACCGTGAACTCTTCGTCATGTTCCTCAAACCGTTCCTGAACAGTTTTTGCGGTGTGTGAGGGAACATTATCCTGCTGAAAGAATCCACTGACATTAGGGAATACCGTCATCAAGAAGAGGTGTAACTCGCCGGTTCACCGGTTGTCCCTCCTTGGACCACTTTTGGTAGGTACTAACCACTGCATACCAGAAACACCTCATAAGACCTGCTGTTCCTGGAGATG
Organism: Ameiurus melas; assembly: GCA_012411365.1. Classification (NCBI taxonomy): domain Eukaryota; kingdom Metazoa; phylum Chordata; class Actinopteri; order Siluriformes; family Ictaluridae; genus Ameiurus; species Ameiurus melas. Next base: position 18,931,241 of record CM022752.1, read on the forward strand.
CTCTGACCTAGTCATCTAGCCATCACAATCTGGCCCTTGTCAAAGTCGCTCAGATCCTTATGCTTGGCCATTTTTCCTGCTTCCAACATGTCAACTCCGAGAACTGACTGTTGCCCGTTGCTGTCTAATATATAAATCCCACCCCCAACAGGTGACACGGTAATGAGATGATCAGCGTTAGTCACGTCACCTGTCAAGTGTTTTTTTTTTTTTTGTGGCTGATTGGAGTAGTTTCAAACGTGTATTTGTTTGAAATACATTATTTATAAAATTATTTAGGAAATTTTTTATTACATCTAATATTTTTTTATTTTTTTTTGTTTGTTTACATTAAAACAAACATTATTACTGTTTACGGACTGTAAAAATATCTGAAATATTGTATAAAAAAAAAAAAAAAAAAACATTTTGCATATTAAAAACCAGAATTTACTAAAATCTAATAAATCACATATTCTTAAAATTAAAAAAAAACATTTTAAAAGAATTTAATTCTGAGAAAGATTCGCTAACTGTTCGAGTAAAGCCAGGTTTTTTTTTACCCCGAACATAACTCAATGCTTCATGAACATCACCGCAACAAAAAAAAAGTAAATCGAGTGAATGCTTGAAAATCATCTCGTGAACACCGTGTCATGTTGAAATATCTAGAAAATAAAAACAATTAAAATCCTGACCTGTATTTCCTCATACGCCTCGTCGATGGTGGTGACCTGGTGCTGCTCGTGTAAAGCGGGCTCGTCGCAGAAGAAGCACACTAGGCTCTTGTCGCTGAGGCAGAAAAGCTTGACCTTTTCATGGTCCTTGCACGGGTACGTGTTCCTCTGGGCGTTGAGGATGGCATCGAGCGGGAAGGCAGAGTACCTCTCCACGATGTTGGAGAGCTTGAGGCTGGGCGAGAGTAACGGGTCGGTGAAGGTCCTCCTGCACTCAGGGCAGTCGCGCGTGACGTGATGCTCCTGTCTGCTCCAGTGCTCAGTGATGCACTTGCGGCAGAAGTAGTGCTCACAGCCGAAACTCACCGGGTCTTGGTAAATGCTCAGGCAGATGGAACACAAGAGCTCGTCCTTCAGACAACACGCCATTTGCATGTGCAGGAAGACGTCTGGAAAACGTGACACGCGCCGAGAGAACCAAGAGCCTGGTGAGCCTGAGATTTTACAGATTGACAAATTTACAGAATTCGTGGCTTTGTTTTTGCCTTTATTTTCAACAAAAACCCTCAGGGCTCCTCAGGATCGATCCTTTAGTTGTTCCTTTAGAGAGAGAGAGAGAGAGAGAGAGAGAGAGAGAGAGAGAGAGAGAGAAGAAATTCTGGTCAGATGCAACAGGCAGAAAAATATCATGTGATTAAATAATCATGCGCATGATGAAAACTACCTGCAAACTACTGTCCTCCCTCTCCGATATTACCTCTTCGTTTATATTTGTTCTTGTAAAAATGTTTTTTTTAAAACAACGGTCCTCTGTCTGATGACATATACAGTTAAAGTCTCAATCCATCAGATTTTTTACCCGGGCGTAAAACCGGTTCCTCTTAACCGAAAGCGATAAAATATTTTTTAACAAACCATCTCACCTTTTTAACCCTTCTGACGTCCTCCACGTTTCCGCAACCTCCTTTACTCTTAAGATTTGCTCTTCGGCACAAGGATCGAAAGATTTCAATTCTTTTAAATGCAAATTATTCACCTGAACGACGAATCACAGTTGTCGTTTTGTTGTAAACAACACTCTTTATGGGTGTCAATATTTTCACAGCACAACTTTTCAATGCGTTCAAGGTCAGAAATCACATAAATCCATCATCCAAGCATTCCGACCATTCCAGAATATACATCATTATTAGAAGTAGTATGAAAAAGAAGAGCAGAATGATATTCTTTGGGTTTAAAAAAAAAAACAATAAACCACCCCATATAAGCAGGAGGGGCGTAACATCGCTCATCAATCATCTATAACAAGATCTGAAATCCGAAATAACTCCCTTGTCCCTATAGAAATATATACAGCAAGCAGTATAAAAATACAGATTAAACTGTATAGTGCACTTTACATGCATGGGACTATTGGGACTACTGGATGTGAGCCAGTTTTCACTTTTAATTTCTTTCAATTATTTGGTGATTACAATCATTATAGAAGATAAACGTTAGTTAAATGGAAGGGTGGCATTTCTGCAGAAATAATATGGCGCTCAGGGACAAAAAAGGAAGAGCTTTTTATGCAAATATTATTATTGATATTATTATTATTATCAACAACAACAACAACAACAACAATAATAATAATAATAATAACAATAATAATAATAATAATAATAATAATAAAAGAAGAAGCTGTGGTTTAACGCCAGAGAGCTCATTTACATAAACAGTCATTCTCACTCTCTCTTTAACTCTCTTTATCTATCTACCTATCTTTATAAATAAATTATTTTCTGTCTAACTGATAACTAATAAGAGTCTGAGAAGTTTAAAGATAAGTATATGTCTGATTTAAAGCGACTGTCACGTCGCCCTTTTTTATTTTAATCATCATGCACAAAAAGCTAGCTAACTAATTAGAGTTGCTAGCCAAGCTGGCTAACGTATAAACAGTGCTAGCTAGTACAAGCGCTTTAAAAATTAACCACAGTCAACAGCTGTTTCTCTTACTCTGACTCGTCCTGGTTCGCCTCGGAGACGCTCCTTCCCGTGTGTCCGTACAAGAAAGTGCTTCTTTTAATTGAATTAATTTCGCCCAACTTTTATTTCCCTTGTCGTTAAAAATGTAGTTCAAGCCTTCCCGCAGCTCAGCTGAGCCCTCAATGCCAGTGCGCGAGACTGGCTTTCGGAGCGAGCGGAGCACAGCAACGGAGCGATCCACTTCCCAGAGAGTCAGGAGGGGTGTGGAGGAATGAAAAGTAACTATAATAGAGAAATGTAACATTTTCTGGGGTTAGTTTCAGATTTTCGACGTGTATTTATAAGTAAAACGTGTGCTTTCGGAAAGGAATTGACGTTTCGTTCTGACTTGGTCTGAAACGTGAACGCAGAGAGAAATGTATCACCCTGGGATTTCACCCTGTGGTATGGCTCATGCTTCATAATGTTTGGCATAAATTAGACACCATTCACACCGTAGTAAAAAAAAATGTTTGTTTGTTTTTTGGTAATAATTTTCTGTTCCCAATTTAAAATGTTTTCTTTTTAATTTGTTACATAAAACTTTGAAACCACCCCACCTTTGATACATTAACTTACTATAACATTTACAGTCCGTCATAATTCAGACATTCAAAACAAGAAAAAAAAATACATCACATGGTTATATTATAATATTACATAAAGACACAAAAATCTTCTTTTCAGTACAATTTTTTTGTTTTATTTAATGAATATTAATTTGCTCATGGCTGAAAAGGTGGAGAAACAGTTAAACATCCTTATGGAACCTCATCAGTTAATCAAATCAACAAACCCCCAAAACACAATAAGTGCACATCCACTTCTCCTGGTTTATTTGCATATTAGCAGCCGATTGGCTCTTATATTTTGTGATGCAGTATGTAGGTGGTACTTGCCTATCAGCATGCTGCATTCGACTTACGTCAGAAGCGTAAACTCTGAATTAAAATGAAAAGCAATCTGAACATATTGTGCATGATAGAAAAAGTTTTGAAGTAAGCATTTTTATCAGCAGCTCTGCTGTACAGGAGATTTATTATTATTATTATTATTTAAATAAATCCGCTATGTTGAAGCTATAAACAGGGCCACTGTGATGCCTTTTGAAGCAGCCTTGCTCCATTTTCACACCAAGATTTATTTTAACCAGCTTTGACAAGTTTGCTTACAGGTTAGGTTAGGAGAGTTGCTGATGCAACCTATTTTCACTCAGAGATGGCCTTAAATACCATCTGGCAGATATTTAGGTGTGAATGAAATTCACACTAGCACACCAGACTTTTTCACTTTCATCTGATTTAAAACTACACAGCCTATGTGGTTAAGAATAGAGTGAAGAGACTGGAAAATGCTACTGCTACCCACCATCTCAAATATAGTGGTGGGTTTCACTCTGACTGAATCACTGGCATTAAATCAAGACCTCAGTACACGAGGAGAATGAGAATGATCCTAAAAGTTCAGATGATGCAAATCCAAAATTACAGCTTTTTGTTGAATAAATGCTGTGTGGTGCAATCAGATGCGATGTGGCACACTTTATCAGTTTCACTGAAGATTTTAATCTCTGGTTAAAGCTGTGACTTCCGGGGGTCTCTGATGTGCAATTAGTAGGGGGAATTACAATGCCACTGCCTGTTTCTGCATTTGTCAGTCCATACAGTATTTCACTGAGATTTTTTGTTATCGTTGCTGCAAAAGTTGGATTTTCAAAATGTGTGATCCAACTTGCTGAGGGTTTTTTTGGGGGGAAAACTATATGCATCGGTGAAATCGCAATCGCACAAAATTGTTTTGCACAGTCTTTCGCTGTGATGTTTGTTAGTAAATGAGACCTTTTAGGTGTTCTCATGTTCAACGAATCTCATGTTTAATGGAAGACGTCACACGATGTGTCCTGGCTCATATCTGCAGTAATTTAGAAAAATTGCATGCTTCTCTGAATATTGCGGAGTTTCCTTGATTTTGACTTAATTTCTGCGATGGAAAAATCCAGGAGGGACTGCTTTGTACCTGGTTAGAGTGCCATATATCTGTATGTGGATGTGAACCAGAAGGGGGAGTGGTCTAAACAAGTTTTTTTATTATTATTATTCAATATGAACCCTACCTTTATGCTCCTGGAAACTCAGTTTGTATAAAATATAATAGAAATTTTGTTTTATTTTTAGATCATAGTGAAGCAGTATTTAGGCCAGACTACTGGAGCGAACCAATGATGGAAAACAAATGAGTAGTACTCCTTGTATTCGTATGCATTAAGAATATATATTCATTATGAATGATGTATTCATATTCGGTTACACCCCTAGTAGACAAGGAGTTTTTACGATGGTAGTTACAGAAAGTCATTATTATTATACAGTTATTGTTTAGCTATTATTTAGTTTCAGATGAATCTGCATATCATTATTTGCAAGACATTCAAGCTAAATTGAGGTTTTTGAAAATAATATGTTATGGTATTAATAGTGATACAATCAAATATATATTCACTGGACACTTTAATAGAAACACCTGTAAACCCAGTTAGCCAATCATGTCACAGGAGTGCAATGCAACAAAAATATACAGGTCAATAATTTCAGTTCATGTTCTCATCAAACATTCGTATCAGTTTGACCATGGCATGGCGGTTGGTGCCAGTTTGAGTATTTCAGAAACTTCTAATCTACTGGGATTTTCACGCACACGTCTCTGGATGTATGTCAAAAAGCAAATAGCGCTCAGTGAAATGTCAGAGGAGAATGGCCAGACTGGTTCGAGCGGACAGGAAATCTACAGTAAGTCAAATAATCACTTATTTACAACCAAGTTGAGCTGAAAAGCATCACAAAGTGAGCAACACAACAAACGTCAAGGTGGATGAGCTACAACAGCAGTCGAACACATCTGGTTTCACTCCTGTCAGTCAAGAACTCACCCAAAGTGAATAGTGGAAGCCTGGAAAAAGAGCAAGCGATATTGCATGTGAAAATCCCAGGAGATCAGCAGTTTCTGAAATACTCAAACTGACACCAACAACCATGCCACGGCTACTGAGAACACATTTCCCCATTCTGCTGTTTGATGTGAACTGAAGCTTTTGACCTGGATCTGGATGATTACGCATTGTGTCGCTGCCGCATGACTGGCTGATTGACTGGCCAGTGAGAGAATTTCTGAAGGTGATTTAAGAGCTAATAATAAACTTTTCTGTTTTAAGGTCTTAAACAAGACATAACAGTGCTGTTAGACACCTAAATAAGGCAATCAGGCATAGTAAATTAACTTGAGCCTGTCACCAGGGATGCACATTAGCTAGATTCAGAAACCTGATGATGCTATTTAGGCTGCATGTTGTAACAAGTTTTTCAACAAGAGTAAATGAACATGGATTCCAATTTTGTAGATAAATTTCCAACCAGAAATTAAGGACGATGAACTGTTTGCACTCAACCGTATAAGCCAAATTGACTAGTCAGGTAAATCGAATCACATACATTTTTCAGTTTCTGTCCAATTTCTGGGTTTACGGCTTCTATGGATGGAATGTTCACGAATAAAAATCTAAAACAGCCACAGTAAATAAACATCTTGATGTACTGTATAGTATCTATGTGTGAAGATTTGGATTGTGATAGTAAAATTCATCTGTGCTATAATAAATAAGTGGGTGTGTTTTTTCTTCTTTTTTTTATGGAAGTGGTTTCTTGTTGCAAAACGTTTCACAACTTCTGATTTCAATCATTTTGGGTAATGGTGGTTTTCACCTCAGCGTCTTTCCTAAACAAAGTGCTGACTTACAACAGATCGTTTCCTGTCATCGTTTACAAGCCAACCATTTCCTACAAACCGTTTAAAGGTTTTTGCGATTACTCAGAAACTTCCCTTTTGCTACGCTGCAGTTCAGGGAAAGGTGTGCAAATTCTCACCAATACACAATCGACATCTGACCAACCTTAGATGTGTGACTGAATTTCTTCTTAATCTTGCTGAAGTATGCACATGGCTGTACAACTGGTTCTGCAGCTATTAGATTACTTTATTTACACCATGTTGCTCTATAGACAAGACTAACCAAATGTGTGATAATTAAACCGAAGCAAATGCTTATACCTTAGTGATGTGGATGACAAGATCAATTACAGTTGGAACAATAACAGTAATGCATTGGTTTTTACTGTCTGTCAGTGCACATTTCTAGTGCCTTGCCTAATTGAACAATTATTTAAATGCAATGCAAAGTCAATTAATTTTTGATAAACAGAAAGGAGCAATTCCAGCCATGGTTAGGCAAACACCCCCCACCCCCCCAAAAAAACAACAACAACCCAACAATAATCACTGGCCATAATATTGCAAAGTTTATGACGTGAAAGAGTCGACTCTTATTTCTGAGCTGAGCCAAATGATCTGACTCAGTGAAAAGAACCAGAATTCCCATCATCGGTTTAAACATTCAAAGTGCAAACCCTCAGAAGATAGTAATCAGTAACCAGTAATCAGTCAGTACTTCATATGTTACGGGAAAAAAAAGATCCTTCTACACGATTCGTTATCTCCGTTAACACCTGTATCGAGCCATCCGTGGTGGATGTGATTCAGTGCCATTCTGGGTAAGATCTGACTGAAATCATTTCTGTGTGTGTGTATGTGTTCACTGATGTATCCGGTTTGTGAGAATCACCAGATAGCATCAGTAAGATGAAAGACTTTCGTTACATGAAAAAGTTTGGAGGCAGCTACAAATGAGAGTCCCATGGTCTCATACAGTGATGCGAAGGACATAAATAAAGTTATTGTGAGCTGTAATTATTTCCAGACAACATTAGCAGCATGTCAGACATTATTTTTGAGGAAGGCATGAAAATTATTTAGAGGATATGATTTGTTAAACAAGGTGTGTAATACACGCACACACACACATATATATAAATATATGTGTGCGTGTGCGTGCGTATATTATATATATATATATATATATATATATATATATATATATATACACATACATACATACATACACACACCGTAAAAGACACAGCTGGCTGAAATGACAGAAAGGAAATAAGAAAATTTGTAACATTTATTAATTCCTCCACTCTCTCTAAATATATTGTGCTGTATAAAATATAAATTTCATCTGTACAAAAACAATAAACACAAAAAATAAATTGTTTCACTTTAACCCCTTAAACTATCAGGTTACTGTTCAGACATTTATTTTAAAGCATAACACACAGTAACTCCTACAAATGAACACTCAAACCAATAAAAAAGAGGTGTAGCTGGGAGTTTAAGGGGTTAATGTTTCAGATTACATTACATCATAAGACATTCTGCAATTTCACATATGATCAATAAAGTATACAGTAAAAGACCTATCTACAGTCATTTGATTTTTTTTACTAAATACCACTGGGGGGCGTCAGTGATCTACATGTACTAATGTTTGCATTTCCTATTGATATACAGTGCAAGACCACAATACTTCCTCAGAGTGTACATGTGGGTAAAGTGCAACTCGCCTACTTGTTATTTGACATTTGACATTCAAACAAGGGCATTCAGTTTTCTTTTTAATTCTGCCTTGGCTATACATTCAGAAGGACATTGTTACTCACACTGTTAAACATTAATGATTACAAAAATGAAGGAAGGTAGGGAGGAAGGAAAGGGGGTCTTGAATACTTGAGCCTTCCTTAACTAAACTAATGAATGATGTAACTGTCCTGATAATGGTCCACAGTATTCTTCCCTGAAATATGTTTTTTAACCGCACATCATATGTCCAGTCAATTCGGCTTTTTCTCAAAGAAGAGAGAGAGAATAAAAAAAAACAAGTGTTCACTCATCCATCTTCTGTAAGCTTTTAGATTACGGAGGAGGGAGTACACGCCGAATGGGACGCCAGACCATCGCGGAGCACTTCATGTCTAAATTCACACGCTCGTTCCCGCCTAGAGACAATTCAGCAGAGGCAGTAAACCTACGGGCATATTTCTGCTAGGTGGGAGGAAACCTGAGAGGCCGTAGGAAACCCATGCAAACACCTAGGGGATCGATAAAATACTGCGTTAAAGCTCTATCACAATAACACAATTGATTTTCTCACTTCAGTGGAATTAGTCACAGTGCAGTAATGTTCTCTGTATGCAAATGTATTTTTTTGTGTGTCATACATATTTAAGAACTTATCGGGTTATGGCATGCAAATGACCCTTGGCAGGTTAATGCATGACCTTCTTTCTCCATGCTACCCTTGAACAAATTTCATACAAGTGGGCTTTCCCCTAGCCCCCTGTCTACTGTGTCCTTGCATTCAGTGCCAGTGTGTGAGGGGAAGTGTGTTGGTGGATGTGTGTAGGGTTTTCATTTGCATATTCATAAATATGTGTTTTGATGATAAATGTGTGGGTGTGTTTGCGCCTTTTCTGTTGTCTAGTGGACTCTAAAACAGGGTTTGCGTGTGAAATAAAATCTACACATGACTACTGGTGTCGGATGATGATCCACTACAGCGCCAAACCCCACCACGCACACACTCAGCCTGAGATCAAACGTTCACCGCTAACAAGCCAGCGGATTTCCCCCATGTCTTCTTCAGTACTTAGTCATCCCACATTCTTGCACTGACTGTATCGCGTCTTTGCTGTCCTCTTGCTCACAGGATACGCACAGCTCTTCCTCTTGTGAAAGAGGAAACTCAGGCTCCGGCTGGTGCACGCAAGGGCTGATGGGAATGGAACAGGAGCCCGTGGCCGGGTTCACCTGGCAATTAAACGTGGCCGTGATGCTGAGGTTAACAACAGGGCTGGAGACGGCGGGCTGCTCGACATGGATGCAGTCCTGACTCACGCCTGTGCCCTGGCTGTGGCTGTCAGATGACGATGAAGTGGATGGGTCGCTGCTGCTATCTGCTAACAGTCCCTGGTTTTCTGTCGGGCTGGAGAGGTGGACTGAGTTTAAACTCTGTCCGGCCTAAAGACAAGAGAGACAAGCATTTAAGCTGGACTGTTAAGGCCTCGGCATACTTAACTTAGAGACAACGATAACTGTGATGTGAAGATTAAATCAGTTTTGTGAGCTTTTAAACTTTGTGTACGAGTGCTCCAGTACTGCATGTGGCTACTACAATTTCCAGTGAGATCAAAAATATATACAGTTGAGGTCATAAATTTACATACACCTTGCAGAATTTGCTAAATGTTAATAATTTAACAAAATGTTCATTTAGTCCTGCCCTGAATAAACTATTTCACATAACAGATGTTTACATATAGTCCATAATACACAATAATAACTGAATTTACACAAATGGACCATCTATTCATACTGAGGATGACTGAGGGACTCATACACAGCTATTACAAAAGGTGCAAACGTTCACTGATTCTCAAGAAGGCACACAGGATACATTAAGAGCCAGGGGGTGTAAACTTTTGAAAATAATGATCAGTGTAAATTGTTATTTTGTCTTCTGCGAAACATGGAAATATCTTACGTAGCTTCTGAAGGGCAGTACTAAATAAAAAAAAAACCACAATTTACACAGATCCTGTCCAAAAGTTTATACTCCCTGGCTCTTAATGTATCCTGTGTTGCGTTCTTGAGTATCAATGAATGTTTGCACCTTTTGTAATAGTCGTCCACGAGTCCCTCACTCGTCCTCAGTGTGAAAAGATGGACCTCAACATCATATAGTCGCTGTTGGAAAGGGGGTCAAATATGCAGAAGATGCTCAAAAAGTAAAGAATGTGCAGGACCTGGAGGATTTATTCTGGTTTAACTGCTCAGGACAAATAACGGACTCGTGAACAACTATCACAAATCATAAACACATCATGTCGTTGATCATCCATGTAACGACACACAGTATTAATAATCGAGCGTGTGTAAACTTTTGAACTGGTTCATTTGTGTAAATTCAGTTATTATTGTGTCTTGTGGACTATATGTAAACATGTTATGTGAAATAGCTTATTCAGGGCTCTACACATTTTCTCTAGATCATGTTTTTGCTGATTTTGCTCAACATATTTCCATTGCTTCCTGACATTTTGTAAACCCTGCATAACATAAGTCCATTCAGATACTTACTTCGACACCTTCATGAACCGCAGGTTTAGCTGGAGCTGCAAAGAAAATGGTGTGGGGGGTAGATTAGAAGAACAATATTTATTTTAAAAAAATATATATATATATTACCATTTTATCATTTATTGAAATTCATTTGAAATTTGAATATTGTGCTTTTGCCACACATTCTTCAAAGAGCTGAAATCTTATCACATCATAAAATCTAAAAGCCATTTGTGCTCCAAAACATAAATCCTGGACATGAAACACTAGAAAAGAACGGATATCTACCAGGCTCATGGTTCATGGAGGACAGTTTATATTACATCAGAGTCAAGTAAGTACGATAAGAGATGATGATTAAAAAAAAAAAAAACTTTCAATGCTGTACTTTGATCTATGCTGATTCTGACATGCCACATATACAAAATCTTGCAGACATTACCTTTCCTGTGACAAATACAGAAAGTTGCTATCAGCAAAACCATCAGCAATGTAGCGACAGGCAAACCTGATGGTGCAAGATTGATAGATATAAAGAGATAGTAGAAGGAAGAGAGAGGAGAGAGAGAGAGAGAGAGAGAGAGAGAGAGAGAGAGAGAGAGAGAGAGAGAGAGAGAGAGAGAGAGAAGGGGAACAACACAGAACGGAAGTGAAGAAGGAAATGTCATATAGGGCAATGAAGGGAGGGACAAAAAAAAACCCAACACAATACACTTTAATACCATTGCATGCTGAGATTGCCAGGAACTGGCCTGCTTATCTCATTAAAAAATACAATAACAGCCAAGGTAAACACAACTAATTTCCTGATAAATACAGAGAACAATCTATCTACAGGAACCAGCTTTTGGCTTGTACCCCTACTATAAAAATTCTTGCTTTACCGATCCATAAGACGATGAATCTGTCAGGAGGGCGTGATGAATATACATGGTATAAACTCTGTGATGTGGAGAAAGAAGTCAGGAATGGAGGCATCGTAGAGGGCTCGGTGGGTGAAGAACTAGTCTCTGGCATGATGGGTAGGTGAAGAGTGGTAACACGACTTGGGACTATGCTCAGAACTGGACCACAAACTGTGTCGGTTGTGGCAGTGCCCCGAACCAGCACACTCCTGCCCTGCAGCTCACACCTGAAAAAAAAGAAGCCCTGTTAGTGTTAGTGCGCAAAATTCACTGGAAGTGTTTCAAGTGCCAAATAAGTGCTTTGAATGCAGGTGGAGAGAAAAATATCTCCTTATACATAAAAGAAAAGTGTTTTGAGCTACATTCAGTAAAGCTCAGTTTGATGAGTGAGTCAGCTACTGAGATTTCACTGACAAGATCACACATCACACTTTTAAATGTGATCTGTGACTTTTAAGAGTTCTACTTTGAACCTTTTTTGAAATGAAAACCAAATGAAATGAATAGTCATGAATAAAAGGTAAATAGTTCTTCCTGCTTTACTGATTTGCAACTGATGTGAACTTTAAGGCTAACAAGATCTGATATCAAGCTAACTCACGTTAGTCTATCATACTGTGTAAAGCTTTGGTTGTATTTTTTCTCATTTTGTAAGTCGCTTTAGATAAAAGCGTCTGCTAAGTGAATAAATGTAAATGTAAATTTAAAGCAGTAGCCAGGTCACTATCAAACTAGCAGATATAAGGCTAATTAATCCTAGCAGCTAAGTTTGCTAGCAAGTTAACTAACATCGGGCTAAGTAAAAGCAGATGCAAACTGCCAAGTGTTAACCGTTATTCATGCTCGCTAGCAAGCTAGCTAACATTAAACTAACTAAAAACCAGTAGCCAATTCACTAGCAAGAGAGATGCTAGATAAATGTAGCCTTTGTTGTGTGCTAAATGTTAGCCGAACTTGCTAGCAGGCTAGCTCATATTAGGTTAACGGTCATATTTCGTATTTAAATCCAGAATAAGCTAGCAAGAAAGTGAACATACAATGTTAAGTAGCTAGGAACCTAGCCAACAAACTAACAAATAATTGGTTAACTATATATTAAAACCAGTAACCAATTTGCTAGCACGTTAGTTTGCAAGCTCATTAGCATGCTAGCTAGCAATTCCCTGATGGAAAAAAAAGCAAACAATAGAAATGCTCTTAGAATTTGTAATGGTTTTAATGGTTATAATGGAAATTGTATTGGTTTTAATGAAAACGGTAATGGTCCCTGTGGACCTCTACTGGTAATTTGTTGCCTTCTGTTAGTGGCATGTTATGTCTAGTGGATACAATTAAGGACCTATGTCCTTAATACTTACTTCTACGTAATGGTTTTAATGGATGACAATTGATGGTTTGTAATGGGATTTGTAGTGGAAACCATTTGAATTTCTGTAATGGTTCAATTGTTTTTTTTATTGTTTTTTTTAGCAGGGCTGACTAACTATTAGGTGATTAAAACAATTAACCAAGTGACCTTTGTGTGCTAGAAGCGGGTAGGAATACAAAGTGGAAATTGCCACTGATTAACCTGTGTGCAATTATTTTATAGTTTTATTATCACTCAGGAACCGAATGCTGTGCTTTGTTATAGCAGTGTATTATAAATGATATACATATATATATATAAAAAAAGTTTATTATTATTACCCAGTGTGTGGCAAGCATGGCTGCGTACTGGTTTCATTAGAGTATGTTCCTTCAGGAAAAAAAACAAACGTGGCGGTTTGGGGTGCCCCCCCCCCCAAAAAAAAAAAAAAAAAAAAAAAAAAAAAAAAAAAAAAAAAATGGAAGGGAGAAAAAAAAAAAAAAAAAAAAAAAAAAACAGGAGCGACGCGAGGGGGAAAAAAAAAAAAAAAAAAAAAAAAAAAAATTAAAAAAAAAAAAAAAAAATGAAGGAGAAAAAAGTATGGGCCCCCCCCTGATAATGGTGGTTTTTTTTTTTTTTTTTGAAAAAAAAAAAATAATAAAAACCAAAACCATTTTCCCTTCCCAAAAAATATAAACCCTAATAGAATTTGTAATGGATTTAATCGTTATAATGAGAATTGTATTGGTTTTAATTTAAGCTGTAATGGTCCCTGTGGGTATCTACTGGTAATATGTTGCCTTCTATTGGTGGTATATTATGTCTAGTGGATACCGTTAAGGACCAATATTGGTTTTAAGGGTTTTGTAGTGGAAACTTTCTGTGATGGTTTCTATTGTTTTTTTAAGCAGGGCTGTGCTTTAGGCCTATTTGTTTGTTTTTGAGAAAGGAGCTATGACGATCCTGAACTGCTCACCATCCTTATCATACAAGTCATCCTCCTGATGAAACGACAGAAGATGCGGTCACAAGTTCAAAACCAACACAAGTTGGTTACTACTGAATTAATGTTTTGTTGCAAGTGGACCACAAATACACATCCACCACACACATTTTTAAAATCATCATGTAAAATGTCTTCCATACAAGTAAGTTGTAAGTGTAAGTTTTTACTGTATAAATGATAACATATTAGAACAAGAGATGGAACTACTGTCAGAGCTGCTGTTAAAGAAAATTAATCAACACCTTCTGACCCAATCAGAATCGAGCCATTGACAGTGCCGTTGTATAATAACGCAATAAATGTAAATTAGTTTATTGTATTGACCTTTCTCACCTACCTGGTGATATAGCTCCTTTGCCAGGGCTACACAGTCTGTGCTTTTCACAATTAGTACAAGAAGAATCATCTGAATGAATGCAGTACCACCCAGGCTTACACACACATACTGCATCACTGACCCTGGTGCACTGCTTGGCGTATTCCATGCCCTTGTCTGCCAAAACAATTGAGAATTGAAACAGAATTAAAAAGGGGCAGTAAAAATATTAAAATGGTTGATTCTACATATGTAAGGAATAAAAGACTACTGGGTGAGCTATTATAGGGAAGTATATGACGCGGTGGTATGATGCATATGATATGCTTTTATTTTTGTTCAATTTATTATTAATCTTTATACAATGTCCACTATAAAAGTCCCTGTGAATGAGCTGGTACTAAAGAAATGCTAACATATTAGATCAAGCACATTCATCGACATCTTCTGACCAATCACAGAGAATTATATATTTGAGAATTCAAAGACACAGAAGTATAAATATAAATATATAGGCATGATGTTAGGCATGGGCAGATTATGATCTGATTACAAAAAGACTCCTACCTTCATAGCATCTGGTACATGAGAAACAGTTTTGGTAATAATTCATGTTCTCCGAGTACATTCCATCAGGACACGGCTCACACACCGTATCTTCCGTGCTGGTACAACCTCTCTCCTTTCGGGTTCCTGTATCAATATTAACACACCTTGTAAGCACCAAAACATATCAGCATTTAAACACATCACACCATGCATCAACGTGTCATCTTACCAGGTTTACATTTGCTGCAGCAGAGGCTGTTGTCCCTGTACTCGGTAGAGCTATCCCTGCACGCACCTTTAATTTCATATGGCGGCGCGAATAGGACTGCAGATGAAAAAACAGCAGGAATCAGAGACTGATATTCAGACAGACCGGCAACCAGGAACCGACACCGCTGAACAGATCCCAGCAAAGAGCAGCAGCAGATTCCACTTCCCTACTCACTGGGATATTTTTATACACCAAGGCATCAAATCTTCCCTATAGTACAGAGTCTATCTATTGTCTTCAAGTGGGTATCGTTGCACAACTCAAAAATGTGCATGACCATCAGCAGACCTGATGAATATTCAATGACTCATCAATTTAAGCAATATTTTTTTACAAACCCCACATAAGTTTAATAACAGTACTGTAGGTGTACAGAACAGCTTGGGAAGGATGGTGATAGTGTAGTACAGCTACTGTTGCCCCTCCAAAGTTGATTATTTTCGAGAAACGGAGTAACAGTGTTTTATTATAACTCCATATAATCACAGTAACTTTGTTAATGATTAAAATGTTTTATTTATTAAATGTCATATACTTTTAATGTTGTGGGATGTCAATGTCAAATGTCCAGATTAAAACATGCTGTTATTTGACAAAAGAAAAAAGTATAATTGTTGACATGGTGACCTTTTCTGGTCGATAAGATGTTTTATTAACGTTTGTGGAGGGAGTCTCTAGGACGTTAGAGAATAGGTTTAGGTGACAGCTAAATTAGATACATTTGTTCGATTTATCGTCGTGTGTATATTTTTCTTATAAAAAGTGCTTTGTGACACGGTGAGGTAAAGCTATAACTTTTCCAGAGTTAACGCTTTTTGCGTTTTCTCAGCTACACAACAAGCTGCAGTTTATGTCTTATCAGAGAGAGAGAGAGAGAGAGAGAGAGGCTGGAGAGGGAACAACCGTTTACAGCTGCTATTACAGAGGTAATGACAGGAACAGGTGTATGTTTCACAGACATTCCACAACATTAAATGTAACTGTAAATGTAATAAGGTTAATTCTTTAATTCTGCCTTCTGCTATTATAGCAGTTGATGTGGTATAAGAGGAATAATTCAATTCTTTCAACATACAAAATAATTTTAATTATTATTTTTTATTCAGACCCATAAAATAAAATATTTGTAGCTTAGCAGCAAAACAACAACAAATCCTCTTACAGATTAATAGTTTAACACTTAATCTAACGCATTATGGTGCCGTTGCACAAATTTGAAGATTATAAATCCACCACATGCTATTAACAACGTCTCTTCTCAGGCAGAGGGATAAACACCCATTCTAGGAAATGCATAACGCGTTGCCGGGAAACGAGCTTCAGTCAAAAGCTAATCCCTTCCGGAATGCATTCCTCTACCTGCATGTAGATAGCACCCGCCCCCTGCGCCATGATTGGTTAGATATTCCTTGACGCAGTCCGCCGGTTGGAGAGTTTCACGCAAAGCTCTCGCGCGTGACAACGTCTAACCAATCACAGCGCAGGGGGCGGGGTTTGGTGGGGAAAGGCCTTGACACTTCCGGAACAGTAGCAAGCTACATGACGCATCAACCACATATTTTGCAACTAAGCGTACAAGTGCTGACACACATTCTTCACACTTACACGTTCACCTTACGCCGCCTGCAAAGGCACGCTTAGTGTCCGACTTTTGCACTTGCTTTGAAGTAGTTCTACAAGCTAACAATAACTCTATTGACACCATGCATGTGACTTGAAGTGGATTTAAAAAAAAAACATTGAACCATCGCCTTCTGTTATATTAAAGAATTCTGCACTCCAATTCATAACAATTTGAGTGAAGCAAGTTATCAGTACATCAACATCTACTGATAAACACTTATTTACAAAAAATATATAATAAAAGACTAGAATCAGGTTTGAGACCTTCCTTGTTTGTCGGTTTTGGCATCATAAATAAAAAAATATATATATATTTCCTGGCATACATACATGATACCATAATCCATTCCAACTCCTGACACGAATACATTTCTGTTTAACAATCAAAATGGATTCACACAGCAGTTGTAAACATTCAGCCTTCCTTGAACTCTTTTTTTTTTTTTTATATATATATATATATATATATATATATATATATATATATATATATATATATATATATATATATATATATATATATATAATATATATATATATATATATATATATATATCACACATACAGGGGCGGCTGTGGCGCAGGTGGTAGAGCGGGTTGTCCACCAACCGTAGGGTTGCCGGCTCGATTCCCGGCCCGGTCCTTGGGCAAGACACTGAACCCCAGTCTTACAGTGTCAACAATTACATTTCCATCACATTAAATTACCAGAGCTTGTCTGCTTAGTCAAATAAGCTAAACGTGGGTGAGCACTGTTCTTCTTCACTCTCTTTACACCAGCTCCACGAGAACCCGTAAAGAGCTCTACGTAGAGCAGATGGTTTCCTTTTCATATACGACTCTAAGTGGAATCCATTTAGCGCAGTTGTAGTTCTTAACCATACAAGAAACCATTAAGGAATTCTCATTTTCTGACAGAAAACTAAAGTTTCCTGGGCGATCCTCTGGTGTCTCATTGGTGGAACCTTCAAAACGTGGCGTTGGGAACCTTTTTTTTGCTTTGTTAAGTGTACTAGTGCTTTTTGTTTTGTTTTGTAGATGCACTCTAATGAAAAAATGGCTCATCAATGTTTTTTTTTTTCAAAAGTCATTCTCAATGGATTCTACTCGGAACTGTATCTGAAAAGGAAATCCTCTACACGGAAAAAGCAAATGCTGCTAGAAGTGTCTAGTCATGAATAAGGCATCCCTAATTTCAATTAAGAACTCCTCAGCACTCTGATACACCTTCTGTCAAACACCTTTTAGGGTGTGTGCTGGATTCTTTATTTTCTTCGGAGGGATTCGAGCGTTTTGGTTTGATTAAACTGAAAATCACTTCATTTTATATTCCACATACGGGTTTATAAGTCACAGACTGTGGCAGTTGAGCAAGAAATTTACATGATTTACACAAACTATTCAAGCTCTGGGTCTAGTAAAATAAAAAAGTGAATATTGGATATTCTACAAGAACTGCCTGGAAATTGTGAGTATGACTTGCTTTCTCCAGAACTTTTCCTCAACGAACCATGCAAACGTAGTGAATCATAATGCCCTTAAGTGTGATATTAGCAAAGGGGCCTTAAAACTCAAAACAACACAGAAGCTGTGATCACCTAAATCCTACTTCTGCTTGATGTAAAAGCTGAACACGTGCAACGCTTTGCTCTCAGTAAAGAAGAGCTGCATAAACACATTTCAGGTGTGACATTGGTGTTTAAGAAGCTGTCTTCACTCCCTTGGTAAATAATTAAAAGTCATGCAGTCATTATTAAGTAATAATAAGTGATGATCGGTTTGTAGATCTGGTTTGACATGCACAGCAAATCAAACCTGTCCATTTAACACTTTCCTTTATTCCTTTTCAATACCTTTATACTCAGTTCACCACAAGTATGTTCTGCTGAAGCGGGATTTTGTGGGTAATTACACAACGTGAGTCACACTTTCATGGTGAAGTTCAAGTGTCTACAGCAGAAAATTATTATAGACAACAGCAAAAAAAATATATGGAGGAGTAGAAAAGTTAATAAAACTCAAATTAATGTACAATTTCATACAGGAGAAACAACACAGGTGGTTAATGTAAATACAGCAGATTATATACATACATAATATATATATATATATATACACACAAACACGCGCGCGTGTCAGTGTGTGTGACCAACAAACCATATATTTACATAAGAGAAAATCTGAACAAACATAAACCCTTCCCCCCAGTAATTTATCATCATTTATCATCAGTGATCCAGTGCAGCTCCTCTGATCAGATGTCCTAACGACTTTCCCAAAGGACTCAATAGCAGGAGTCTGAAAACTAACATGACTATCGTTATGAATCATTCATTACCGCGAAACATTACTCAGCAAAAGTAATAAAGAGATATGAAGTTTCCTACCTTTGCTTTCGCAAGCGACGCGACAACGCCGAGGAACAAGAATCGAAGCCATTTTTCGAAGTTCATTTTTCCAGCTTTTTTTTTTCGCGACACTAAAAAGCGCGCTCACACCGTAACCGAGACCTGAAAGCGGGTTCACGGCATCACCACCCCGCTGCCTGTGAACGCGCACTTTTCTTTTCTTTTCAGGAAGCACGCAGACAGACGTCTTCTCGACTTTTCAGCGTCACGTGTATGATTACATAACTCTGCGACTCGTGAAAAGCAGGAAGGAAACAAACAAAATAGAACAGAACAGTATATATGGTAAATGTGCACTTATATAGCGCTTTTATCCAAAGCGCTTTACACTGTGTCTCATTCACCCATTCACACACCAATGGTAGCAGAGCTGCCATGCATGGTGCTAGCTTGCCATCGGGAGCAACTCGGAGTTCAGTGTCTTGCCCAAGGACACTTCGGCATATGGAGTCACCCGGGCCGGAAATCGAACCGCCAACCCTACGATTAGTGGACAACCCACTCTACCAACTGCGCCGCAGCCACCCCTATATATACACACACACACACACACACACACACACACACATACATACATACATACATACATACATATATATTTATGATGAAGAATTAAGGCAGCTTGTCTGAGCATGTTCGTTCTGAAGTTTTGTTTTTTATTATATACTTCTTTTTAGCAGCTTGGACAACTCACAGGTTTATACTGTAATACTTTACGGTTTCTATAGCAACAACTCATTCACAGGGATTTTTCTGTAAGGAGACATTTGTTTTAGGTTTGAGGAAGGAGCCTCCGGTGTCAGAAGTAACGCTGTAAGCTTTCTGACATCTTCAGGACAGGACTTTATGTGGTACAGTTTCTTGGTAACCCGGCGATTTTATAATTTATTTATTTTTGTCTTATTAACTTCAAGAGAGGGGCGCATGTTTGCCTCACACCGCCAGGGTTGGGGGTTCAATTGCTGCCACAGCACTGTTTGTGCAGAGTTTGCGTGTTCTCCCTGAGCTGCGAGGGTTTCCTCCAGGTACTCCAGTTTCCTCCCCAAGTCCAAACACATTCATGTCCAAAGTGACCGTAGTGTATGAATGTGCATGGGATTGTGCCTTGCAATGGATTGGCACCCTGTCCAGAGTGTATCCCACCTTGTGCCTGATGCTCTCTGGGATAGGCTCCAGGTTCCCCGCGACCCTGTAGGATAAATGGTATAGAAAATGGATGGATGGAACTGAGAGAGAGAGAGATAGAGAGAGAGAAAGTAAAGAGAGGCATCTGAAGGAAGGACTGACTATAGCTGCTGTAATGTAAGCGAGAACAGGAACTAAAACTATAAATGGTTAAAAATTATGTTATTTAATGAACAAAAAATTGCAATCATTGTGTTGGTATAAAACACTTCGGCATGTGCTGTTATTGGAAAATAATCATTGTGTTTTATTCCGTTAATAAAATACAGGTTGTCCCAAAAGTCTCCATACAATGCACCATGTTGGTTAGACCTTCATCACTATGAAATAATATATAAACTAATATATAATATATAAACCAAGTATGAAAAATTTCTGAAGATATTTTAGTAAAGTGTTAACTTCCCCTATATATGGAACTTTTGGCACACATTGTACTTTACATAGATTTTTTAAATTTATTTAAATAAGAAGACTAAACAGTTTGTAGAAACACTTCTACAGCTTCTACCTGCTTTAAAAATCTCAGGGTTATGAATATGCATTAATATGCAAACTGACCACACACCTTAGGCACCTGCTCGTAAGCTAGTTTGCATTTGACACATGAAGCAACGACAGGTATTTTTGAAGTCAGAGTTTCGATCTGCACTCTCTTTACTAGAATTTAACACCGAAAACTTCCTTGTAGCATGAACATAATAATAATAATAATAGTAAACGTAGCTTTCTGTACAATTCACAGAGCTTGTGTACTTTATATGCGCTAGCGGTCGATGGCAATTCAGATCGTGTAAATTTGTAGTTACAACAGTGTACTTGAAAATGTAATATGAGATAGTAGTAAACAAGCAACCTATTTGCATTATAACCTTGTATGTTATACATTTAAAATCTTTTACAGAAAGTGAAACAGTATGGAGTTTACACTTTGGCGTTGTTCATTTGCACAAGTGAAAAGACAGCATGTAAAAAAAACCCCAAAAAAACATGCAGCATAATAGATTTCTCCGCACATTAATCACAAACCTCACAACAATGATTAAAATTAAGAACGTTCTGTTCTGTGAAACAGGCAATTTAAAAACAAAACAAAAAAACTTCAGGAACATGTCTGTGAACTGGAATTTATTATCAAACATCATTACAACCATCATGAACATTAGCTAAACAGCTAACTAACTACCCTTCTCACTAGCCAGCTAGGTCACTACTAGTTAACTAGCTCGCATTTGTTACAGGTTAAAATTGCATCAGCGTATTCTCAGTGGTTTATTCAGCAACAGCTAAGCCTATGAAAATGTAACAATAAACATACAAACTTTCATTTGTCATTAGCTAAATTAGCTAGTTTAGCAGACAGGTCCTGAAGCTGAGTACAGTACGTCATCATCTAATAATCCTGGACATCTTTTTAAAGCAATGTAGATTTATGAGTGCAAAGTGCTCATGTTTTTGCTCACGTAGCAAAGTGAGCTGATATGTAACGCTCCCCCGACATTTACACACAGAGAAGGTGTGTTTCAAATGAACAGATGACTGAACCACCAGCCTCCGTGGTGTGTGTGTGTAGATTGGGGAAATCCTTCACATGGTGAAATTTTGACTAGGTCTGAAAACTACAGACTTTCCAGAACTGAAATACGTTTCCCCTTTGCATGAAGATCAACAACAAGCAAAGTCACAGCATTTGTAAAGTCTTTACAATGTAATCGTAAATATGAAGTTTTCCTCCATTTCAGATTTATGGAAGGAGTCTCCAGTGTCAGCACTTTGCAACAGTCAGAGGTAAAGCTGTAACAGGAAAGTCCTTGGAACAGAGGAGGTTTTATGCTTTGCGGTTTCTTGTCTGTTGAGGCGACGGGCATTCTACAACATTAACTGTAACTGAAAACGGATAAAAAAGTATGATGTGTGATTCTTCAGTAGATGACAATTGTATGGCAAGGTGCTGTGATGGAAGCAGAATAAAAAAACACTTCAGGACGTGCCATTATAGTCGATTATTTTGCTACAACAGCAAAACATTGTGCCTTGTATTGCCTTATTAGTAGATAAGGATAAATACGATAAATTGCCTGAGGAAATGTGAAAGACCTGGAAAAGGTTTCAGAGTAAAATCTAAATGACTTCCTGATCACTTCTAAAGAAGTGTTTTAACATCAGTGCTCCTGTGATCTGATGCCTGATGACTCAATGATGAAGTTCTTTTGAATTCCAGTGGGGGAAATACAGTATCTCACAAAAGTGAGTACATCCCTCACATTTTTGTAAATATTTGATTATACCTTTTCATGTGACAACACTGAAGAAATTACACTTGGCTACAATGTAAAGTAGTGAGTGTACAGCTTGTGCAACAGTGTAAATTTGCTGTCTCCTCAAAATAACTCAACTCACAACCATTAATGTCTAAACTGCTGGCAACAAAAGTGAGTACACCCCTAAGTGAAAATTTCCAAATTGGGTCCAAAGTGTCAATATTTTGTGTGGCCACCATTATTTTCCAGCACTGCCTTAACCCTCTTGGGCGTGGAGTTCACCAGAGCTTTACAAGTTGCCACTGGAGTCCTCTTCCACTCCTCCATGAAGACATCACAGAGCTGGTGGATGTTAGAGACCTTGTGCACCTCCACCTTCCATTTGAGGATGCCCCACAGATGCTCAATATGGTTTAGTCCATCACCTTCACCCTCAGCTTCTTTTGCAAGGCAGTGGTCGTCTTGGAGGTGTATTTGGGGTCGTTATCATGCTGGAATAGTGCCCTGCGCCCCAGTCTATGAAGGGAGAGGATCATGCTCTGCTTCAGTTTGTCACAGTACATGTTGGCATTCATGGTTCACTCAATGAACTGTAGCTCTCCAGTGCCGGCAGCACTCATGCAGCCCCAGACTATGACACTCCCACCACCATGCTTGATTGTAGGCAAGATACACTTGTCTTTGTACTCCTCACCTAGTTGCCACCACACACGCTTGACACCATCTGTACCAAATACATTTATCTTGGTCATCAGAATACAGGACATGGTTCCAGTAATCCATGTCCTTAGTCTGCCTGTCTTCAGCAAACTGTTTGCGGGCTTTCTTGTGCATTATCTTTAGAAGAGGCTTCCTTCGACAGGGACAGCAAATTTACACTGTTACACAAGCTGTACACTACTTTACATTGTAGCAAAGTGTCATTTCTTCAGTGTAGTCACATGAAAAGATATAATCAAATATTTACAAAAATGTGATTGGTGTACTCACTTTTGCGAGATACTGTAAGTATTGGATGCGACAACATTTTTTTCAGTAAATATATTTATATATTATATTTATATATTAATAATATTACATGAGGCTATTCACATGAAACTTTCACCAGACACCAGTATTAACTCAGTGGTGCTCTGTATCTGATTCCATCAATATGTTTCTCAACAATAATGTTGAGAAGGTCTTGGGAGAGCTCTTGGTTTTTATCCATCATGAGATGTTTCTTGTGTGACACCTTGGTAATGAAAAGCCTTTTTATAGACCATCAATGTACTAACCCAACTGATATTCATTTGCACAGATAGGGGTATAATTACTTATGAATTTCAACTGGTTCCTTGCCTTACCTTGCCTTGGATAAATGCTTTTTCTTAGCGTGTTCAATACTTTTTTCACGTCATTCCACTTTATTACACATAACCTTATGTATGGACTTTAATGTTGTGAAGCCTTTATATTTCCGTATTTCCTGAGTTAATACCGATGTCCGGTGAAAATTTCATGTGACTAGCCTCGTTGGAAATATATTTACTGAATAAAATGCTGATGTGTTCAATACTTATTTCCCTCGAATCTAAGATGCTTTGGATTATAATAAACCCTAGCAAATAGATCGATAGAAATCCGAACAGCTTGAAAAGAAAAAAGATAACTGCACAGTAATACAGAACAGCAACACATTGCGTCCTGCCCGGGACATGCACAGTAATAAGTGACTGAAACATGCAGGTTAAAGTGAATGTCGCTGACATTCAGCAGTCTTTTTAATCCCACATTGAGGTATTTTTAGCTCTGTGTGCTTGTGCACCCACACTTAATCAGTAAAACATGGGCCTGTCAGCCCACCTGTCTCTATGTCTGTCTGTCTGTCCAACTCACAGGTAAAGCTGTACTCAAACACAAAGATGTCTAATGACTGTAAAATATATATATATATATATATATATATATATATATATATATATATATATATATATATATAGTATATACAGTATATATACTGATATTTCTAATAATATCCTTATATCATAATTTTCTAATATATTAATATTTACAGTACATCTTATCACTATAACAACCTGGGAGTTTTTCTTATTCTGTCACTGTCTTCGCACAGCCTCCCACACTGAGAAAGAAAAAACCCTGAAAGTTACAGTGCTATACAAACAAACTCAGCCCTATTCACAGCCTCGCTGCTGTAACAGGACAGGTTTTCTACACTTCACAGGCCAGCAAAGAGGCCCTGTGACTCGTAAGGCCCCATCCTGGTTCATATATTCCTTCGCTTGAGCCGACATCGGTGTTCAGGCTCGGACATTTCATTTGCTCGTGGCCGGTATTGGAATACTCAGCTCCTTGCCAAGTTCTTCCTGTGTAGCCAGTCTGACGAAGTCTTCATCAGAGCTGGATTCCTGCTGAGGCACGCTCATGAGACAGGTGTCTTCGCCGACGTCTTCTGTGCCCGTCTCCGCCTCCTCTTTTTTCTCATTCGAGTTCGAGCCGAGGATCACCATCCCGGGGGAGTAGATGAAAATAGACCCTACGGCGACAAGAAGCATTGAGTGTGGTTCGCCGCGGAACCTGACAGTCTATGCAGGCAATAAAAATCTGGGACACAGAAACCAAGCCCTTACGTTTTTTACTATTAAAGCCACAATGCAGCATGTAGGGATGGAGAGAAACGCACAGTGTGGAAAGGAAACAAGCAGGAAATAGTATTGTAATAGTTGAAAGAAAACCCAGATGTGAAAAATGAGAAAGGATCCCCAAATTTAAATATGATTAGGATATGGAATGGAAAGAATTTCAGTGAGAGCTGCAGAAGCTGTTGTTTCTGTACATTAGTCAGTACTGAAATGCTTGTTGGGAAGTACGAATTTTCACTTCTGCAACTTGAGCCATGTAGTTTCGTTCCCAAACCACAAAAATAGGACTTCGTAAACCCTGCTCAAGTTTTGGCTGATACAACAGGAAATGTTGTTTCGCCATGGGACAAATGATAAAAAAATAAATAAATAATAATAAAAAAAAATATATATATACATATATATATGTATATATATATATATTTATATATATTTATATATACACACACACACACAGAGTGATATGAAAACAAAAAGAAAGTGGGAAATGGGAAGCAGTGGATAAACAAGATATAATAAATGAACTCTCATGAAGTATGTTTATGTTTAACTCTTGGTGAAGGTGAAATAACACAATCTCCCAAACGTTCACATGCATTGACAAAGCACGATCGGGCCTTTAGTTTTAGTTAAGGCTCTGTCACATGAACTCTACCTCTTGTGCATAACACAAATAGTTATGCACATGCATATTCAGTCATACACACGTGAAAATGTGAGACAAATAGAGATACACTGAAATAAATTTATCTTAGCAAGAGAAAATTTCTTGAATATAGTCAAATATATATTTGTATATCTTAAGATAAACAAAATCTAGGATTATTTAACCTATTTCAAGACATTTCTCACTAATTTGGAATTTAAATATCTTCAAACAGCCTTGTTTTATTAGTAGGGCTGGGCGATATATTGATATAATATCGCGATAAATGATTACGTGATGATTTTGTCTGAGATATCGTTGGTACGGTGATGCAATAATTTAAAAAAGGTTTTTAATAACTACAAATTAAATGGTACGGATAGGATGCTGTCGATTTTTGACGTGATTTAAAAATAAGAGTAATCTTCTTTGTCTTTGTAGGCATTAAAGAAAAGTACCGTCAAAATCAGTTTAACGGTTTGTGTTTATTTTACTGTTGTTTTGCAGGTGGTTTGTTCGCTAAATTATATATCGCGATACTTTACGCATCATGTATTGTAGAAACCATGAGATAATAATTTTTGTCATAACGCACAGCCCTGTCTAGCTCGCTTCTTCCCCCTCTCCAGGACTGAGCCACTTAAAAAAAATTCATAGTACGTATTCATTAATATTTCACAGTAACAGTGGAACGGCACAGAACGTATCGAAGTAAAAGTTCTGTTCTGTGATTAAAAATGAACTCGATTAAGCGTATAAGTATGGCCAGTTAAACCTACTCGTGGTTACAGACAGCTTAGAAGGGGAAGAGTGTTTTTTGCGTGTAGTGATGACATGGCTTGTTCTTTAAAAAAAACAAACTGATGACGAAAACAGAACAGACGAGAGAAGTATGTGTTTATAACCCCTGCATCAAATTCACATCAAATCTGTTCTGTGGCAAAAAGGTCAACATGGAGCGCCACTGTGAAAACAAAACCACTACGAACTGTCTCGTTTATAGCCATAAACTAATCGCTCATATGCTTAAACATTAAAAGGTTTGCAACCTTTTACTCATGTTTAAATCACTTTAAATCCGGATATATTCCACCTCATAAGCGAGGAATTTTATGTAGCTGGACGGTCACAAATTTGATTTGAATACCCCTGGGCTAATCTGTAAGCTCTCCTCACCAACAGTGTTGTTGATGCCATCCGCTTTCCCGACGTGCTCCATGGTGACCTTCTGATTTTTCCCAGGGAATGACCCCTGACCCTGGACTTCTCTAACAGTGTCGGTGACGTCGCTCACAGGTACCAAAATGTCGGAGGGCGGGTTGGGGCGGGCTGTAGGTAACACGGGCTGCTGCAAAGAGCAAGGAGAAAGCAGAAATGAACTCAAGACGATTTTGTGTGTATCATCAAAAAGACTTTGTGCAATATTAAGCAAAATAAAAAGTCACTCACATATCTTTCAAACGCCAGACCTAAAGAGACGATAAGAGAATAAGAATGAGATTCTTCACAGCATGTCCTATTCTCATAAATGCACGATGATTGATTTAAATATTGCAGTGTCATAAAGTGAAAGTTCATTACAATCCGCCCGAGTTAAATGTGTTAAATGCACTACTTAAAAGCACTCCCGTGGTTTCTCAGGTTGTCTCAAGCGTTCGCCAGGATGTAATTCTGAAACCCTCGCGATGTGTGCTTTAATGGGAAAGAGAGCACGTGAGTTCTGAGGCAATGTGGTTTACAGTAAGAGGCAGACTGAGGGAGATTCCAGTATGAGTGCTGATAATCTCAACTTTGGGTTAATTTTAGGCAGAAAAGGTCATAGAAGTACAAATTATAAACATATTTCAGCGTCGCTTCTTTTCGTGTACATACATTCCTTTGCTTTTTGTTCATCAAAAATAGTTTTTGCATACGGGGGTATTTTTGTTGCATCATTTGCAGTTCCATAAAAAAAAATATAAAATAAATTAAAAATTGAAGAAGTCAACGTTTCTGCTGGTCAGAGTAACGTGCGCATTTGCAGAAAGTTCCTTTCAAGATGGAGATTGTGAACTGAGTCGCATATTTTTTTGTGCTGCAAACATCCATCCATTCATTTTATGTGCCGCATATACGACGCAGGGTCATGCGGGAGCCTGGAGCCTATCCCTGGGAATCCAACCCATCGCAGGGAACAATCTAGAAGGGACAATTTAGAGATGCTAAAACTCCACACACAGGGCGGAGGCGGGCATCGAACCCCCGACCTTGCATGTGCGACAGCCACAGGGCTGCTGCAAACATATTTGATTTTCTGAGATGACATCGGGAAAAAACCTTTAGAGGGAACCCGTCCTCATCTGGGGGATGGATAATGCGGTTCTAAATCGTTATAGTATACACTGTCAAAAAGTAAAGACAAACACTACGGAGTGTGTTAAAAGGATGTTCAGTACATCTGCAGTGCAGGCCATATCATATCTGTCACCTTTAAAGGTTCACATTCATAACCACAAGTAATCCATATCTGTCGTTAATGAGAACATTTAGGCAATTCTTAGGCAATAGTTTTCCATCATTAATCATTTTCCGTATATTCCATTTTTTCACCTTTACTTCAATTGATTCCTCAAATATCGAGTACACAGTTTGATCAAAAGTGGGTGGACACCAGAGTACTGAACATCCAATTCCAAAACCATGTGCATTAATATGGAGATGTTCCATATTTGCTGCTATAACAGACTCTTCTAAGACTCTTTCACTAGATTTTGGAGCATGGGTGTGGAGATGTGTCCATTCACCACCAAGACCACAAGAGGTCAGGAACTGATTTCGGCAAGAAGGGCTAGCGCAAAGATGCCATTTGATTTCATCCTAAAGGTGTTCAGTGGGGTTGAGGTCAGGGCTCTGTGCAGGACACTCGAGTTCTTCCACTACATTCTTAACGTCGTACTGCTGGAACAGGTTTGGATACTTGCATTGAAGGGAAATTCAAGGGCAGGGAAGGCATGACATTCTATACAATTATGTGCTTAAAACTCTGTGGTAACAGTTTGGGGAAGAAGCACATATGGGTATGATGGTCAGGTGTCCACATACGTTTGGCTATATTGTGTAAGTCATTAATTTCCCCATCCTTCCATTGAACATCGTCAGTGGTTGCTTTTGCTGTTGCTTTTGTCCACTGTTGTTTTGCCACGCTGCAGACACTACATGAAGATGATGATGATGGTGAGAAAGCCGCATAAATTCCCACATTCATGTCACATGACCTCATCTCGTATATCTATCAAATCTGTATCTAGGACCACATATGAAAGTGGCTCGGGACTAATTTGAGGACTGATTTTTATGTACCAGATCAAAAAAAATCAGATCTGTATCATGATAAGTATAATGACACACCCATAGTGTGTCAGGATCAGGCACCACATACACACATGCACACGCACACGCACACGCACACACACACACACACACACACACATGCGCATACACACAAAATTGAAAAGTTTTATTTACTTGTAGATCATGTGGAACTTGTTTGTTATTAGTGTGTGCAATGCATTGTGGGTACACACCTGCCCACTCAAGTTTGTTCTTGATGGCTCTACTTTTGTACTTTAAGCACACGCATGTCAACAGACACAGGAACATGAGCAGCAGAAACAAAAAGATCCAAGTGGTCTTCGGAAGGGGCTCAGGTGGTGGAACAGGGCCCTCTGTTGGAGAAATGAGAAAAATGCTCGTGCAGTTCATGAGACCAGAAAACCCAACTTACACAATAGCTATGAAAACAGAAAAAGCTGGGAAGGGTGTGAACAATACTCAGAAAATAATATAAAACATATCATGCCACTCTACTTACTGGTTTCTCGAGTCATTCTTACGTCGGCACTCACGCCTGGAGGAGCTGTCACATGTCCAGGAGACGTGTCCGGGTTCAGAGAGGACTGAAGCACCGTGTGGACTGACGTATTGACTGCTTGGGTGCTGTTGGGCTGGTGGATAGTTGATGAAAGTGACACCTGGCTTGAAGAGATGGGATCGTCTGTTTGGATGCTGGTGATCTTGTGGGTTGTCGTATGTCCACACACACGGTCCGCAGTTGGGGATCCTTCTTCAATCACCACTTTCCCTAAACTGGCACAGCTGACAGAGACATAAACACTGGGCATGTGAGATGCAAGCAAAATCATTTTCACACATGGTAGGTGTTTGGGGTTTTCACAGGGCCCAAGTACAAAAACCAATTTATTCGCCTGAAACCATGTCTGCTACAGAATCAACATGCTAATACCGATGTTATAGATACCCGTATTTAATAATGACTGTCAGTATAGACGGTTAAACAGATCTTGTGTCCTAAATGCTATTGTGTATGTTAAATTCATACACCCTCAATGAACACAGCGTCTTTACTATTGAACAAATGTGCAGACTAGGAGAAGAACTCCTAGAACTCTTTGGCATGACATGAGAACCCAGAAGCCTGATTTCCTTCTCATGATCATGTCAAATAATGGCTGTAAACCCTAACGACCTCAATGAGATATTTTCACTGGTATCTATGTTATGAATTACTGGCTGAACTGAACTTAATGGGAAACTCTTTATAACAGAGAACATTTCTGGTATGAAAAAAAACTAAAGGTGGAGCAAGAATGCAACGTTTGTCGGAAATATCATGATGGTTATTCCAAGTGTTTAAAGTTAGAAAAGGTATGAGGTATAACGAATCATCATACAACGGTTTGTTTGCCGTGAAGTGTGTCTCCACCATAGCTGTACTGAAACTTAAGTTATTAGTGATGCGTCATCCGAAAATGAGTCGACTCAACGTATTGGATCGTTTATGTGAATGTTCAAGAGCCAACTCCCATACGTGAGCCTTTTTTATTTTTTATTTAAATTCTGTTAACCTCAGTTAAAAGGATAAATGAAAATGAATCTTTTTTGGTAAGTTTGTTTTATTTATAGTGCATTGTTATTAATTTATCATGTCATTGTTTGTTAATTAAAGGTAGAATAAGCACTCATTAGAAGACCAATCGTTGTTATAAAAAAATAAAAGAAATCCCAAAAACTCTTTAAACAAGATTTTTTTTTTAAAGCAATGAGTCAGGTTTACTCTTATTGGTGAGTCAAATGATTTGACTCACTGAAAAGAGCCAAAATTCCTATCACACTACATGCAGGAATATTGTACCTAAACCCCCAAACAAACTAGAAATTTATGAAATGTTAAATTAGTTCTGGCAGTGTTCAAATGTCCCGAATCAGCACGAAATATTTGTTTTGTCTTTTCACACATCTGGAAAGTAAAAGCCACACACCCTCGCTCTCAGCACTGAAACCGAATCTTGCGTCCAGAACAGAGAGCGAGAGAGCGAGCGAGAGAAGCACTAAAATCCACCTGATGCAGATGTTTCTGTTCATATTTCACATGTACACAGCACAAGGTTAAGAGCGCAGATGGGTGTGACAGGTTATATACTGAGCATTCCTGTAATGAGCTGCACATGAGTGATGAAAAAAACTCCCATACTGAGGGAATTTCAGAGATGATGGTGGTGGCCAGTGGTTGTTATGAACCAGGCCTACTGATAGCAAAACCTATCCAAGCTGACAAATGCAAAGATAAAGCATTTACATCTATGTCAGTAATAAAATGTTATCCTGATTCGCTCCTGCACGATATCTTAGTGATGTTATCAGATAGAAATTATTATCTCAAAGCAGAGTTCTTACTCAGTGAACTGCTGGCAGGATATCTGTAGATTAGATGTTTTGGTGAAGCCGTTGGTGCACGGCTCACAGTCCCGCCTGCAGGTCAAGTTCACTGGATTTGGGCAGTAGTGGCCGGGTTTGCACTGGCACCTACGGTCAGTTGTCTGAGTGCAGGGCTGTACTTCAATCAGGTTTTTCTTAGCTGCACACACACACACACACACCAAGAATTGAGCGAATCTCAATTATTTATTTTAATATATATATATATATATATATATATATATATATATATATATATATATATATATATATATATATATATATATATATATATATACACACACACTTTGCATTTTTCCTGATCTTACCGGTGCAAGATGTCGTGCATATGCTGCAAGTGCCCAGTCCATTCCTCAGAGACCAGAAATACTCAGCTTTGCATGGCTTGCACTTGCAGTCTGGAAGGATCATGTGAAAGCCTTGGAGGAAGAAAAACACAGTATAGCCTTTATAATGTACACTATATATATTTACACCACAGTGCTGTTGAATTCTGGATTTCTGATGAGGGGGTGTTAAAATAAACAAGTTTTTCTACCTAACAGCAGTTGTGACAGTAGTGCATCTCCAACGAGAACATTCTTAACGGTCGATATGGGGAAATTTTCTCTAAGGAGACGTTTGTTTAACATTTATGGAAGGAGTCTCCAGTGTCAGTGCTTTGTAACACTCAGAGGTAAAGCTGTAACTTTTCTGACAGCTTCAGGACAGAGGAGTTTGTGCTTTTCACAGTTTCTCTGTAACTTGACGAGCGAGAGAAGAAAAGTCATGCTTTTGACTGAACTCCTGTATGCAGCTGCTATAACGTAAATGACAACAAGCACAAACTTGTTTCCCGGATGTTCAGCGATATCAAGTGTGACTATTTAATACACGAAACAACTGCTATGAGGAATAAAACACATCAGCTGACGCCGTAATTAGAAAATATATCAATGTCAATATCAGTTGCACCTTCATGTTTTATTCCTTACTAACGTTAGCTGAGTTGTCATAACACAACTATCCACG
>CM022752.1:18968922-19106422 GCA_012411365.1 Ameiurus melas
GACCATCCAAAAGTTTGGCAGAGGAACAACAGAGGAGAAACTTATGAAGCAATATCACCCGGTTATCATCACATACACTATTTGTTCATTTTTGTCGTGTATCAGGCAGAGCAACCCTGTTGCGTTCCAAAAACCAAAAATATCCAGCTGACTTCAGTGCTGATGAAAATGACTGTACAGCTACAGTACAAGGTGACCAACAAAGTATTAAAAAACGTCACTTCTGGATGCATGCAGTGTTTAAAATCCCCCAGACAAAACTGCTGTATCTCATCCAGTCATAACACAACACTGTTTACTTACCAATGTCCAACTGACATTGAGTTCAAGAGAAAACCCATAGTGTTTGAGGGGGTATTCCCCCCCACCCCACCCCCCAAATTATTATTTTCTAACTTTATTATTATTATTTGACTTAACAATATGATAAAAACTAGTATGGTTCACAGCTAGTCCTCTGCTCTGACATTTTGTTAGCTTTTAGATACTCTCTGTTAAAACCACAGCGGAAATATGATAAAAGGCTATGTCACCTTTTTTTCCCCAAAAGATCAAAGACTTTTGATTATATCTGTTCATAAAAAAAAAGAAAAAAAGCAGTGGACCTGTGTCTGTAACAAGAACAACTATCTACCTGTATATGATCAGAAAGGGGTGGTCAGGATGTATGCACGGGTAATGTGGTTACATTTTTTAATTCGTCATGACAGTAGTACAGCTTTTATTTAAGCATTCATGTACTTGTTCCAACACCTTATCATTTCCACAGTAATAACTTACGTAGGGACTTGGGTGGCAGATGCTCATTATAATCTATGCCTAATAATAATGTATTAAACAAAAGTTTTTCTTTAACAAAGAAAACATTTGCGGAAGGAGTTTGATTCAAAAAGAGAGAGAGAGAGAGAGAGAGAGAGAGAGAGAACGAGTATTTATAGCTGCTAATACATAAGCAATAACAGGAACTAACTTTTCACAGACATACCACAACATTAAATGCAACTATAAACAGATGAAAACTGTGTTAATGTTTTCTTTAATAAATGCAAAAAAATTTCATTCAAAATTTCAAAAAATTCATTGTTTCCTGTGGTATAAAACGAATAAAACACTTTCTTTCATTCATTGTTTTCACCTGGCTATCATTTCTGAAGTAGTCAGTCTGTATGATTAAATCCAGACAGTATGTGTACCATGTTGAGAAACTGATGATTAAGATGTAGCTTATTGTAATATCCACGCCTGCATCCATCAGGCTGTATGAAGTTAGTGTGATCAGAATTCGTCCAAGCAAAGTCTCATTGCATAGAGACAAAACACAGTGATGTCTATCAAACATTATTCTAAGTGTGTGCAGAAAGCAGCATTTAGTGACCGAATCAGTAAAATGGGTAGGAGCTCTTATTCGGTTTAGTCCTCATGGAGGCGAGGTGCTGGAACTGATATTGTGCCAGGCGAGAAACATCCAAAAGCTGATCAGAGCGCTGGCATCCTGAGGCCCTGGACCTGGAGACATCCTGTAAATGAGATACAACACAAATAACCAAGATATAAACACAGCACTGATCTCCAAAAACAGTAGAAGAAAGATACCAATCTGAAGAGCACTCAAAAAAAAGAAAAAAAGGTCACAGACAAACATTTTCGAACATGATAAAAAGAAAAAAGAAGAAGAGAAAAAAAAAACTAAAAAGACCAGACGTGGTAACGTCTACCATTCCTACACTTCAGGAAATCCCAGCATTTAAATGTCATGGTGTTGCAGTAAAAAAAATTTAAAAAATGAAACGGTCTACAGATATGCACATGAAAAGATGAAAATAAAAAACATAACCTGGGTAATAACCTGCAATACATATTTCTCTAATAAGCGTTAAAAACATCTGCTCAATATTTTTTCCATGCAATGCCAGGTAATTTATATTGGCTAATACTCCACATGATTCAGTATTTAAAATGAAAACAGACAACAGGAAATTCTTGTTTTGTAGATGCTTCACAACATGTAGCAATATGTGTAACTGTAAATGGATAAAATGGATGTCATTCTTTAATAAATTTTTTTATTCATCATCAGGAAATTGCTGTGGTATAAGAGGAGTAAAAGACTTGGGGGCATGCTGTTATAGGAATATAATTACCATTGATGGTAACATATGGATGGTAACAGTAACTTCATCACTTCACCCTAACACTCCTTATTTTACTATAACACAGTATGACTCCAAGTACTTTATTCCTTATTTCAATAGGTCATTTGCTTCCAGTGAATAGGATCTCTTCAAAGCAATGATGTGGTACGATTTACTGCCTTATCCTTCTGTATATTGTCAACAGAACCAAGCACGGCTCCCAGTCCTTGATTTTCTAGTGAAATAATATTGAAGTCAGTTAACATTGTGTGCCCCATCCTGACCGGTTGATACTGGAAACAGTTCAGGGCAATTCCATGCAAAGGTCAACCTTGACATGGAAACAAGGTCAACAAATGTCAACTTTACCCGATCAGCATCACAGAAAAAAAAATATATTTAACTCTGTTAATTTTTAGTTTTACTCTTACTTCCATATTGTTAACCACATGATGCAGTTGTGTGACATTTATTAAGTGTTGTGAAAAGGTATTCGCCCCAATCCTGATTTCTTCTGTTTTCGTGTACATCTCATACTAAACAGTTTTAGATTTTCAAACGAAATACAACATAGAACAAAGGCAACCTGAGTAAAAACCCACACAAAAGTTATCCAATCCCTATTACCAATGTGAAAATATAATAGCCCCTTTATCTTTAGCAGCAATAACTGCAACCAAACACTTCTGATAACTGGTGATCAGTCTTTCACTTACTTCTAGGACTAGGACTTACTCCTACACATTGGATCATTGTCTTGCTGCATAATCCAGTTTCTCTGGAGTTTCAGCTTACTGAATGAAGACAGGACATTCTCCTTTAGGATTTTCTGGTACGAGCAGAATGTTTCATGTTTCCCCTCAATTACTGCAAGTTGCCCAGGCCCTGAAGCAGCAAAGCATCCGCACACCATCACACTGCCAGTACCATGCTTGACCATAGGTATGATATTCTTTTTGTGAAATTTTGTGGTTGGTTAATGCCAGATGTAACGGGACTCCTGTCTTCCAAACAGTTCCACTTTTGACTCATCAGTCCACAGAACATTCTCCCAAATGGTTTGAGAATCATCAAAGTGTGTTTTAGTAAAATTCAGACGAGCCTTAATGCTCTTCAGGGTTATCAGTGGTTTTCACCTCGCCACACTTCCATGGATGCCATTTTTGACCAGTGTCTTTCTGATAATGGAGTCATGAACAGTGACCTTAGTTGATGCAAGAGAGGCCTGTAGGTCCTTTGATGTTGTCCTTGGCTTTTTTGTGACTTCTTGGATATGTCATTGCAGTGCTCTTGAAGGAAATTTGGAAGGCTCACTACTGTGAGTACTTGGAGATAACGACTCTCGCTGTGGTTCTTTGGAGTTCCAGAGCCTAACCCTTCCCAGACTGATGGATTTCAATCACCTTCTTCCTCATCATTTCTGGAATTTCTTTCAACTTTGGCATAGTGTTTTACTGGGTAAGACCTTTTAAACAATGTTATGCTGTTGAAAAAGTTCTATTTAAGTGTTGATTTGATTTGATTGTAATCAGTGTGCGGCCCCAACACTGGGAGCACCGTCTATTGCAGCAAGCCTACTGTCCACCATCCCTTCATTCAAACATGTATAAAACATCCACCCATCAATTCAACATCCACTTACTAACCATCCATGCATCCATGCATGTGTGCATCCATTTATCTATCAATCCATCCATCATGTACTCATACACATCTATTCATACATAGTTGAGGAACTGTGTGAAACTTTTGAGTTGAGCTTGGGTTGAATTCCCAGTCATAATAAGCTAATGGTCTTAAAACAACATACACATTCTGCATGTTCATGTCTTAATTGACCTGGTAAGTTCATAATAATGGTTAAACTGATGGAACCTCTTTTATAAACAACTTTAACTGAGCAACAAATGTAAATGAGTCCGTCAATACAATGAGTATAAAACTGTTTCTGCAAATTTGTAATCAGGAATATAAATGCAAGAACCACACTGAATGCAAGATTGATCATTCATCTCCTGTGACCGGTCTCCAGTCTTGCTTACCAGCTTTGCATACTCAGTCAGGAGGAGATAAAATGTCACCATGCATAACCCTGGAATTACCCTTCAGTAAGCCGGTTGGCAGATAACATTCAACAACTGAATGATTATTTAAATATTCAGGAGGAAGAGGATACAGGAAACTAGTCTAGAAATTCCACATTCCATCACGTTATTAGAACCGGAATTATGCACCCGTGTGGTGATGATAGCAGCTAGTTGGATGTAACCATGGTGACCTGATTATAGAGTTTAATTACTCATTAACAATTCACAGAAAAGGGTAAAAAGAACTGGTTTGTGAACAACTACCCTGTAATAATGGAACATAATAAAATGCATAGAATGTTTTGTGGTTCTTGCATTCAGATTCCTGATTACAAATTTGCAGAAACAGATTCATACTCATTGTATGGAGACTCATTTACATTTGTTGCTCAGTTAAAGTTGTTTATAAGAGGTTCCATCAGTTTAACCATTATTATGAAATTACCAGGTCAATTAAGACATGAACATGTAAGAATGTGTTTGTTCTTTTAAGACCATTAGCTTATAATTGTGACTTGGAATACAAGCCAAGCTCAACCCAAAAGTTTCACACAGTCCCTCAACTATGTATGAATAGATGTGTATGAGTACATGATGGATGGATTGATTGATAAATGGATGCACACATGCATGGATGCATGGATGATTAGTAAGTGGATGTTGAATTTATGGGTGGATGTTTTATACATGTTTGAATGAAGGGATGGTGGACAGTAGGCTTGCTGCAATAGACGGTGTTCCCGGTGTGGGGGCCGCACACTGACAACATCACTTGCTCATCGTGGCACCGCCCAACCGTCGTTTTGACTTTTTATAGTAATAAAAATCGTTTAGTTCAGTTAGAGAATGAAGACTATAATTAAAAACCGAACGCGTGGGAAAATGTCCTCACCATCACATCCCTAGTGGACAGATGGATAATAATGGATGGATGTATTCGAGTGTAGATGCATGTTTGTAAGAGTAGATTAAGGCTGGAAGGATGAGTGAATTAAAGAGGACAGATCAATGGATGGATGAGTGGATGGTGGACAGATGGATGACTGGATGAATGTATGGATGGCTGTACATATGTATAGATGAGTGGATGGTGGACAGATGGATGGATGTGCGGAAGATGGTTGAGTGGTTGATAGACAGATCGATAGATAAGTGGATGGTGGACAGATGGATAAGTGGATGATGGACAGATGGATAGATGAGTGGACAGATGGATAGATGAGTGGATGGTGGACAGATGGATGGATGAGTGGATGAATGAGTGGATCTTTATGTTCTCACCAGATGGTTCTCAGGCTGGGCTGAAGGCATTGTTGCTGTATTTGGCCTGATCTCCATGGAGCTTCTCAGATCTAGGCTGCTCATCTCAGAGCCTGCTCCCATCGAGATGTTTGACCATCCAGACAAACAGTGCTGCATGAGGAACCAAAACAATGCTCGTTTCCCAACGGTTCATCCACACTTTACCACTAACTACTTTTGTTTCGTCACTGATTAAAACCTGATCTTTTACTTTTAATAATTGATATAAAAAAACAAAACTCCAACTGAGAACTCACAGAGGGCAAACCAAGACTGTCTGACGGATCAAAGCTGCAGCGGCGGTGCGCTTTGTATCGATATGCTGGCAGAAGTGTTGTGCGAGGAATGCTAACCCTGTTGCAAAAACAAGGTTAAAGTTAACAGTGTACATTTTCCTGAATGGAACACAACTTCTCTCTGATCACAATTGCACCTAATAAAAGCAGACTCGTTCTCTGTGTATGGATGCTTCTCTTTGGGTATCTTGCAAACAGGACACGCAGCTTGAGGATCCAGAGGAGTTGCAAAAAGTCGACTATTGATTCGGTAGCAGAAAGTGCCTAAAATATATATATATATATTTTTAAGTGTTAAAATGATGAGATCATTACCAGGTTTAAGAGTACATATTATTGAAATAGTATCATGTAGAAACACCAAAGAGTCCCACATTTATGAGTGTCTGGAGTACGCTTGAGGTTGGTCACATCGTCTTCTACTGAAGGTGTCCAGAGGTCAGCTGCAACAGGAAGCCTGTCAAAGTCAAACAAAAAGATTCGAATGACTCTGGGGATTCACCCTTTGGAATTTTTCTACTCCTGTCTGGAAAACAGAAATAACTCTTTAACCCCAGGTTGTGTCTTTATGACATTGCTGTTTTTTGATTCTATTCATTCTATTGAGTCCAGAGATATTGGGCTAATTAGCAAGCAAGTTTGTCAATCTGAGCCTTAAACAGCTGTTCACACAAAATTCCCATAAATTAGTAACACAAAAATCCAAGCAGGCAGATTAAAAAAAAAATTATGCAAATGTATCCAAAAAATCTTCAAGTATGCTGTTGTAATTATTATTATTAATATTTTTTACTGTAACCGCTACCAGAAGTAAATGTGCATCTTTCATGCCATGTGTTATTTTCCCTTCCGTGAATCAGCTTTTTCTGCCAGGTGAATTCAATTCGCATTGAATCGGATCACCACTTTAGCTGAAAAAGCAGAATTTTTAGGTGTGTCCTAGATTAGAGTAGGAAATCGTAAACGCTGGCACCTCTGCTATCAAAGATTTTTATTTTGAAGTGTTTTGGCCTCTCCGCAGTTCACTATTTTCTCATGTACAGATTTTAAATTTGTCTTTCAAAACAAAATGAACAAGCATCTGACATCATAATAGCTGAGTCAGAGTTAATTTTACTTTATGTTATACTATACAGGGATTTGTGTTCATTTATCTACAAGAGAATTAATTAGGAATTGGGTAATGAGGTCTGGGGAGGTGTTCGATGGGGATGAGGTCGAGGCTCTGTTCCACTTCCACTACAAGCTTAACACACCCTGTCTTCATGGAGCTCGCTTTGTACGCAGGAGCACTGTCATGCTGTTCCAGTAAAGGGGGATTTTCAATGCTAGAGTATACAAACACAATCTAGACAATTGTGCTTCGCAATTTGTGGCAACAGTTTTAAGTGTGACAGTCAGATGTCCACAAACGTTGCCTTGTAGTATGCAGTGTAAATATAAAAATGCTTTGTAATACGCTCAACATATTTTCCATAAAATTCGGTCACAAGCTCTAGTTTCCCGTATGACTACTAGACGCATGCCACGTCGATAAAGGAACTTCTCTTCATATTCTCTCAATATGATATTATCTGCCCATAAACTGAAACTGAAACACAACAAGACCACGACAACCACGCACACCGATGCACGCCGACACATACAAGAAATGACACAAAACAAGCTGAAAAGATAAAAGAAAAAAAAAAACACCAAACAACAAGCACAAAACGTTTCCCTTCTGACCATGAAAATACACTATGGACACACTCCTCCTTATTGACTCTGCGAAAGGTGCGAAGCTCGCTGAAGAACTCTTCGGAGCGGTCACTCAGGGAGCTCTCAGCATCAAGCAGGCCTAAAAACAAATACATCAAGAGCAGGGTGGTTTACATGAATGCTCCAGCACCTTTTCCTCTTTTTTCCATGTCTTAATTACCATGCACATGAATTATAGACAGGTTTACTCCAAAATCACTTATAATGAAAGCAGTTATGGGGCAGTTTATGCAAAACACATTTATGTAAAACAGCTTCTAGATTATTTCTTTAAGTCTTCAGCACAGAGGAGTTTACACTTTGTGTTTCCCAGTAAAACTGATCTTACTAATGTCCAGATAAAGAAAAATGAGGGTGGTGAGTGTATGACTGAGTGTATAGCAGCTATAACGTAACTGAGAACATTCTTTAACAAGTACAATGGTTAGAATGGTTGGAAAATTTCTGTGGTATAAGATGAACACCACATTGGGATGTACTATTATAAGAAAACAACCAACTTTAGTGTGGTAATAGTTATAGTAAACCCCCCACCCCCCATACAACCCAAATATTAGTGTCTAGGTGATGATACATGGATACCACAAACACGGTCATCACACATCAGCTACAGATGCAGCGGATGGCTGTTGGGTACTCTGGGTATTTCTCTTACTGATTTCAACATTCACCAAAAAATACAAAAAAATACAAAACAAAACCCTGTTACTGTATGAAACATTATTCATCTGGGTACATTTCAGAATTTATAAGTTTACCAGCTATCCAGTCATATCCCAGTAAAGGCTGCACACGTAGTCTTTCCGACTTAGATACCGTCTCCAGCTCATTGTCTGCTGGCGGAAACCTGACTCGGCCCACGACGCTCTGTAACAGCACATGCAAGAATCAAAACCACCTACTGTATAGTTACAAATTCTATCATTAATCAATCAGTGTTAAAATAAACACATAAATAAATCTTCATTATTATTAAATAGGTGCCACTCATTTAGATTTGCCGCTAGTGTGTTATGTTTTACATGTTATAAAATGTACATGCCGACCACGTTCCAAAATGCAAATATGTTTTACTATGACACATTGCAGGATGTTTAGGGTTAATAATTTTTCATATTCATTTAATATGGATTTCATAACGAGGGTAAAACATTTAAGCAAGGTTTTGTGACTTTTTCCATCTTCATGGAGCTGCCATGTCAAGCAATTATTCTCTTATATAGCAAAATTTTATCTGGGGATGGTTAACCCTGTGAGACACACTGTTGTAATTTTACATCAAT
This sequence comes from Ameiurus melas, assembly GCA_012411365.1. Lineage (NCBI taxonomy): Eukaryota > Metazoa > Chordata > Actinopteri > Siluriformes > Ictaluridae > Ameiurus > Ameiurus melas. The sequence goes on from CM022752.1 coordinate 18,977,784, forward strand.
TTTAGCACTACTAAAATAAACCTGCATATGTATTTTTTTCAGGTGATAATGTCCAGGAATGTAGCAGGGATAAATGCTATTAGCATGAGAAGTAGAAGACACAAAAATCTAGCCAGACAGTATTGTGTGAAATCTGTGGAATGGGCGAATGCTTTAAAACATGTAAGTATGATTGGGATTGAGTTTCATTAAGATTATTTATCCTGGAAAATAATCAGCGTTGTTTCCCCCATTTCAGAATAACAGCAGCCATGAAAGACCGTCTTATCTACAACGTGCATGACGTCATTGATGCCGGGATTATCATAATTCAACATGGCTATGAACAGAGCTAAACACAGTAAATGCCAAAGTTTTCATTCAGTTAATCAGGTTTTGTAAATACAATCTGAACATAATTTTATAATAAATTATTTTTGTCTGATTATCATTATTGTGTGATTATTAGTGAATAGATATATAGGCTACTGTTATGGGGCTACATAAGCAGTACACCCTGCAAATGAAGCCTTAGATGTTCTCTACATTTCTTCAGACGGTGAGTAAAATCAATGAAATTCTCCTACAGGCCCAACTTTGCAAAATGTATTTCCCTGAAATGTTAAAAAAAAACACAAAAAAAAACAAACCCATTTATTTCTGCATTAGAGGCCTCCTACAACAATATGTAAAAGGTGCAGAAAAACTAGACGGGTCTTTGAGGGTTAAAGGAGAAGCCCTGGCATCTGCAACAGGCACAATACACGTCTGGGCTTTTTTTCCCTCTCCCCAGTAGTTAGATCTGTAAAGTGCTCATGTAGTGGATAGTAGCGTTTCTTCCTCTTTTTCCAAACCACAGAAAGAAAAAATATTTTAAAACTATTTAGAAAGAAACAAATACTTTGTTTCCCACAGAATATGAAAATTTAAAGCGTGAAAGGGGTAAATTCATCTAAAAACAGGCAGAATCATTTCATAATTGTTTCAATATAATCTCATTATAAGAAACATTAGATAAATATGCCCATATTCAAGATATTTCCACACAATATTAAAATTTTTTTGCAGTGTATAAATTAGGTCTGGAATTAAACTGCTCAGGAAGGAAGATCTCTGTGAGCACATTTATTAAACTTCCACTCACTTCACCCTTGTCCTGTGAGATAATGGACTTCGGCTGCATTGTTCCTGTAGGATTAAACCGAACATGTAGGCAACTGTTCCCTTGGTCTTGAAGGAGGACGTTACACGTGGTGTCTTCTGATGGAAATTTCCTTTCTTCGCCTGGTAAACAGTCTGACATTTCAACTGTAGAAAAGAGAACTTCGTTAACAAAGCTGTTATAATTCCAGACATGAGGCAAGGATATACATGTCATAGTCTCTGTTATTCCCCTAACGTCATTAGTGTTTAGAACATTTTTCCATTCCTTCAACATTCCTGGGCAACTCCATGCAAATATGAACCATATCGCAAGCAAACAAATTAAGGAGAGTCCCCTTGTATATCTATATGACTGAATTTACATATATTTTTGACAGGACAGAGTGTGCAATCTGACTCTGCAGCAGTAATGCAAAACTTCAACCTCGCAAATGTCCATGGCATGAAATACCTCAATGGAATCGGATCGGGAAGAAATGTGACTTGTTCCAGGACTTGATACTCAGTGGAAGGTCGATGTGGCCTTACAACTAGAAATGCATCAATTTTTTCTTTACTACTTCACCAAAAAAAAGTAAATGATTACAGGTAAACAAAGTAGTCACTGAGTGCAGCTCATGTGTAAATCAATATACTGCTTTTAAACAGCTTTTAAAATGTAAAAAGCTGTGAAAGGTAAATGTTCCATGACAAGCTACAGTCTCCTCCAAAACTATCGGAACAGCAAAGCCAATTAATTTTTTTGTGCGCTATATCAAAGACATTTGGGTTTGAGAAGAAAAAATTATTTATAATGATAATCTAGGCATCACGCAAAAACCTGATCATAAATTCAACTCTTAACTTTTCCATGATATTAACATTTTTTTAGATGCACCTATAAATCTATACCTTCAAAGATTTTATTTCTTAATAATGAACAGGTCTCTCTTGAAAAAGAGATCTGGATCTCTATGATGCTATCTGAATAAATAAAAGAAATACATCAAGATCAGACTCATTGGTTAAATGTGTACAGTAAGATCATTAACTTTTTTGTTTTTATTTTATTATAATTATTTCTGAACTTTCCACTGACAGAGCACATGTGGTCCAGATAGATCTTATTTACAGGCTTGTTTTTGAAGCTGAGATCAACTTCAGTTAACCATCCATCCATCCATCCATCCATCCATCTTCTACCGCTTATTCCTTCTTCAGGGTTTTTCGGGAAACTTGGAGCCTATCCTAGGAATCATCGGCACAAGGCAGGGTAAACCCTGGACAGGGTCCATCGCAGGGCACAATCACATACACACTCACACCTTAATAATAAATATACAATGGATATAAAAAGTCTAGGTTTTTCTGATGCAAAAAAAATTATAAAAAAATTAACCTAAGATAAATCATGTCAGAAATTGTTCCACCCTCAATGTGAAACTACAACGTATAAATTAAAAATTAAGTGAAAAACAATCAGAAACATTTTAGGGAAAAACAAGGGGGGAGGGGCGACCTAACAATAACCTGGTTGTATAAATGTGCACAAGATGAACCAATCACATTCAATCTAATGTTCAAAAGTAATTATCACACATCTGTCGGCGATTAAATTATTCTGATTAACCCCAAATAAAGACCAGCTGTTTCTATCGGATTTTTTTCACATCTTCTTGGTTTCATCTGGCTGCTGAAGTCATGTTCTACAAAGCATGCACTTGTCAGAAGATATTGATCAGGAGAGGGGTATAAGAGAAATTCCAAATCCACTTTGCTTTAAAAGAAGCACTGCATTACAATACATACAGAACCGGAAGTGACAATGAGTAAACGAATTCGGTTTCCGGTTTCTCACCTGCCAGTTTTGATGTCTTCACGACGTCTCTCGGTTTACACAAAGCGTTTCGGGCGACTTTTGAACGGTCTCCACTCACACTCAGATTTATAAATGCATCTGAGCCATTTAACGAACTTCTGCTTCTCTCTGTTAGAGGCTTCCGGTCGCGTGCGCTACCGTTCATTAATTTCCAAACATCGCAAACAGACTCCGTTGTTTTGGTTTCATGTTCTAGGTGTTTAATCGAACAATCCAAATTATGACGCTGCATATTTTCGGTTATACGCTGAAGTTTCTGCAGCAGTTCTTTATTTCGTCTTCGCAGATCATCCAAGTGTTCAAAAGACGACATCTTGACCGCTTTGTGTTTCGCCAACACTGGATAACGAACTAGCTATCTAGCATGTTTAAAGTCGCCTCTCGGGTTTCCATGGCTACTGCTGCAACGACGTTAACGAATGTTACCAATGTGAATTTAAAGTACAAAAGCAAATGTCACGGGGGGTTTTTTCCCGCCAGAATTTTATAGGAATTGATTTAAAATAAGTAAATAAATAAAGCCTTAAACTGGATTCCGTTTCAAAAACTGAACCATAGCGTCCAAACGGCTAGCAGGTTACTCAACGCGATTTCCCATAATGCACCAGTGGCCTGCGTTTTAAACAGACAGACTTGGCCTAATTTATACACAAAATGTTTGCTAGTTTTGCAAATGTACGGTATGACTGTTTTACAATTACAAATAAGAAATAATTCTAAAAGATTATAGCTGAAATGTAACAAGACAATAAAGTATAAGAATCAAGGGGGGGGGGGATCTGTTTACTTTCAATCTTTACTCTAAAACCTATACACATGGGACAAAATATCCTACAATCCAGTTATTTCTACATCATGGCTACATGCAAATACACACATATTATAGCTGATTTACAGTGATCAGTTATAACATTAAAACCAGTGACAGGTGAAGGGAATAAAACTGAGTATCTCGTCACAGTGTCACCTGTCAGGAGTTGAGGTATATTAGGCAGGTGAACAATCAGTTCTCAAAGTTGACGTGTTGGAAGCAGGAAAAATGGGCAAGTGTAAGGATCTGAGCAACTTGTGATGGCTAGACAACGGCAGGTCTTGGCACCAGGATGCACTATGGGAAGAAGGAAAGCTGGTGGAGGAGGTGTGATGCGCTGGGAAATGTTCTGCAGGGAAATCTTGGGTCCTGGAATTCATGTGGATGTTATTTTGACACTTACCACCTACCTAAACGTTGTTGCAGACAACCGAGTACACACCTTCATGGTAACGGTATTCCCTAATAGCAGTGGCCTCTTTCAGAGGATAATGCGCACTGCAATCCTGCGAAAAAATTGTTGAGGGACATGACAATGAGTTCAATGTATTGACTTGTCCTCCAATTTTCTCAGACCTCAGTCTGATCGAGCGTCTGTGGGATGTACTGTACAAACAAGTCCGATCCACGGAGACCCCACCTCGCAACTTATATGACTTGAAGGATCTACTGCTAACATCTTGGTGCCGGATATCACAGCACACCTTCAGAGGTCTTGTGGAGTCCACGCCTCGAAGGTTCACAGCTGTTTTGGTGGCCCAAGTGGAGGAGGACCTAAACAATATTAGGCAGGTGGATTTAATCTTATGGCTGATTGGTGTAAGCCATTAACAGCATTTAGCCTTATATGGAAATCTGTCACATTCCTGGAGCTAGACTGCAATGGTGTAGGAGTTAATGGCTGGTTTCATTTTAGGATTACTGGTATCAAGATGGTGAAACAACAGCCTGTCTACTTAGTTTAATTGCTGTAGGAGGTTGCACTCCAACACTCAGAGTTGAAGCTAAAGTGAAAATAGACCAAACTTTAAAAAAGTAAACTCAGAATTTAATTATAAAGTAAATCTTGGATGCCAATCGAAATCACATATTCGTAATAAAGATGAATATGCAAGTTGTTTAGTTGTTAGTTTTTTGTTAGTTTTTTAACATTTGGCTTGATGAATGTTGGTTTATAGACAAAAAAATATATCCATTCTGGGGGCTTCATTATCTATCTAACACTGATGTAATTGACACAATTGATCTGGGTTGTGTTAATGTAGGGTAGGGTATCATAAAGAGTGAATAAACAGTCTTGTGCAGGGTCTGGGACTTTCTTGTAGCCTAGATTTATACCAGATATCAATCCATCCATCCATCCATCCATCCATCCACATTCTACCACTTACTCCTTTTCAGGGTCACGGGGAAACCTGGAGCCTATCCCAGAGAGCATCGGGGCACAAGGTAGGACACACCCTGGACAGGGTGCCAGTTTCTACCAGATATTAAAGTCTAAAAGCTTATTACATAATGATTACAAAGCAATAAGCCCTTATACCAGGCTGTATGTTGGCACAGAGGGTAGCATTGCTTCTATACAGCTCCATGGTCCCTCCAGGGTTTCACATGTTCTCTCTGTGTTCATCTTGGGTTTGCTCAGTATTCTCCAGTTTCCTCCCACCTCCCCAAAACATGTCTAAGAGGTTACAATGAACTGGTGTGAATGAGTGTCTAAATCTAACCAGCATAAATCAGTTGTCGACAATAATTACATCAGTGTGAATTTACTGCTTAAATGTAATCATATACAGGAAAAAGCATCTCTCCGTGCACATACACGGTCAGTGCTTATTCACCGGTCGTACATAGTGGACACTAAAAAAAAACCAAGCATGCTGTGATTAAGCCTAAGCATGTTCTATTGCCCAGCACTCACTGAGCCTCATCGTCAATCATCGTAATCAGCCTATTGTCCACAACATGTTGTGCTTCAGACAATTTACCGCCTGCTGCCTGAACACTTCACTGTGTTACTGGAAGATAATCAGACGTCGTATTCACAGTGGAAAAACATAAGTGATTCGGACACATTTGGCAACACTGACAGCTCAGAAATAAAACAGGCTGAGGATTCAGGCTTAAACTGGGGAGCTAGAAAAATGCAGAAAATAAATAAATAATGATGTTAACATTAATTGAGGTAATATAACATGCCTTAAGATCTATCTATCTATCTATCTATCTATCTATCTATCTATCTATCTATCTATCTATCTATCTATCTATCTATCTATCTATCTATCTATCTATCTATCTATCTATCTATCTATCTATCTATCTATCTATTAAATGCAACAAATATCTATTTGCAAAAGGATGACAAATAACCAAAAAAAGGCAGAAGGATGACAGAAATACAATCTATTAATAAATGAAAACCTGCATAACTATATAAAATCTTTAAAAGAAAAATAATGCAATTATGTATCATGTGAACAATTCTTTGTCTTTGTGTGTTATTTACTAATAACAGTATTTAGTATTTATTAGTGACGTGATTAAGAAAAGATCAGCTTTGCACTTATGGATGTAATATTTGCCCATTAAAACCATAATATTCACAATTACCAAATCTTATTTAGATTCATGGTTAATGTTAAACCATTTATTATGGAGTTAATGGTGCAAACATCCAAGCAAAGAGAAAATTTAATTTCCAACTAAACTTACTATAATATTACTATGTATTATTATTATTATTATTATTATTATTATTATTATTATTATTATTATTATTATTATTATTATTATTATTATTATTATTATTTTATTTATTTTTTATTATTATTTTTTTAACCATGTGTAGTTGTGTAACAGGAGACACATGTCTGTTATGTCTATATAAGTGACAGACGTTTACATAATCTATGTGTTTTAGAAATGTTCCATCTAATCATACTGATACTGACCAAACAAACAAACTAAGTGTCATATAATACCAAAAATTCATTCTGTATAGTATTTATTTTGTAACTAAATTTCAGAATCAAACTGGAGAACATCAACTAGAAGAATAATAGGTGAATATAATATTTCATATTTCTTTAAAATGTCTGATTTGATGGATTTGAAGATTAGGATTACTTTACAAAAGTAAATTTATCTATATTGAGCCAACAGATGGCGATGTTTGGCAGCTTGTGACTTTGAAGGGTTGCCAAATTTGTTCTGACAGATTTTTCCTAACCAATCAATAGTTATGGGGTTTCAGACCTGCACACTAACCTAAAACTGGAACAAAACTCTGTTTAAGGCTCTACCATATCTATCAGTACAATATTTTCAGCCCAAACACTAAATAGACTTACTACCAATCTGGCAACAAGTTAGGACCAACTGAACGAGGTGCTCCAAGAGTTTTATTTGGTTAACCTGGTTAATTTACTGGTGAAATGAGTCAGGCTTTAGAGAAGAAAGAAGATAAAACTGTGCTGTGAAAATACTGACTGGAATTGGGCTTCTCTGGGTAATGGTGTTATTTATATAGTAAAGGTAAAATTAAATTGTAGCACAGTCGGTTTAGGGAAGTTTCCAGTGTCAGAACTTTGAAACAATCAAGAAGTTTTCCGACACTTTCAGGACAGAGGACTTTCCCCTTTGTGGTTTATAGCTATTAAAGCTGTTATAACGTAAGTGAGTACAGGAAATCATTTGTTTCTCAGCAAACTATAAATGGATAAAAAGTATGATGTCTTTCTTTAATAAATAAAAAAGTGTGGCCATGTAACTTTCATTAGTAGGTCACACGACCGTAACCTTTATGAAGGCCGTACCTGTCACTTCTCTGATGAGTCATTTTAAATTTGACCTTGGGCGTTTCATTTTGGTTTTGGCAGGACAACAGGAAAGAGAGAGTAATTCCATCATAGAGTGTCTTTATCCTGAATAAAACGCACAGGATATAACGCAATCTTTACCAACATGTTCATTCAGATGCGGATTATTTCTACTGCTCATTTTATGAAGATAAAATACTGATAAAATAATGTTTCCAGACGTGTACATGCACAATCCATTCAAAAACTGACTGATGTGATAAATTCAGACAGAACTAAAATCCCAGAGATACTCTGGTAATAATTTAATTGCCCCACCTCCCCCATGTAAAACGAATCCAATCCAAATAGGGCATATGATAAAATTTTTGGCTAGGATGTAGATGTAAGGAGTTTGAGAGAGGAACAAGATAAGGTCTCAGAAGGGTCAGCAGTGTGACTGATGGTGGCCCTCATCAGTTCTATAACACAAAAATTACAAGAAATTGCAATATGATGTCTTAGCGGTGTCTTGATGGTGAATCTACGTGATATGGTTAAATCAAGCATGTGAACTATTTAAAGAGTAAGGCATGTCAAATAAGGCAAACTGTGTCAATGTCTCCATGTGAATGTTGAAATCCTAAAAAGAAGTTTGCCATGACACCGACATGAGAAATTATTGATGTACAGGTGGTTTCAAGAGATTTGAGCATAGGGGATGATTGCTGGAGGCAGTCTGCTATTGAGCCGGCTGACAAAGAGACACTTTGGGTCGATTGCTCCCTCCTTGGTGGCTGATAGGGTTGGGATGCTATTAAGATAAGGAAGATTAGCCAGACACGGAGAAATGGGAACACACAGTGGATGAGCAGGCCTACAGAGTCGACAGAGATCTTCACGTTTACCTCAGGATGATTTTTCTAACCGAAATATGACATGCATTTTACACGTGATCATATGTTTTTCCCATGTGAACGTTTCAACATTTAAACAGGTTGTGCTCGAAATTGCATGTGAACTCAAGTAAACACATGAAAATGTGAACAAAAACCGTGTAAAGGAAATCGTGTGCAAACAAATGAATATTGTGAAACAATTATGTGTAAATCAATAAATTGTGTAGGATAAATAGAAGTGTAAACAGTCACGTGAGTAAATAAGTGTGTTCAGTGTAAAGAAATGTGTTCAAAATCACGTGAGTGCCACGGGGCATGGCAGCAAAACTGGCAGGAAAGCTGGCAGGACGCAGTTGTAGTGCAGACGAGACCTTTTATTTAAACAAAGAGCAGACACAAAAGAAGCAACAAGACACATGACAAACACCATGAACTAAGCTAAGCTATGCTATACACTAACTCTGTACCCTAAACACAAACCAAGGCATGGACTAGAACTGTGAACAAGAAACATAACATAGCATGGAGACATTCCCTATGTCTATTCGAAGCCTCTCGATATTTATCTATATATATCGAGTCTACACAACTATAAATTAACCTGAACACCTCTCGGTTAGAAGATAAGATAAGCTACGCTATTAGCTTTAGCTTCTTTGCTAACTAGCCTAGACCGAGACTAAGCGTTTAGCGATATCTAAGTTTACATTTATCTACATTCAATTACCCGCGCCGTGTGTAGCAAACATATGTGTACAAAATACGTGCATTAATAAATGTGTTCAAAATCATGTGTAAATAAATGTGTACAAAAGCATGTGTAAATAAATGTGTTCAATGTAAATACATGTGTACAAAATCACATGTATAATCAATGTGTTCGAGGTAAATAAGTGTGTACAAAGTCACATGTGTAAATAAATTTCTTCAAAATCACATGTAAATAAACATGTACAAAGTCCATCCATCCATCCATCCATCTTCCCATCTTCTACGGCTTACTCCTTTTCAGGGTCACATAGAAGCTGGAGCCTATCCCAGGGAGCATCGGGCACTAGGCAGGGTACACCCTGGACAGGGTGCCAGTCCATCTCAGGGCACAATCACATACAAACTCACACACCCATCCATACACTACGGACACTTTTGACACGCCAATCAGTCTATCATGCATGTCTTTGAACTGGGGAGGAAACCGGAGTACTCTGAGGAAACCACCGCAGCATGGGGAAGAACATGCAAACTCTGCACACACATGGCCCTGGCGGAACTCTAACCCTGGACGCTGAAGGTGTGAGGCAAACGTGCAAACATGTACAAAGTTATGTGTGTATATGAATGTGTTTAGTCATGTGTGTAAATAAAAATGTACAAAATCATACATGTAAATAAATGTGTACAAAATTGTGTGTGTAAACAAATGCGTACAAAGTCACGTGTGTAAATAAATGTGTTCAAAATCACATGTAAATAAACGTGTACAAAATCACGTGTGTAAATAAATGAATCGTGGAAAAAAAATAAAAAAAATTTAATGGATTGTGTGCAAAAAAATCATGTGAACACAAATGAATCATGAGTAAAAACAAACAAACAAACAAACAAACAAACAAAAAAGACATAAATACATGGACTGCATGTACAAAAAAAAATCACACCTCCAGATAAATGAACCTGTAAATAAAAATACATGCGTTCCCCATTAAATTAGTATCTAAAAACCTCGTGATTCACATGATTATACTCATGTGAAGTTTGTGTGACTTATTTATTTCAATATTCTGATTACTTTATTCTGATACTAACAGAAACGCTCTCCATCACATGAGCAAACAGTAAAACTAATACTGTACACCGGTGCTGAGGAAAATATCTTCTTAGTAGATGTTTACTGAAGAGAGGTCAACTCACAGTCCAGAGAATTTACAGCCATGCAGAGAATCTCCATATTGCCTTGGTAACAAAAACAGTAATGATAGGTTTTTGTGTATTAAAACTATAGAGTTAGTACAATAGCACCAGGTCTCTTCAGAAGAATAACACATGACAGATACGGAGAAACATCCTCTCTATTTAAACGCTGACCTTTCGGAGGTTCGTTCCTGACTTTAGCTTACATAACCGTATCTGCATAAGCAGGGGGAGTATAGCACCTTCTTTGGAGATAATGATTTGTCATGGAATCGGAAGCTTCTTATCCAATAGCAAAAGTAATTTAGTTGTAGTTTCTAATACGCTATTGATTCTATATCAAAAGCTATTTCACAGGCACTTGTATGAGGACCTTCGACATAAACTGGTAAAAAAAAACTTGTGTAACTGTTGATGTGGTGAAGTTTGCTATAAGGAGATGTTTACTGAATATTCATGGAAGGAGTCTCCAGTGTCAGAGCGAAAGCTGTAATTTTGAGTTTTTTGACACCTTCAGGACAGAGGAATTCATGCGTTTTGTGGTTTCACGGTAACGTGACAAGCCGCGTTTTTTGTCTTGGATGGAGGATGGTGAGGCAATGACTGTAAGTGAGAACAGGAACATGTTTCATGGATGTTTAACAACATTCGATGTAAATGGATAAAAATGATGACATTTATAGAATTGTAAACACTTGTGAATTGCTGTAATATAAGAGAAGTAAAACACTTGGTAACGTGCTGTAGGAATATAATCCTTCCAGGTAGTAACCTTAACTCTGCTTCATCACCACCATCATGTTGATTATTTTCCTATAACAGTATGACACAGAGTGTTTTATTTCTCATTTAAATGATTATTGACATTTGGAATAAATGACATACAGTGAGGGAAAAAATAATTTGATCCCCTGCTGATTTTGTACGTTTGCCCACTAACAAAGAAATGATTCTATAATTTTAATGGTAGGTTTATTTGAACAGTGAGAGACCAGAAAAACCATGAAAAACGCATGTCAAAAATGTTATAAATTGATTTGCATTTTAATGAGGAAAATATTAATTTCACCCCTCTGCAAAACATGACTTAGTACTTGGTAATGTCTTAGTAATTACTTAAAATTTTCAATGCCCTGGCTGAGGGAAGGACTTTCTCACCAAAGATTTAACGGTACATGACCCCGTCCATCGTCCCGTTGATGCGGTGAAGTTGTCCCGTCCCCTTAGCAGAAAAACACCCCCAAAGCTTAATGTTTCCACCTCCATGTTTGACGGTGGGTATGGTGTTCTTGGGGTCATAGGCAGCATTCCTCCTCAAAACACGGCGAGTTGAGTTGATGCCAAAGAGCTCCAGTTTGGTCTCATCTGACCACAACACTTTCACCCAATTATCCTCTGGTGGTCAGATGAGACCAAAATGGAGCTCTTTGGCATCAACTGAACTTGCCGTGTTTGGAGGAGGGGGAATGCTGCCTATGACCCCAAGAACACCATCCCCACCTGCAGAGTTTACCTCCAATCTCAAACTCACAATTTTTACAGCAGATTGCTACTACAGACTTGTTTCTGTGAAAATTTCAGGTTTGAATCTGGTTCCCCACCAGAGATTTTCAACCGGTAAGTGATGGAAATGTTTTAAATATTGCACTCTGACCCTCATAAAAACAACAACAACAACAACAACAAAAAACCTCAAACCTGAAATGTTTCGCATGCACTATACTTACCCAGGTACCCCCTAAAAACATTTAGACTGAAACTGGAACCCTTCCCATTATAAATTGACCCTAAAAGTGGAACTGTGAGCAATCTTGAGCATTACATTTGGACTTAAGTTCTAAGTTCAAGGAACAAGGCAACATGTTTATATATGACCACATACCTTGTAATGTGCTCAAGAGATCAGGTTTTGTTCCAAGGACCTAGAACCATCCTAACCCGAGATATTTAGGTTTCTGTAAACAGCTGCATAACCAACATTTGCAGTGTTGTTGCAAAAATGGCCATCATAGTTAAACCGAGTAAAAATAAAGAAATAAAAACTGGCAGTTTTGCTAAGACAATACATAGATGTTATCATTTAGATTAAAAAGGTTTGAGTAACCGACTTATAATTATTGGACCACTTGAAATGGAATAACCCACACATAACCCATAGATGTTGCCAACTCTGAAAATCTTTATTTCCTTACAAAAAAAACAGAAGAAGATCAAATGAAAAATCCATCTTTCTAAGAGGCTGCCGTGTGTTTGGCTCAATGATGATGATGATGACGATGATGATGATACAGCTCTTGAATAATCAGAAGACAATCTTTTTACCCTAGTCAGACATGATGGGAAATGATCTGTCAGAGAAAACACATGGAGCAAAACAACAACCCTACAGAATAATTATTAATAAACTCATTTATAAAGGGCTCTCAGACTAGCGGCTCTTCTCAGAACATTTAATCTTCTGTAATAATCATAATATGGGCTTTTAGCAAAACGGCACAAACTTGCCCTTTAACAATACGTTCCAGTTTAATAGCCTAATTTAAAAAAGCTTTTACAGCTTGTTTTCGCTGAGGCATTAAAATATACTGCTCAAAAAAATAAAGGGAACACTTAAAAAGCACAATGTAACTCCAAGTGTTCCCTTTATTTTTTTGAGCAGTATATATACTTGAGTCTGTACAGAATAAATACTCTATATCAGGTCATAGAAAGCACAGCGAGTAACTCTCGAATGATTTATTTTGTTCCTTATGTAGTAGGGCACAAATGAAACATGTTCTTGTTTAAACTCTTCCTTTCTTTTGTCTGTTAACGAGTGACAACACATTTATATGACAAAATAAAACACTTTGTGTCATGGTGTTATAGGAAAATAATCACGTCTTTAATTCCTCTTATATCACAGCAATTTGCCAACAACTACATAAAAAAAATAAGAAAGAATGACGTACTTTTTCATCTGTTTACTTCTGGAACATCTGCAAAACAGGTTAGGTTTTACAGACCTTCCGATCCATAACAGAGAGCCTTAACCGTCAAGCCACCACTGCTCCTTCCCACCACTGCACTATCGTCAGAGCTGCTGTTATATAAAATTAATCAACATCTTCTGACCAGTCACAATACAGAATTCAACAGCACTATAAGTGCTATAACACGGAATAAACCATTATTATTATTCTGTACATTTATAGGCTAGCTGTCAAATATCTGCCAAAATGTCGACAATGTGTCATTTCCTGTACCTTTTGAGGTCATTACTGTCTTTTAATTTCTCCAAAACGGTTATTATACCATGACACATACAGAACAGGTTTAGGATTGTGTTTAAACTCACACCTTCAGTAATAATAATATAGTACATGTCTGAGCTTTTATACACATTAGTCGGCTGAAATTTTTTTTAATGGACTCGCACGATTAACCGTCATTGACCCATATACCCTATTGTTCTCTTTTTATTTTAGTCAGTAGCATTTAGCTGCTTCTGTGCATGTTATGATGGACTAAGTGATGTGGACAGCTGGGCATTGAAACGGCAGTTCTGCATCACTGCTGATCACCAGGCCCGGGCCTGCACAGCCAGCTAATGCTCCGTCTAATATTTGTTAATTACAGCGGTTAATCAGACTGGGAATGAGCCTGGGCACAATGCCATTTCAATCAGACACCGGTGCGAGCGAGGTTTCCACCCCCGTCAAGCCGCTACCACTTCCTGCCAATTGTCGCTCCACCTGGCCGGGTTTATGAGGCCAACACAGATTAACTTAGAGCTGCAGATTCGCCGAGAGGTGAATAAAGTCATAAGCAAACTGCACTGGATTCTCATTCTCTCAGACTTAATGAGCCAAGCTTTACTGTATTGTGAGAAAGAACTTCACTCCATTTGCAGTATTTTAGTGCTTTATACATATAACGCATATTACATGCTGAAGGGAGGCTATCAAGACTTGCTATCACACTGGGGCTCAACCAGCATCCCTCCCTCTCTCTCTCTCTCTCTCTCTCTCTCTCTCTCTCTCTCCATCACCCTGTCTTTCCCTCACTTTATGCTCCCTCCCTCAGAGGAACACACAGTCCCACTGGCATCCAGCTGTCTGCATGCTGCTTCATTTCTCCACACACCAGCTCTGGGTGAAAACCTAGAAGGGGTGTTGGAGAAATTGAAAGGCGTCCAGAGAGGGTCGGCCAAAAAAAACCCCAAAAAACAGGTAAGAATGCTTCTGATTTTAGTTTGCGAACATTTTTTCCCCCGGACTGAAGTAGATGTGATTTGTCATCGTAATGAAGGGCATTGTGGTGCTCAAATGGACGGAATAACCTGTTACTCATACTCATGAGAGGATTCTCTCTCTCTCTATCTCTCTTTCTCTCTCTTTCCTTAATAATATATTTGACAAAATGATTGCATAATGAACAGATGAAGCAACACACAATGCATGTTTTTCCTTCTCTCGTTTTTAATGCTTAGTTCAGATATGAATATCTGTCGTACACGTTTACACGTCCTAGAATTGATTGAGGAGGTTGTGCTATTATTTTTTTTAAACCTAATTGAAATTGATTTTCATCTAAATAATTTCCACAAATTTATTTGACCTTCACATCCTGCTTTAATCGCTTCAGTCAAAAGCAGTGCCATTTTAACAGATTTCAAATGAACAGCAAGCAGCTTTTCTTTTCTCCTACGGAACCTGTAGAATTCTTATACACCTGTGTTTGCTTCTATCGCTCGTTATAAATCAAGATCAGCGCTATATAGAACATGGGTCACTATGTATTTTGTTCAAATTTATGTTGAGAGTTATGTAACTTTCTTTATAAATGAAGCCTTCCTCGCTCATCCTCAGTCGGTAGGACACACACACACACACAAATCAGACAAATTGCTAGATGTCACATTCTGGCATGGGACAAAGCCAGCACTGTGTTTATCAGCTGGCTGGTATTGGCATCTTCTAGCAGTGGTCCACATACACACACACACACACACACACACATCACACTGCTGGCATAAGCGTGTCCATGAGTATTCATCAGCATGGGTTAACGAGAGCTGATGGCACACACTGCCTGATTTATCACCCAACACCACCGAGCCATAAGCACCGTTTCTGCAGCCATTTTACATAAAAAATGTAAAAGCTCTGTGCATCTATTACACCTGTAAAAACCTTACTGTTAACAAGTAAATACATCTTGTTTGAATATTACAAAATAATGCCCTTATGTGGTACAGTATATTGAGTATATATCATTTTACACAGCAGGCTACATGCATTGGGACTCATTAATTTAGTTGTGGTAAACGTGGTGTTCATGAAAATCCTGTTCGTTGGGAAAAACTTTCATATCCAACACTTTACTTCTGAGTTTGTGCAAATTTATGTATTAGGAGACTCATTGCAGTGACTCATTGCAGTAGATCGATCAGCTTCAAATCATATAACTGCCGATGACATTTTAGTTCAAGTTTAAAATCGCTTATTTATTCTAATTACACACCAATTTAATGAACATTTTATAAAATGCAGCCGTTTCATATTATTGATCTGAAATAAAGCATTAAGACAAATAAGACTAGACATTCCATTAGGACAAAAGTAATGGTACCCTAGAAAAGGAGAAAGAGTTAGTGTGTGTTTATGGTAGCCGACACACTGCAATGGCTGAACTGCGTTACTGGAAGATTTAGTGCACATCATGCTAGGGAGGCATTGTTTTACCCTTTAGTCGCCATTTTGTCAGCTCTCTTTCTATTTAGCCTTTTATGGAATTTTCCTGGTGTGGTTAAATGTAACTCAGCTGTGCTACATACTTAGAACTTATCGCTGTGTGACACATGAGTATGAATAAAATCAGAGAAACTTTAGCAAATCTGGAGGGAATTTTTAGGTCAATTTGGCCTACGAGAAAAATTTATTAATTCTTTAGTAAAGCTGTGTGCAAATATAAAACAAACTGAACGAAAAATTATGCATGTGCTCGTGTTGTTAAATGGCCCATAAATGTAAAAATGTAAAAAAAAATTTAAATGTAAAAATTACCAACATTACATTTAAACTAAAAAAATAAAATATTAATTAATAGTTGTTCAAGGTAGATTTCTCTTTTAAGATCATTTAGTTGACAGAATCCAATAAAATAATGGTGAATCTGATCAAATCTGGTATATCCTATCAAATCTGGTGAATCTGATGAAATCTGGTGAATCCGATCAAATCTGGTGTATTCCGATAAAATACTGTTGAATCTGATAAAATACTATTGAATTCAATAAAATCTGGTGAATTCTGATAAACTCTGGTGAATCCAATCAAATCTGGTGTATCCGATAAAATACTGTGGAATCCAATAAAATCTGGTGTATCCAATAAAATACTGGTGAATCTGATCAAATCTAGTGTATCCGATAAAATAGACCAGATTAAAGAACATATTTTCCCCAAGCCATGCACATTCTTAACAAATCTAAATGAAACTATCTCAACTGCACGTTAACCCTTTTAAATGATGTATTTATTATTTCATATAGTCTTTTATGTCATCTTTTTAGTGAATGTCTCTTGACAGTTTCATGTTTTAAATACAGCTGATGATTTAAATTAGCTAGTGATCAGCCGTTAAGTCTTTGTATAAATGGAAGTTTATCAAAAACAAAGTAAGTCACCTGACTTCTATCGCAAAGTACAGATTAATCTCACCAAACTTTACACATACCTCCATGCGGTTTTCAGAACTCACAGAATGGGAAAATCCGAGAGCCAAATGGATATAATGGAGAAAACAACCAAGCCGAGGAAGCATCGCTGGACCGTAGTGGAGATCGGCCTGTCCGTTATATTACTGTTGATGAGCTGTGCTTTGGCGGGACTGGTCGTACTTTACGCTTCAGCGCTCAAAGGTGGGAAGCAAAACCTTAGCTTGTTTTATGGGCTATGTTAATGTACAAAGCTGCTCAATAATGCTTGACAATTCTTTACAGATAAAGAACATATGTGCTAAAAATTGAGATCCTAATTTAAATCTGCACTTCTTTCCCAAAAAAAATACAATAATAAGAAATTATTAAACAAATGTAAACACTTTTAATGAAGATACCACTTTAGAAAAAGGATCCACCATTACTAATTAACTACAGAGAAGAGTCTTGATGCATGCCTTCCTTGTACTCTGAGAGATAGTGGGACCACTCGACCGGCTAGAGGTCTGGAGGGAGCGTGAATCCTTCTGGTGTAAAGGAGAAATCGACATGAGCGTGTCAGATTAGCAGTGTGAGATGAAAAGGGCAGCTGATTGTCCATGGATACCCCAAGGTAGTGTGCAGTAACCAAAGTTCTTCAGGGGGCATGAAAGAATGGTAGTTATTGATTAGCTAATAGTGGACTACCGCATTCATCTCTGTGCTATTACCGGTACTTACTAATTCATTAATCTGAGTTTCTAGTTAGTTAATAGTAGTTACTAGAAAGTTAATATTGTGTTATTCATTTCTTCCTGCGTAGTTAATCATTATTACCGGATCTTTTTTCTAAAGTGGTACCTTAATGAGTGCTTTTTCATATTTCCTATATCTTTTTCTTTTTTTTTCAGATTATTCGTATAGAAACGGTGCATCAAAAGGTACTGTATATTACAAGTGGGTAAATTCTTAGGAAAACTAGCATAAGCTAGCTAACAACAACTAAGGTTAATGATTTAGCTAGCTAGCACTCAGACTCTAGCACTGTTTTATTGGGACATTGTCAAGCCAGTATATAATGTAGAAATTTTCACAGAATTAGACATCACAAATTAAATGGTCTCTCTGCCTTTAAACTTTAATAATAGTTTCTTATTAACTGATTGATGACATCGCATGATGTCACAAAGAGCGCTAGAAATTCGATATTTATATGGACTTCTTATGAACTGCTATGCAATTTAAGCAATGATGTTGTTTTACAGGCCTGGAGTATCACAGGAACCCGGACACCACCATGTGCACAACCCCGGACTGTGTCACTGCAGGTGAAATAAAAACAAACAATAATAGTAATTCAGAATAAAGTTATGTAAAATCTGCTGAAAACATTGTATGTTTTCAGGATCTGATTTTAGCTCTTTATTTTTATAACTCCTATCGGTAAAGCTACACTGCATAAAATAGAGTGGCAGGTTTTTTGATTAAAATGGTCATAAACTGAGTTATGAGAATGAGAAACACTTCCCTCACTGCGTTGCTGTTCTCCCAGCGGCAAGGTTATTGCAAAACATGGACCAGAGCATGGACCCGTGCCAGAACTTTTACCAGTACGCGTGTGGAGGCTGGCTGGAGCGGCACGTGATCCCTGAGACTAACTCGCTCCACAGCGTCTTCAACATCTTGAGGGATGAGCTGGAAATCGTGCTCAAGGGTCAGTGTCACCTTCATGTGCAGAATGACGTGCACAGAGACGTCCTGACTTCCATTTACTTCAAACGAATACTTAATTCAATTTAATGTTCTCTTTAATGTTCTCTTGTCTTTAGTTATGTTTTTTGGGTTTGTTTTTTTTTTGCTTCAGGGGTTCTGGAGACACCAAGCGAACGTGACCGAGAAGCTTTCAAGAAAGCCAAGGTGCTCTACAGATCGTGTATGAATGAGAGTGAGTGTCCTCATCCTGTAGGTCTCTAGTCACAGTGGCTTGCATAGTATTCACCCCCTTGAACTTTTCCATATTTTGTAGTGTTACAACCTGGAACTGGAATGGAGTTAATACTCAGGAGTATATGTTGTGAATCTACATAAAATATTGAAATGTGTTTTACAAATAAACAGTGTAAAATTTATTGCATAAGCAATTGTGAAACCTGTACAATATAAATGCATCTGTTCCAGAGTTTGAGTTAGAGAACAGCCCTAAAAACATAATGAAAAACAAGGAGCTATCAAAACAGACAAAGTTCTGGAAAAATATCAGTTGGGGTTTGGCATATAATCCCAGTTAAACCGATAAAGCTAACCAGCTATAGCTAACCTGAGAGGATTTCTGAGAGGAATTTTAGGTTTTATTAATTGTTCACAATCTTCACTGATAAAGCTAGTTATCTAGCTAACATACATTGAGTGGATTTCCCCCCTTCCCCCTAATTCATCTCAATAAATGTTTATTATCTGAGAGGATAATTCATATTGATAAGAATTCATATTAATAAGTGTTCTTACCCTAAGCTAGCCAGCTATAGCTAACCTGACAGGATTTCTCAGAGGAATTTTATGTCATAATAGTCACTGTTCACAATCTTCACAGATAAACCTAGCCAGAGGAGGACGAATTCATCATAATAAATCTTAATATTCACTGATAAAGCTAGCTGGCTAGTTGATATAACTTAATCTGATAAAATTTCTGAGAGGATTTTAATTCATATTAATAAATATATTATTCACATTATATTATAAAGCTAGCTAGCTAACTTTCACAAGCTAACCTGACAGGATTTCTAACAGGATATTTTACTTCATATTTTATATTCTTACCTGTTAAAGCTGGCCAACTAGCGAATGTGAAATCTGACAGGGGTTATGATAGTATTGTTTAAATAATAAAATAAACATTGATAAATTTTGCAGTTAACAATGTCCCACTAGCTAACATGAGATCATCTGAGAATATCAAAGCACTAGCTAGACAGAACTTTTAAAGCCATATTCATAAATAACAAGATATGGAAATGTCCACCAGTTTGCAGACAAACATTTCTCAGACTGACACATTTTTTATTTGACAAAGAAAAGTGACAAATATTTAATTTTCTTTTTTTTGTGTGTGTGTACGGATCCTGTAATTTATTTATTTATTTTTTTGTCCATCAAAAAGACAATTCCATTTCATCGATCAGCATAAGGGTGCAACTAAACTTCAGAGGAAGAATCACATTATATAAAAGGAATACAGTACTTTAATTGTGCATTTTGTCACCTATTTAATGCTTTTAAACAAAAAGCCAAATAAAATACATAGATGCTAACCCATGGGCAAAGGCGGAAATCATCTAGTCACCTGGGGAGAAAAGAATAGTAGAGCAATAACACTTCAAATGAAGGTAAATTACAGGAAAAGGGAAACATCCAGAGGAAATCGAAGATTAACGATCAGAGTGTGGCTGAATTTCAGGAAGGAGAAAGATCGAAAATTAAGGATCAAGGTGGTCTAAAACCTGCTCTATAAACGTTTTCTGGTTGTCTTATACCACCATTTACAAGGGCACTATTTGTACAGTCAGTTTCCTAATTCGAAAGGATGCAGATAATTTATTCCTGATGTGTTAATTGATCTTAATGCTGCCCCCTGCAGGTGTGATCGAGCAGCGCGACTCGCAGCCTCTCCTCAAACTCATTGACACTGTTGGTGACTGGCCTGTAGCTTCTGAGGACTGGAACAACACAGCAGGTACCAAAGATACCATGTCCCCCACTGAGTCTACACAATAGGGAACAGCGGTGTCTCTGTTTTAGCTAAAAGGGATCAAAACAATAGCATCGAGGCTGGAGTCTCAGCGATTTGATAAGGCGCAGATTGATTGGGAAGGTTAGAGCTCCACAAGAGATGGGCTCAGGACAGGAGAGATTCCTCTTTTGCTAAATGTGGCCATTTGATGTTATGTTATAATTGAACACTGAATGGTGGAATTAAGACCCATTTGTAATAGCATTTTATAAATGAAAACAGTTAGTGTGTGTAGTGCAAATTCCAGTACAGAGTCCCTTACGGAAACATCACATTTCTAACATATGTGATCATATGGTTTCCATTCGCATATTGTGCCCTAAAATTGCATGTGTGACCTCATGTGAATATGTGAAAATAATCACATGCAACAACAACAACAACAACAACAACAACAAAACGCATCCACATGAGTAATGTGGGAAGAAAATCACAAATGAAAGTAAATAATAAAAATCATATGTGAAAATAGAATCATTGTCATGTGAAAATAAATTAATCATGTGTAAAAAAAAATCAAGTGAAAGTAAAAAAAATGTGAAAATAACATGGACAATACAAACATGCACAACATGAAAACGTGTGAAATATAAAAATTAATAATATCATTTTTAAAACCGAAATGAATGTGATTATTCATGTATGCCCTTCGTGTTACGTATTCAACAGGCTATATATTGTATTATTAGAAGGCAGAATCCTTAAAGATGCTGATGTTGTTTTTTGTCTGTTTGTGCTTACAGGGGAATCCTGGAGTCTGGAGGACATGCTGGCGTCCCTAAACTCTCATTACAATAAGAAGGTTTTGATGGAAATGTTCGTTTGGCCAGATGATCGAGACTCAAGCTGCCACATCATTCACGTAAAGAGAACAATCTCCTGAATTGGTTTATTTCTGAGGAGCTTAATAACCACTTAAATCCAGTATTCAATAAACTTATGATACAGAAAATGAAATATAGTGTGCCACTTCCAATCCATCGCATTTCCACAGATTGACCAGCCATCTCTAGGAATGCCCTCAAGAGATTATTACCTCAATGATGGCAACTACAAAAAGGTAAAATGTACACCGTGTCTTTCTCAGTGATCTGCACATCCACTCGCTGCCCACGGGATAATTACAGGATTGCGCACCGGCCTGTGTTTTGTTTGTATGTGTAGGTGCGTGAGGCCTACCTGCAGTTCATGGTTTCCATGGCGAAAATAGTACGGGAGGACAGGAACCTCACCCAGGACGACGAGCGTGTGTGGGAGGACATGATGCAAGTGATGGAGCTGGAGAGAGACATCGCTAATGTGAGTGACATCTGCATCTGGTAATATTACATGGAAGATAACGCGCAAGCTATTAAAAGTTCAAACGTACAATTTAAAACGATCTTACAAGTGCTTGGTGAGCTCCTCACCAAAGTGATTCTGAGTTGACTCTTATGGTGAACATCAGTGAATGAATCATTAAAGGAATACTCCGGTGGTGCTCAAAACTCTAGGGGCAGATCTTGACTTCCACTAAAAACATTAACGCTATGTCACTATGTAATATATATACTCAATGTTTATCAAGCTATTAAAAGCATTGCTATGGAAATAATAAAACACT
Source organism: Ameiurus melas (assembly GCA_012411365.1). Taxonomy (NCBI): domain Eukaryota; kingdom Metazoa; phylum Chordata; class Actinopteri; order Siluriformes; family Ictaluridae; genus Ameiurus; species Ameiurus melas. Next base: position 19,000,281 of record CM022752.1, read on the forward strand.
CTGTGTTGTGCTGTTATAGGAAAATAATCAACAACAAAGTGGTGTAATGAAGCAGAGTTACTGTTACGACACCAAAGTGTTTTATTTCTCTTATACCACAGCAATTTGCCATTGATTACAATTTTTATTACTTTTACATTTACATTTATTCACTTGGCAGACGCTTTTATCCAAAGTGACTTACAAATAAGCAAAGCAATATATCAAGCACAGAACAATACAAGTAGTGCTACTATACAAGATCCATTAATTGAGTTCCAATTTATTAAATAAAAATGAACTAATGCCATACATTTTATCCACTTATAGTTACATTTATTGTTGTGGAACAGCCACGAAACAAGTTTGTTTCTCTTATAACACTTATAAACAGTCATTACTAAGTCATGTTTCAGGAAAAAAAGTTTAAACTCCTTTGTCCTTACCTCACCCTGACACTGGAGACTCCTTCCAGAAATGTTAAATAAACCCACCATGTCACCATGTCAACGATTTATATATTCTCTTATATGTATTATTTGTTAAATAACAGCACCAGTTTTAATATGTTTATTCTTCAGTTATGTGCAGTATCTGCCATACATGTCCACATATGTATTCGATAGTAAAGATTACATTAATATAAACCTGCGATTTGCAGCTGTGCTGTTGTTCAGACCCATCAGAATCCAGAACTCAGAATTCAAGAGCGTTGTGTTATGCACAAATAATACAGATGATGGCTCAGAGGCAAGGGGTTTAAAGTCAATTTGTTCTTTTCAGGCCACGTCTCCAGCCGAGGAACGCAACGACATCACCGTGCTCTACAACAAAATGACTCTGCGGGACGTGCAGGAGACCTTTAACCTCGGCGTGAGTTTCCGACTCACAGAGTTAAACCTGTCGAGTGAGACAGGAGACGGGGGTATAATACTGTGTCTGTCTCTCTCTCTCAGGGTTTTAACTGGACCCGTTACATCCAGGGCATCGTGGCGAGCGTTTCCATCACAGTGCAGTCTCACGAGCCTGTTGTGGTTTACTGCTCACCCTACCTCGAGAAACTCGACAATGTTCTCTCTAGATACAACCGCAGGTCAGACTGAGAGCTCTGAGGAACTATTTTTGGAATTTACAATACATAATTAACATTCATTTAAATGAAAACTGGTCGGAATGCACAATAACGTCTTGACTGTCATACAGTCAGCTCCAGAATTATTGGCACCCATGCTAAAGATGGAGAAAAAGGAGAAAAAGATCAGACAGTGAAAATATGAAACAAGTCCAATCTATTTGTTATTTAAAAATCGGACGTCATCAAGGGTGCCAATATTTAAGGAGCTGACGCTATAATCATCATGAGTGTCCTAGTGTCCTGATATGTACATTTTATGGTATGTTACACTTCTTATGAGCGATCATCTTGTTTTTAGGCATGCCAATTTTGTTTATAACAATGATACTAATAATAGTATGAGATAAAGAGGAATAATAAGAATGTTAATTTATATATTTCTTTAAAGGACTGCATATAAACAATGAAAAGATTAAACAAAGTATTTATTAGCACAATAGTAATACCAAATAACAATAACAACAACAACTATGAATAGGCAACTTTGCTATATTAATATAATACGAAAATTATTTACAATAAAAACAGCTGAAATGAAATGGACAGTGATGCATCTCACTAATGCATCTACTCAGTTATTAACATCTATCATCCTGCCTGTCTTCAAGTAGCTGTCTGTTTATTAGATTCATCTATGTAGTACCTAGTGAGCAGTAAACTGTGTATTATTATTAAAAAAAATAATGCAGGACTGTGCAGAATTACCTGGTCTGGATGCTGATCATGGAGCGAGTCAGCAGCCTGAGTCGACGCATGAAAGATGTCCGAGCTCATTACAGAAAGGTGAGAAATCGCTCCGCAGTCAGACTGCACACTTGTAACCCTGTTTACTTTGTTCCCAATATTTCTTAGCTCTGCACTCACATTGCTGCTTTTATGTTCACATAATATTCAGGCTTTACACGGCACCACGTTGGAGGAGGCACGCTGGCGCGATTGTGTGCGTTACGTCCAGAACAACATGGAGAATGCAGTAGGGGCTCTGTATGTACGCGAGACCTTTGCTGGAGACAGCAAGCGCATGGTGAGTCTTAATAAAGGACATGTAGATGGGCAACAGTATGAAATCATCTGCATCGCTATTACTTCAGTGGAATATCTCACATGGATAATACAGATTGGTGTCCACAGTGGATATAAAAAGTCTACACACCCCTCTGGACATAGCAGTTTTTTGCGATGTAAAACAATGTCAGATTTTTTTCCACCTTTAATGAAATAAAAAAAAAACAGCAAATTCCATGTGAAAAAAAAAATAGAAGCGTTTTAGGGGGAAAAACAACTTACAATAACCTGGCTACATAAGTGTGTGTTTGTGCGCTCTTTTTTAAGTGTCTCCCAACTTAACGCTACTATAACTTAGCATCCTGATTTACTCATTTTTCCAACTCTTTCTTGCAAAAGTGTTCCATCGGTATCAAATTGCGAGGGAATCTCCTGTGCACAGCCCTCTTCAAGTCATTCCACAGGTTTTTGATAGGATTTAGATCTGATTCTTTGATCATCTTCTCCTGAAGCCGTTCCTTTGTTGACTCGGATTTGTGATTTGTGTCAATTTTGTGCTGAAAGGTAAAAATTTCCCGCTTCTTCAGCTGTCTAACAACAGCTGCCTACAGGTTTTGTGCCAAAATAGATAAGTATTTTGGTAGTATCCATGATTCCCTCTATTTTGAAGAGAAGCAGTCCCATAGCATCATGCAGCCACCACCATGCTTCACCGCGGGTACGGTGTTCTTTGGCTGTTATGCTGTCTTGTTTTTGCACCAAACATATCTTTTAGAATTATGTCCAAAAAGTTCTTCCTTGATCAGGCATGATTTGATAAAATTGTGGAATTTTTCCTCGCCACTGTCACCTCTGGCTTGTTGAATAGAATATACTGTAAATATATATTCAGATTTCTATCAAACTACTTTGTGTTAATGTTTATTGAGAAAAGTGCAATACGAATAAAATTAGTATCGCTGAAACTATAGCTTATGCATTATATTCTGTAAAACACTTCTTGATGTGCTTAAACCTGAGGGTGCTGGTGATGAATATTGGTCAGTAGACAACAAACACTTCATCATTATACAGCAAATCATATATTGCATGTCTGCAAGCGTTTTTACTTTACTTGCCTTCTACACTGTTTCCTCTTCTGTCCAGGTTGGTGAATTGATCAGAAAGATTCAGGATTCTTATGTGGAAACACTGGAAGAGCTGAACTGGATGGATGATCAGTCAAAAGAGAAGGCAAGAGAGAAGGTGAGGCAGTCACAACACAGAATTATTCAGCAAATGACTATGTTTGAGTGTTTGCCCAGTCCTATGCTTTTTCCTGTAGGATTAGTGAAGTTAAAATAGTCCTTTTGAGTGCAAAAGGCAAAATAAAGAAATGTACTCCTCAATAACAAAGTTGACTGTCAAAGGCCAAAAATGTAAATAAACTAATTTATAAAGTTTCAATAATCAAGTTCCGTCATTCACATTTAATAAAACCTGTCAAATTGAAAATATTAAATAAGGAATAAAACACGACAGGCAATGCTGTAATTTCTGATAGAAGTACGTCCTGTAAGTGTTTGTTAACTCTTTGTGTTCCCGAAGATTGATACAACAGCAATCTTCCAACAATTACAATGTTTAATTTACTAGCGGATGACACATCATACTTTTTATACATTTAGAAATATTTTAATATGGAATGGCCATGAAACAAGTTAGTTCCTGTTCTCACTTACGTTATAGCAGCTTTAAACAGTTCTACTCTAACCAATCTCTCTTGTTTTTTTTTGCAAAGCATTGTAAATATTCTTTAATAGATTGTTTGCCAATGTTCTGCCAATCTTTAATATATATCCTCTGAGCTTTTAGATCCTCTCAGTTGTAAATTTAAGCTTTTTTCTTTTCCACATTTTCTGCTCTAACTCTGCTAGATATCACACAGTGCCTTCTTACATTTTTACCTTATTGTCAGTATTGTAATCTTGTAAAAAAAAAAAATAAATAAAAAAAAATAAATAAATAAATAAATTGTAGATAATTTAAAAAATAAACTCTAAATACATTTTCCATTTTCCCCACTTTTACAGGGCATGTAAACATGTCTATGACCTCATGCTCTATAAAGCTACAATACAAACAATTCAGAAGTTCACTCTATTTATTAATTTAACATGTGTATTATGTGTATTTTTTGTGTATATGTGTAAGAAATTTTTACATTATCTAATATTATTTCTAAAATCTAAAACTGTACTCTAATCCACTGCACTCCATTGTTTTGTATTGGACTGTATAAATTCTGAATTGTTTAATAACTCATTTGTAATTTGGGGATTTTAATGTCTTACGCTGAGCCGATTATAAAGACGCTTGATGTTTCAGGCGATGGCTATCTCGGAGCAAATTGGCTATCCGGATTATATCCTGGAAGAGCACAATGAAAAACTGGATCAGGAGTACATCCACGTAAGCTCTGAAGACTCTATTTGTGAAATTACTCATAAAAAAAACATCTCTTGTACATGTGCTTTACCTCAAATAAAACCTCCTTTTTTTGTCTACAGCTGAAGTTCAGTGAAGAGAGCTATTTTGAGAACGTTCTGGAAAACCTTAAAGCAACCGCTCAGAAAGCTCACAAGAAGCTACGGGAACCTGTGGATCCAGAACTGTGCGTTACAGTTAAACATAATAAAACTGATGCATAAGGCTGCTTTCACAAGGCTGCTATCACAAGGAAAACATTATCTGGAAAGCGCTATCTCTTCTCTTCCACATACATGATCTTACAGATACCAAAGGTTGGCTAGTGTCACTGTGATTGACAAATGAGAGACTGTAGACTCAGATTTACAGCAAAAGCAAACAACCTCATGTGAAAGCACCCTAATCAGTCTGTACAGGATTTCGCAGAGTTTTTTGTGATTGTTACAGCCAAAAACGCTTGATTTTGCTGCGGTTTTTCTCAAAATTTGAGATACAACTAGCGGACTACTTTTTTGCGGAAAACTACTCAAATTGGCAAACTTGCAATTGCACAAAATTGTTTTGCTCTGCCTTTCACAGTGATGTTTTTTGGTCAATGAGACCTTTTAGCTGTACTCATGTTTGACACATGTGAATTAAAGAGGGCTTTGGATTATGCACGTTGTGATGATGTCACATGACAAGTCTCGGCCCAAATCTGCGGTAATTTTTTAAAAATTGCACACTCCTCTGAATATTGTGGAGTTTGCTTGATTTTTCTTTCATTTCTTCTATCGCAAAATCACTAAATCCTGGATGGACTGCCTAATGCAAACAGGCTCATAATGTATTGTACAGTTTCTCCATCCATCTGTAGCTTCATTATATGAATATTTTGTCAGGTGGATCATTGGTGCAGCTGTGGTCAATGCGTTTTACTCTCACAACAGAAATCAGATCGGTAAGTTCACGATAATCGAAATAACCTTTTGCAATGGAATTGTGAAATGTAAATTCTTACATTAAACCTTTTTAAGATAAGTCGTAATAATAATAATAAAATAATAATAATAATAATAATAATAACGATGAGTGAACTAGTAATGCAAAATCTTGCTTAACTCAGCTGATTTTCTAACTGTGAAAAGCCCATGGGATTACAGACTTAAAGCACTATACGCCAAACTACCAGTTGAAGAGGAATTTGTTTCTGGTCACACTGCTCACTAGTTGTGTCCTCAGTCTGAATGCCTCTATAGCTCACTGCAAATAATGTCCGTAATGCACATAAGGCTTTTTTTCTTCTTCTTGTAGATAATATAAAGCTAGTTTCAGGCTCCAGTGCACACAAAGCTGTCGCTAAAAGAGATGCGTTCAAGGCACGGAAAGTGTACCATTCATGCTGGGTTAATACATAGACTGCAAAAGCAGGGTGATTATGCAGATTTTCAGCTGGAGTAATTTCCACATAATTACTCTTAGATTGCACATTTTAATGTTCCTGGACATTCTGGGAAACACTTCAGGCTAAATTGCTATTCTGGAGACAGAGAGGCAGCTGGAAGCAGAGGGCTTGTGGGGAAATGGAGAAAATATTACATTTTTACTGCATTTCTCTGCATTCAGCAGTAACACTAATGGTTGAAACATACAGATATTTTATTTTCAGCTGATCTAATTTCTTTCTCTCACTCTATCTATCTCTTGCTCAGTGTTTCCTGCTGGAATTTTACAGCCTCCTTTCTTCAGTGAGAAGCAGCTCCAGGCCTTAAACTTCGGAGGAATTGGAATGGTCATAGGACATGAAATCACTCACGGCTTTGATGACCATGGTGAGTCACCAATCATCATATCTTCCTGATTATTATCAACAGTTTCGTCTTAGTCAGACTGACAGTTATCTTCAGAAGTATTGTTATGAAAACGCTGGGGGGGGGTTTTTTAGTGAAACTTTGTACAGATTTACATCATGCTTTATTCAGAGTTGAGTTACTCATGCTTAGTGCGAATGCTTAGGAGTTCAGACGAGGTGAATTGCACGATCTGAATGCTGTACGCAGAAAATCTATTTATATACGTGCATAAACTGATTTTGATAACAAGTTTCCCAGTGTAAATATTGACATAAGTTTTACACATAAACTGCTGACTAGGAATTTTTCGAAATTGTTGGATATTATTAATACTTGGTGAAGCATTTGCTGAAGAGAATAATCGTGAGGAGTCACTTTCTAACATCTAACAATTTTGGAGACATTTTTAGAGGATCGTGGACTCCACAATAACTCATTTGAATCTCAATGATATTTTTAGGTTTGCGCTTTTAGAATTGTTCACATTTATAGGCGAGAGGAAAGGTAAGCAACGTCCAGTTGTTCAAGTTGACATTTTTAATCATTCTATAATGTTTATTTCCTAAAATAATTTTCTTGATAGGTGCCAATAATTTTGGAGTTGGTTGTACATGCCATGTGTATATACCGAGTGAGGGATTTAAAAATATCAGAGTACTGTGTATTCTTCTGCACAATTTGATCAACACCAACCAGCTGAATTCACACTCTTCACTCACACAGGTCGTAACTTTGACAAAGATGGAAACATGTACAACTGGTGGAGCAACTTCTCCACAGAGCTGTTTGAGGAACAGTCCAAATGCATGGTGCAGCAGTATGGCAAATTCAGCTGGAAGCTTGCAGGAGGTCAAAATGTAATGAACATTTAAAAAAAAAATTATTCACATTTATTCATACAGTATAAAAATGGGGGTTTCATATTAAAATAAACCCCTATTTTTAGTGACTCAAAGGCATAGATTGACCCAATACAAGATTAGAGCAGAAGTTGTAACAGTCCCTCTTTTGCCCAGGTGAGTGGCATCTCCACTTTGGGAGAGAACATAGCTGATAATGGAGGAGTTCGGCAAGCGTATAAGGCGTACATGAAGTGGGTGGAGAGGGAAGGTGAGGAGCCTCGTCTTCCTGGTTTGGACATGGATCATAAGCAGCTCTTCTTCCTCAACTTTGCCCAGGTGAGTGACAGGCAGTAATGTAGATGGTGGGATGAGATGAAGGGCCTCAATCTGAAAATGGACTCAGGACTGAATTGACTTTCACATGACATTACTGATGATAAATCAAGTTCCTGAGAGTGAAAATAGCCTGTGAAATAGTGAAATAGCCTGGCTCCGTGAACAAATGGATGAAAATCTTCATCAGATAAATCACAGCTGACATAAAGACACCGCATTTAATGTGAAGAAGGTTATTTTTAGTGATAATGTAATGCCCTTAGGTCTGGTGCGGAGCCTGTCGGCCTGAATATGCCATCCAGTCCATCAAGACCGATCCCCACAGTCCTCTGGAATACAGGTAGATTCCTCTGTATAAATTTTACGTTGACTCATGCATGATAAACAGGAAGTAATCCGTACTTTACATAACCATTATACCACGGAACAGTTGAATTCTCAGTTCTAATTGGTCAAAAAGGGTATTGATTAATTTTCTATAACAGCAGCTCTGACAGGTGTGCAGCTGTACAGTTTAATTTCACATAAACCACAACTTTTTCAATGTAAATTTCAATTTATAAAATGTGAATATGTGTGTGCATAAATCATAATCTAGACCATTTCGTCTTTATTCCTGTGTCAACACATTAGGGTTTTGGGCTCCTTGCAGAATTTTGAAGCCTTTTCCGAGGCGTTCCAGTGCCAGAGAGGTACTCCTATGAACCCTGAGGAGAAGTGCAGAGTGTGGTAGTCTGAGTGGAACCTATACACTTCACTATTTTCACCAAGGCAGCATGTTTTATACTGTATGAGCTGCCTTAATGTGTGTCTGTTGAAAGAGATAAGAATGAGGTTATTATGAAAATTAGGAAAACTGCGAGTCATTAAAACAGTCATTATATGAGTAAGCAGAAGGAAGTGCAATGAAGGCGGGGTGGAAAAGAGACACTTTGAGTCTCATAACTTGTTGAAATATTTGTACATTTGTCTGTCATGTGTTATCATTCTGTATAGATTCCAAATTAAGACGCAGATATGATATACGCAGCTGCTGCCTTTGATAGTGGACACATTTCCTAATATTCTGACAGGTTTATTTTTTGCTGGCTTTAAATGTGGTGAGCGCTTTAGAAAGAAAGTGTTAAGCCTTTAACCAGATCCATCAACCAGCCAAAAGCTCAAGGCTTTGAAGCCCACGTGTTTCTTTAGGTTAGAATTAAAAACCCAGCGAATCAGTTGTCTCTTTTGGCAAAGAGCAGCCTTAAAAATGCAACGATGGAGCCAAAAAAATTTGAAGAAATAAAGACAAAATAGATATATTTATTGTAAGGAATAAAAACAGAAATAAAAACAGAAATAAAAAAATTACTTGCAGATTGAGGTTTATAGGCGTCAGTGAGATGTAAATGTGAGCTATAGCGCCTCCATCAGGTCAAACAATTACCTGAAGACTTTAAGACTGTTAAATTGATGATGCTTTATCACATTTTACATATCTGTGGGAAATAATTTCTAAATAAATAAATAATTAATTAAAAAAAAACTTTATTGTGCTGAATACTTTTATTAAAGCACCAAATAGCTAGGCTCACTCAATCTAAATCACAAAATGGTCGTAATAAAATAATAATAAATAATAAATAAAAATATAGTAGTCCAGCCTTATGCTTTTATCACCAGAACATCCCCTGAATCAAAAAAAATTGATTTGATATAGTTAAATCTTAAGTAGCGGGTTAATATTGATATAAGATTTAGCACTAAATTTTCTTAGTATTTAGGTACAAAACTGATTCAAATGAACGCAGTATGCGATATTGGCTTGAACAAATATGAAAATTATGAGAGACATAATGACATGCTAGCTACAGAACCTGCATACTAAGCTAATTCGCTAGCTAGCAAGCTAACATTGCTAATGTGAAAAACAAAATTTTGGTTGCTATGGATTTCTTTCCTTTACAGATTCTGGGGAGAAAGAAAATAACTTAGGATATGATGATGAGTCCAGATTTGATACTAAAATGCCCTCTGCATTTATATCCTTGTGACAAATACAATCTAGTTTGCTAGCATAAGTCGACTAGCTAAATCGCTAACTTAATTAACGTTAGTGATAAAACTGTGATCAAATTGTGGTTGTTATAGTATGATTGAGTCTTTGGCTATAATCATACCTCGATATTAAAATTTCACGTCTCTGACAAATAAGAGCTAGATTTCTAGCAGTCACTAGCCAACTAGTATTAGTTGTTTGTATTGACAGGAAAGTTTGCGAACAATTAATTTGTATTTATAGATATCCATAGATCCTGACAGTCTTTATTGTTATTTTTTGGAGCATTAAATACGAACATAATATTTTAAAATGAAGGAATACCCATGTTTAAATCTGTGTATCATGCTATAAAATGAGATTTTACTTCTATATACGAAAATGTTTGCGTACTAATCAGATAAATTCAAAGGTTTTCTTATTAGCTTAAGCAGAATGTTGTGAAACATGCTCTTTATAGGACGAAATGGATAGCAGATCTTTCATAAACAATTTGAAAAATGTTTTGTCATGCCTTTGCTTATATTAGCTTATGACTGATAAATTTGAATGCTAATCTTATATTAGAGCTGTTGTGTTTACCTAGGCGGGGGAAAAAAATCTGATGAACGCATGGTTTCTTGATTATTCTGTCCATATACCAAGAATATTTTTCATTAATGACCCATATGGTGATAGTTTTAGACGCACATTTTGATGTCAAGAGGTTGTGATTTATTTGCTGCATACCGGGTCGACCAGAAAGCTGTTTATCTGACATTCAGGTGGCATCATTTATCACAGAATCCACAGCCGACTGCTTTTGGCATTGCTAAATCAGACACATTTAGTTTACTACATCTCAGCATGAGGGGTATCAGAAGGGAAATAACGTTCAAGGACTCTGAGGACGACAGGCAGGTGAAGCGAAGCCTCTCAATCTCTTAAATTGATCAGTTGTGGGAGGCGGCGAAGCAGAGCGTAGCAGACGAAGGCCACTCCAATGAGATAGCGTCCTCATTAGAGAAGTGGTCAGGGCCAGAGACTGTTCTCGTCCACCATGATTAACCAGTAATGACAGCAGAACTAAACAAGATGGAAGGAAGGGATTAAATAACCTGGAGAGCATCTGCAAAAAGATCAAATGGTGCAGGAACACGGACGGCTTCTTGAGAATGAGAACACATGCTCTGAAAGCTTAGTCCAAGCAAGGAGAGGCAAAAAGAAATCTGGTTGCCATGGACCATTAATTTATGACTGTTATCTCTCATCACAGAGAATCTGATTAACGGAATATTCACATCTTCCTTTGAAGCTTTATTACTAGCCAAGTTCTACAGGACCATAATGGCTTGTACTGTTTGGAGAAGAATGGCTGGGATGAGGGTTCCGACTAAGGGTTCTTTAAAAATCTGGGTTAAAAAAAAAGGCTAAAATGTAATAGTAGATTTAGCTACAGTTTAGAGAAAAAAAAAAACCTCTTCAAACATTTTATCTATGGTCAAATTTATTAAATATTTCTCATTATAAATAAAATGTTTAATTATTATATATAATAATATTGCCACATATAATACTAAATATACAAATAATTTACTAAACCTAAACCTATTTCTGAATGATTATTATTTTATTTTTAAAATACCATGTGTGAAAACCGGTTGTTTGAGTTACGTTATGTGCACTGCTTCGTTTTCAGATTAGTGGTGCTAACTGTACTAGCTAAAATCAAATCAGTCGAAGCTGTAGGTTGTATTTGTCACCAACAAATTTGTTGCTTGCCACAGTTCCTGAAAACCTGAATGTACGGTGCATCCGGAAAGTATTCACAGCGCTTCACTTTTTCCACATTGTGTTATGTTACAGCCTTATTCCAAAATTGATTAAATTAATTATTTTCCTCAAAATTCTACAAACAATACCCCATAATGACAACATGAAAGAAGTTTGTTTGAAATCTTTGCAAATTTATTAAAAATAAAAAACCAATAAAAGCACATGTACATAAGTATTCACAGCCTTTGCCATGACACTCAAAATTGAGCTCAGGTGCATCCTGTTTCCACTGATCATCCTTTAGATGTTTCTACAACTTGATTGGTCCACCTATGGTAAATTCAGATTGATTGGACATGATTTGGCACACACCTGTCTATAGAAGGTCCCATAATTAACAATGCATGTCAGAGCACAAACCAAGCCATGAAGTCCAAGGAATTGTCTGGAGACCTCTGAGACAGGATTGTATCGAGGCACAGATCAAACTCTTTGGCCTGAATGGCAAGCATCATGTCTGGAGGAAACCAGGCACCAGTCATCACCTGGCCAATACCATCCCTACAGTGAAGCATGGTGGTGGCAGCATCAGGCTGTGGGTATGTTTTCAGCAGCAGGAACTGGGAGACAAGTCAGGATCGAGGAAAAGATGAATGCAGCAATGTACGGAGACATCCTTGATGAAAACCTGCTCCAGAGCGCTTTTGACCTCAGACTGGGGCGAAGGTTCATCTTCCAACAGGACAACGACCCGAAGCACACAGCCGAGATAACAAAGCTGTGGCTACAGGACAACTCTGTGAATGTCCTTGAGTGGCCCAGCCAGAGCCCAGACTTGAACCCGATTGAACATCTCCGAAGAGATCTGAAAATGGCTGTACACCGACACTCCCAATCAAATCTGATGGAGCTTGAGAGGTCCTGTAAAGAAGAATGGGAGAAACTGCCCAAAAATAGGTGTGCCAAGCTTGTAGCATCATTCTCAAAAAGACTTGAGGCTGTAATTGGTGCCAAAGGTGCTTCAACAAAGTATTGAGCAAAGGAGGTGAATACTTACGTACATGTGCTTTTAAAAAAAATTTTTTAATAAATTTATTAGATTTCAAACAAACTTCTTTCACATTGTCATTATGGGGTATTGTTTGTAGAATTTTGAAGAAAAGAATGAATTTAATCCATTTTGAAAAAAGGCTGTAACATAACAAAATGTGGAAAAAGTGAAGCGCTGTGAATACTTTCCGGATGCACTGTAGCTTAACATATCACTCCCAGATCTCTCACAGGTGTTCCGTTCAGTTGAGATATATTGAGTGTGAAGGCCATAGCATACAATTTACAACATTTTCCTCCTCATCAAACCATTCATTGATCCCTTGTGTTCTGGGGATGGGGGCGGAGTCATCCTGGAAGAGACCACACCCATAAATTCATAAAGGATAAATTAATCATAGGATAAAGGTGATTATTATTGTAGTATTGATTTACAGTTATGCTTTTCTGTAAGGGGACCAGTAGAGCCAAACCATGCCAGAAAAAATATATATAATTGGAGGTTTTATTCCCACTTTAACCCGTCACTCATCTGTATTTACACTTTTGTATCGGAAATGGTTGTAACTTCGGTCAGGGAAATAGATGGTATTTTATAAAGTGTGTATATTACAGCCTTAAGTGTTTGTCATATGTTGTGTAATTTTAGCCTATTAGGTGATCACTCACCGTAACTATGTAAATGTATCCATCACCACGTACGTTAACATTCAACATCCATAAGGGTAAAAAATGGCATAAACACTTCACACACGCAAAGAGTCGAGTGTGTATATTTTCAGAGAAAATCATCTATACAAAATTCAAGGGAAACTTTCCGTGCCAAGAACTACTAATACCATTTTAAATGCCACGGCTTTGGAAAGCAGGTTAACAAAATGCTGTTTTGTACTTTGTGGACCTTTAAGAATCACACACACACACACACACACACACACACACACACACACGTAAGATTAAGACTTCTTGAATGCTTTTGCCAAATGTGTACTGATAAATTGCCTATTTGTGGATTTTCGAAGTCTTATGCATTACTTTAAGACTTCTTGTTAATAAGCTAAACAATAAAGTAACGTGCATGTCGAATCGTATCGCATGTTAAACCATGCGCACCTCCTAAGTGCATTAAAAGCCATTTTGAAATACAGAGATTTTACAACATCTCACTCATGATCAACTCACTCATGGTCACTAATTTCAGATGCTGCTATGTGAATAATTTTGTACATTTGCCTCCTGCTGTAGACTTTAATGTAATCGCTAAAGTAATTCTAAGAGGTCACTTATGTGAATTTATGAAGTTAAACCTGAATGTGTGCCATTGTAATCATCTGCTGTTATGGTTATTATTAAAAAGAAATACACAACAGAAAATATATATTGTTAAATATAAAAAAAATAGATATTACATTCTTGATATTTTAGGATAAAGACATGTATATGCCTAAATAAACAAGTTACAAATCTCATTTGGTTTCTGTGTATGATCTGAAAACACCAACACTGTTCTAAAAATATTTGCATGTTGTAGTAAACAAATTTTAAAAAACATACCACATAGAGACAGTGCAAAAACATTCATATATTTATTTGCCACAAGCGCATATTAATATCATACAAATTAAATTCATTCAGTATGAAATGTGAATAAATAGTTAATATAACAAGAAGAAAAATCATATTAAAATAAAATGGGGAAAAAAACACATTCAACATTTCAGTTGGCTTTAATCTAATCTGAATGTGCACATTTTTTTTTATTGTTCCAGTAGTGTAGAGCAGTCACTCCCATGTAATTTGCATAAAAATTATCAAATAAAAAATAAATAAATCCGTTCTCATTTTGTTTGTGTCTATTTGTGCAAAAAAAAACTAAACTAAAATACTTTGGGTCTTACTGGTTCTGGTTTGGTTTTTGAAATATTATTATTTATATATAATAGTATTAATATTTAATAAATAATTTATTTGGTTTTGGGGTAAATGGAATTTTATGTAGTGTGATGTTAATCTAAGACTTCCATCCATGTGTGATGTTAAAAAGACTTCCATCCATCCATCCATCTTCAACCGCTTACTCCTTTTCAGGGTCGCGGGGAACCTGGAGCCTATCCCAGGAAGCATCAGGCACAAGGCGGGGTACACCCTGGACAGGGTGCCAGTCCATCGAAGGGCACTATCACATACACACTCACACATACACTACGGACACGCCAATCAGCCGACCATGCATGTTTTCAGACTGGGGGAGGAAACCGGAGTACCCGGAGGACTTGAAGAGAACATGAAAACTCCACACGCACATGAGCCCGGCAGGAACCTCCCTGGACCCTGGAGGTGTGAGGCGAAAGTGCTAACCACTAAGCCACCATGCGCCTTAATCTAAGACTTATCATCATCATCATCATCATCATCTACTACTTATATTCAAAAGCAAGCAAATCAAATAAAACACAAGAAACAGGTTTTATTTTATATTGTTGTTTCTTTTTTCTTTTCTTTTAAAAAAATCTAAATATTTAAATTGCCAGGTACTATGGTTGTCCAGTGGAACTGGGGTATTGTATTGATCTATCTATCTATCTATCTATCTATCTATTAATGTAAATTAACAGCTGTATTGTAAGTAAAATTGTATGATGTCACTCTGTAAATATGACTAAATTACATTTGTTAAAGTTAACCGGGGTTGGAATTACAGTAGTATGATCTCTCTATATAGAAGAACATTGTGTTGAAGCTTTTGCGTTCAGCGAACAGCAATTCTTCATCTCGTACAGACGTCATCATCGCACTAAAAAAAAGACAAAGACAATGAGAAATTAGAAAAATCCTTAAAGATCACTAAATTCGTTGTTCTGACAGTTTAATAAAACACAAACCTCTTTTCACCTTCCAGCATTTTTCCTTTCAGAGATATTACCAAATATATATATACCAAATAAAGTTTTCATATTATTATGCTGCTGATCAGATCGGTGAGCAGAACGACGTCAAGCCTGCTGATTTATCATCACTTCTATTCATCAGCTATTTGAGGAGACGTTCAGCAGAGAAGATGTTTCTAAGAAGTTATCCCACGGTACTATTTTATGAGTAAATAAATCCAAAGCCATGTCCTGTTATTCACAGGCTGCGTAAACAATGACCACTCAAACATTACAAATGTTTATTTAAATGCATTGTGAATGAAGCGGCTGAAATAGAAATGCTCCCTTCCATACATAGTCATAAACGTGACCCAGATGTACACGCTGATAGTCTCAGACCTGACACAAGACTGTTAATAGGTGATAAATGTGTGCCATGATGTGATCATAACCCTTCCAGCTTGTCTAGACTGTGTCTGCTGGGCTGCTTCCTTCCTGCAGGACTGTGTGGAAAATGTTTCTGACTTCAGAGACCTGACTGCGATAACGCTTTCTGAGTGACAAAGTGTTTACACAGGATGGAGTGCTGTGTTTGTCGGTGGACAGGGTTCACACACACACACACACACAGGGCTTTTTGGATGATTCCCCGATCGGGGTGCCATTGATATTACATTTACAAATATACATACAGAACCTCCACTAATATTGGCACCCTTGGTAAATATGAGCAAAGAATGTTGTGAAAAATTGTCTTTATTGTTTAACCTTGTGATCTTTTGTTCAAATAAATTCACAAACATTCTCTGCTCTCATGGATATCAAACAATTGCAACCAAAACAAAGGTTTATACAATATATCTTTGTTAAATACAGGTTTCTTTGTAAATTATTGTCACCCTTTTAGTCAATACTTTGTGCTACCTCCCTTTGCAAAGATAACAGCTCTGAGTTTTCTCCTATAATGCCTGATGAGGTTGGAGAATACTTGGCAAGGGATTTGAGATCATTCCTCCATACAGAATCTCTCCATATCCTTCAAATTTCATGGTCCATGCTGGTGGACTCTCTCCTCTTCAGTTCACCCCACAGATTTTCTATTCTACAAATATATTTCAGCTGAGTAAGTCAGCATTGGCCTATCACCCTGGACCCGTAGAAAAATAAACCAGAACTTTCCTCTGATTGTTAGGAGTGATGTCACAAGTCTAAGAAAAGACTAAATCTTTTCTGAGAACTCTGTTCATTTCTGAGAACTCTGTTCTCAGAAATATCACAAGATCTTATCATTACATACACATGTATAATGTTTGAGAACTGAATTGGAGGTTAAAGGAGCAATAAATATATTTTTTTAAATTACATGAAAAATAAAAATTTTTTGGTACTATATCTGACTAAATGCTAGCTATAAGAAGCCTCTTCCTTAAAATACTGTAAACTGTTCACATCAAAGGCAGTATGAAATGATTAATGGCAATTACACAACAAAAGACTTGGCGTTAACTGACGTACAGAGACAGAAATAGCTGACCAGGAATTAAAGTGGGGTTTTAAGAACACCGGAGGTCAAAAGGTGCTCTGAAGAAACCATGGTGAAATTATACTTCTAACTTTAAACAAGATGGCTTGTAAGGCTCGTTGTCTTTGTTAAACGATAGCGAGGATAATCAGAGTAACTCTTACCATAACTCTTACCACCTTCACACATTATACTTTTTGTCTGTTTATAGTCAGTTAACCACAAAGTGTAAATGACTCAGAGAATTTAAAGTTATGACTTTTCCCGACACTGCAGACTCCTTCCATAAATGTTCATTCAATACGTCAAAAAAGTCTTCCAGAAGATTCCTTTGAGTGAACGGACGCATTTCACACTGAGCCCTGACTGTTTTCTCTTCGATCGAATCCACTTGAGCTCAAATCCTACATGTGCTGATGGACCAAGAAATGGCTTTTAAGAGTGAGAGAGACTCATCTGGAATCTACAGACAAGCAATTTATCAGGTTTAAATGAAGACAGCTCGGTTCTTTTAGTTCAAGAAACAGTGTCTAGCCGTAGCTTTATGGGAATAAATCCTGTTAGCAAAACTTTCTTTATAAAATGTGATTCTAAATCTATTAACTATATTAAATTTAGCACACTCATTATATAATAATGATTAATATACTCAATATACTAATACAGCACACTCATCTCTAATGTGTCTCTATGGAAAGATAAAACTGTGCTGAGATCAGTGTACTGTACTTTTTCATAATGTGCAACTGAATCAAATTAAAGAATGATGGGATTGTTTTGGATCAAAGCATTATTAAACATTTATATATCTTTACTTAACTGGGTCTGTTTTTAATTCCCTCTCACAACAAACAGTAGATAAGAAGCAGCCACATACTGGCAATCTTCTTCTTTTGGTATAGCCAAATTATTATTCAGTCTAACAGAATGAAACATATTCAAGTTTATTTAGAAAACACTCTTCCTTTAAAAGTGTTCTTCAAGAACACTGAGATGAACAGATGGAAAATTCCCTAACTTGGGTTAAATTAGAAAGCAAATCACCATATGGCGGTGACCTCTGCATAAGGTTACTGAGGGTGTGTGTCTCACCTGAGGTCTCACTCCAGCCTGCACACTGGCACTGATGCCCAGGGCTTTGGTGATGTCTTCAAGTGGTACAAGATCTCCTGGTGTTTCTTGAATAAAGTGCAGCAGGACCTTCTCACCACCTTCACACAGTGAGACCAATATCAATATCAGTGTTAGTATCAAAGTCTGTTATCAAAGTCCATTATCAATGTCTAGTACAAATGTTCATTATCAAAGTCTAATATCAATGTCTAGTGCCAATCCAGTGTCAATGTCTAGTATAAATGTCCATTGTCAAAGTCCATTATCAATGCCCAATATCAATGTCAATTATCAAATGTCAATTAACAATGTCCAGTATCAGTGTGCAGTATCAACGTCCAGTATCAATGTCTAGTATAAATGTCCAATATCAATATTCATTATCAATGTCCATCACCACCGTCCAATATCAATGTCTAAAATCACAGTCTTCTAACATACTAAAGTAAACATGAATAAAGCTACACTGCCCTCTAGTGACGGCTCAAGCAAATACAAACCTAGAACTTGATCTCAAATTTTATCTTGAAACAACACGTTTAAGCTAATTACAGACACACGGTATTTTCCAAGAGACTGTAACCTCTTCAGAAAGGATTCCAAGTATTATCCCTTTTGGGAAGCTAAGAACCCTTAACTATCCAAAAAACACTATTCACTGCCAGCCTTTGAACACCATACAGGCTAATTTATGTATTTCTATCTGTTTACTAAGTGTTTAATAAGTTATTAAGTGAATAAAAGGACTTATTTTAACATTATGATTTATTTATTTATTTATTACCTTTGGCTACAATCAGCATACCACCACTCTGCAGAAGGTCTCCACTGAAGTTACCCTGAATTCCTTCATTGCTTGCCTGTATAAAATAAAAAATGAGACATTTTTACAAACACATGTTTTTGCAATTCGAAACTGTTAGAGATGACAATCTTCACAAAACAGCATAGACATTATTATCATAGATCTTACCTTTGAAGCAATTTCTCGTACTTTCTTTCCCAAAGCAGCAGGCAGCAGGTTGATTGCATTATATCTGTGAATAGTTATAAAGGCTTTACGACATATATACAGTCATTCAGCAGCATTATAAAGGTTTATGTCACACATACACACATTCAGCAAGGTTATAAAGACTCACAGAACTTTTAGAACCCAGCAAAATGACAGTATGAATGTCATAGAGCCTTTATAACGCTCCTGTATGAATGTAAGCATGGCAAAATGCATACAGTCATTCAGCAGCATTACAAAGGCTCTATGACATTCATACAGTCATACTGCTGTTTTCTAAAAGTTCCATGACATGTATAAGGATATTCAGTAGCTCTCTGCAGGTATACAGACATTTAGCTGACTTATATAGACACTGTGACATTTAGATCATATATGTTATAAAGGCTCTACACATCTATACATTCAATCATTGTTATAAAGGTGTTGTGGCATGTGAATATGTATTAAGTCACTGTAACAAAGGCTCTTTTGTGTATACAGCCATACAGTGTTATCAAGTCTTATATATTTAGTCATATGCTTTGAATTTAAAGACTTTATAACATGGATAAATATTAGCCATTGTAATATAGGCTCTGTACAAGATTTATACAACATTATAAAGGCTGTTATACATGTTAAATGACATGTATACACTCAGTAAGTCAGTGTTTTACAGTGCGCAAATGTATACATATTTGCAGCAATATAAAGGCTTATTAATTATTTAATAATAAGCCAGTTGATGTATATACTTAGTATTAATGTGTTCTGGTTTGCTTTATGCCTTTGCACTTAGTTTCATTAACTGTCTTGTTGCAGGTTACAGTTATAATGGCTCTATGACATGTACACATTTATTCAGTTGGGGTTATAACACTATAGCTCTATGGCATGTTTTATCTATGGCAGTGAGCAACGTCTTTCTGTTTTTTTTGTAAATGTACATTTCACATATTTCAGTACCTTTTAAATCCTAAATCCTTGTAGCACTGCTTCTTTTCATCAATGTATATTTCTGAAAACAATAAAATAAAATAAATAAAATCAACGAAACACACAATGACTTACACCAGTGTATCTCAAGCATGTCACTGCTCTACACAAAGCAGGAAGGTTGTAAAATTTTTATTACTCTTGTGGTAAAGGTAAACCTAGCTTGTGTAAATATGAGAACAGGGCAATAAAACATCAGGGACAAATACTCAATCAAACCTGAGGTTACAAAATGATTCCCGGAATTCTGTAATCAAGCTCACTCGACATTTACACGTGCTGCATGGCCTGCT
Source organism: Ameiurus melas (assembly GCA_012411365.1). Taxonomy (NCBI): domain Eukaryota; kingdom Metazoa; phylum Chordata; class Actinopteri; order Siluriformes; family Ictaluridae; genus Ameiurus; species Ameiurus melas. Next base: position 19,020,513 of record CM022752.1, read on the forward strand.
CACCTCCTTTAAAGAAGCCGCCGTCCTTAAACTCCTTGAGTCCTGTCTCTTCAGGGCCGATTCCGATGAGGGCCACTCCATTCTCTCTCAGGTCCTTCTCCAGCTTGCTGACCTCGGCTGCAGCCCAGCGACAGATCTGACAGCCGAAGCGTCGCAGGAAAAACATCACAACTGTCTTATCTTTCCATAATGAGCCGAGCTCCACATGCTGAAATGAGAACATGAGTTGATCAGTTGGGTGCGCAATTAAATGTATGATCATTCATTCTTAATAATCAATTAAGCTTTCTCAGAAGAAAATATTTATTTTAGTGTGGACAAGACTTGTTTGGCATCCTCAGCCGACCAAATAAGTTTAAAACGCCACACTACTTTCACTATATTTTGTCAAGTTATGAATGTTTCGTCATTTTTTTCATTTAAAGGTTTTTCAATCAAAGGCATAAATAGGTTTGCTCCAGAAATCAATGTATTACTAAACAAAATACATTCAGTACAATAGTAGTATACTGATAAATTATTATTGTTGTTGTTACTAATGCATACCGATGCCTAACTCCTTAAGCTCTATAGTCACAATTGCACAAGAAAGAACCTGTCACGTGGTTGCGGGATCACATGACACCACAGAAGCCATTTGAGGCTTTTATTCATTTGTTTGTTTTTGTTTACATTATTTCCGTGACATGACAGAAAGCCGGAGCTGTATATGTAGCTCTAGCAAACCTCATGACCCATAAAGAAAAACGTGACACAAAATGACCTGTAAACCAACAGGACAACTCTCGAATATTACAGACTCCGAAATATATCCTTAAGTGTGTAAAACTGAGTGACGTCAGGACTCTTACCTCCCCGGAAACGGAGCTCTTCACAGTGTTGCTACTGACTTTGTCCAAATGTACAGACGACATTCTGTTCCTCGGATTTTTTCCACTAACAGTTTATTAGGAAATTTGTTAGCAGTCGGGTGTGTGTTGATACAACATCACTCTCACACCCACTTGTGTGTTGGATAACATAGCAAAAGGACCAATCATAGCGCGGGACGTCCTCGCGTGAGGCGGGGCTTGTTACATAAATCTGCGTTTGAAAGGCGTCGCTACTGATATGGGTTTTTCCCCTTTCTTTTTATTTTATTCTACTGATATGTTTTTCTTCCTTTTCTTTTTTATTTTATTGAACTGATATATATATATATATATCTATCTATTAACAGGAATTTGTGTAATAAGCCCCGCCTCGCGTGATGACGTGCCTAGCTATGATTGTAAGTTATTAACAGTGATCAATTAAATAACAGTACACAGTATATATTACTGATATTACTATGGTCCTTGGTTGCCAAACTCATTTTGTTGCTCAGTGTGTGTGTGTGTGTGTGTGTGTGTGTGTGTGTGTGTGTGTGTGTGTGTGTGTGTGTGTGTGTGTGTGTGTGACTAATAACACCAACTACAATCACACCTCACAACCAACGTTCTGCAGAAACGACGGCAAGTCTATAATGAAGCTGGGAACCTGAAAATAAATTTACTTTCAAACATTATAACAGTTTAAGACAGGTACATCTGAAATAAATGGATGCATGAATGGACTGGATAGACAGACATAGATAGATAGATAGATAGATAGATAGATAGATAGATAGATAGATAGATAGATAGATAGATAGATAGATAGATAGATAGATAGATAGATAGATAGATAGATAGATAGATAGATAGATAGATATGATGGACAGTCGGACAGATAGATAGACAAAGATAGACAGACAGGCAGACAGACAGACAGATAGATAGATAGATAGATAGATAGATAGATAGATAGATAGATAGATAGATAGATAGATAGATAGATAGATAGATAGATAGATAGATAGATGGACAGACTGGTGGATGGACGGATGGACGGACAGGCAAACAGACAGATAGATAGATGGATGGATGGATGGATTGATGGATGGATGGTATGGATAGTATGCATGGATTAATGTATGAACAGATTGGATGGACGGATTAGTTGATGGTCAGACAGACAGACAAACAGACATAGTTAGAAGAATGCATGGATGAACAGATTGGTGGATGGACGGACAGACAGATAGATAAATGGACAAATGGAAGGATGGACAAACAGACAAATAGATAGATGGCGCAATTGTCTTGTCTTTACAGTATTGTGTCTTTACAACATGGTGCTGATGCTGCAGCTTTAGTTGGGCGGGCTCTAAATGGGACGTCATGACCTAATCGGGGATAGCCGGGAAACAGAGATAGGGAGGTGAGGGGAGGACCAGAGACGATAGAGAGAGAGAGAGAGAGAGAGAGAGAGAGAGAGAGAGAGAGAGAGAGAGAGAGACTGTGCACCAAAGATAACACAAAGGAAAAAGACCCAGAGGAAATAAAAATGATAAGGCGCTCAGTCCGGTGTGTGAGTCTGCGCTGAGGAAATGAACACAAACCCTGACAAGGTAACGGCTTTTAATGCTTTATCTTTCCTTGGCCTTGGTTTAGAAGCGTGGCGTTCATCCTATTGTTTATCCCTCACCTTCAGACAGAAGTCTCCTTCACTAAAGAGGGTTATTCTGATAAGATCTTTTCAAGGATTCTACATTACCGCAAAACATTACAGTTAATGATGTGACGCGATGCTCTTATATGTGTAAATACAATATCAAAATAATAATAATAATAAATATAAATATCTATCACGGGAATGTTGAGTTTGAAGCCAGTGAAAATGAAAGAAAAACACCTTGTGAGTGAGAGTTTAATGTTTTTGCGTGGAGGTGAGACTAAGCACGTGCAGTGCGCGCACCCCGCTCAGGCTGCGCATTGGCTGCAGTGTTGCGCGCTCCCGATTCCAAGGATCGCATCAGCTCCTTTATTAGAAATGGCTGCCTTCTCTGTAAGGTAATAAAAATAAATAAATAAATTAAAAAAGCAAAACAAAAAACAAACAAACAAAAAACCCTACTGTATACTGTGGTGGTTTTTGCTGTGTTTCACTCTACTTCCTCATTTTCATGAAGTCGTTATGCACGTCTTCAAATTTTACTGGCTGTTAGCTCAGTGTCACGGTCAGTGCACTCATACGGTGAAAAAATGCACAGTAGGCATGTTCCAATACTCGGTTATTTGATATCTATATAACGATCTGGAGCGCTGTAGGAATCTTGTCGAGTATTTCCAAACAGTCTAACCATACATGTATACCCTACTTCCAGAGCTGCTGTTATAGAAAATGAATACACACTTTCTGACCAATCAGAATCCAAATTTCAGCAGCGCTGTGGTATATAGACTTATTATATGCATTGCGATAGAAAAAGTCATTTTGGGGTCATAAAAAATAAAAATAAAGTCAATACATTGCTTACATTAACCTGGCTGAATAACTGTGATAAATAATTATGATATTTCACGACTGAGCAAAATGTTTGTGAATGTAATTTTTTGATTGTGTGTGCAGAACTCCAGAGCGTGATGTCCACTCCTGGAATGGGCACACCCAGTGACCCCCTCTTAGCCAGCCCGGGGCGAGACGGCTTCGGGATGGCCCAAGGTGACACATGGAGGCCGACCATTCCCAAAACCTGTAGCTTCCCGACGTCCAACACACGGCACCTAAGCCACCGGGCCAACAGCTTCCAGAGGCATCCGAAACGACGGAAGCTCATCCGTCCGTCTCCGCCTCCTCCTCCCAACACGCCTTGCCCTCTTGAGCAGCTGGACCTCAGCGATCTGCCTCCACGCCGCACTTTTTCTGAGCTCCTCTTCAATGGTTGCGTTCTGTTCGGCATCGAGTTCAGCTATGCCATGGAGACGGCCTATGTTACCCCCTTGCTCCTTCAGATGAACCTGCCTGATCAGTTCTACAGCCTTGTGTGGTTCATCAGCCCCATATTAGGTACCTCAGGGGTGTATGGCTACTTTATTTTTTATTTACTTAAAATTAAATAATAATAAACCCATCATTCAATAAATTTCTTGTCTTTAAAAAAACACTTGTGATTAATATGAGAAAAAAATGTTTTTTTTTTGGTAAACCTCAGGGTTCCTTCTTCAGCCGATCCTCGGAGCGTGGAGTGACCGGTGTAGATCGCGCTTTGGCCGCCGGAGACCTTTTATCTTTGTCTTAGCCATCGGTAAGCACTGTGATATCACCTAAAATACACTGAGTCATTGTTTTTCTTTATATATTGTATCTAAAACTGTGCTTTCCTGACCCTGGTCTTGGAGAACCTGATGTCCTGCACATGATAGTGTTAGAGCAGGTATGTGCAGGACAGGGGTTCTAGAGTGTATGAAGAACAACAGAAAGATGCTATTCGCAAATTAAAGTCAATATGCTTTTAAGCTTTCCAGTCTGTCCTCCATCTGGCTGTTTAATTGATTCAGACTCATGGGTAACACACTCTCTGTGTGGCCAGGTGCTCTGCTTGGTCTAACGCTGGTTCTGAATGGACGGGACATTGGATCTGCGATGGCCGACACTGCTGCGAATCACAAGTGGGGCATCGTGCTGACCGTGTGTGGAGTGGTTCTGATGGACTTTAGCGCTGACTCGGCGGATAATCCCAGCCACGCCTACATGATGGATGTGTGCAGTCCAGAGGACCAGGACAGAGGCCTCAACATCCATGCACTCCTGGCAGGTCGGAGTTCAATGTTTAAGAGCAGATTACAGCAATGGAAGTTGGATGATATACTGTGATTAATTATTTGCTTTTTCCCCAACAATTTCTAGACCATTAAACTGAAATCTATAATGTGAAAATTTCATAATAATGGGTTTATAGTTTATGCACTGTACTTTTCATACAGTTCCACCAACTTTTGTCTGTACAGGATTTTGCAGAGGTTTTTTTGTGATTGTTGTGGCCAAAGATGCTTGATTTTACTGCAACTTTTTTTTTTAATTTGCGAAGGGTAATTTTTTTGTGCAGAAATCTACTTGAATTGGAGAAATTGCAATTGTACAAAATTATTTTGCAGTCTTTAGCAGTGATGTTTGTCGAGACCTTTTAGCTGTGCTAACATTCGACGAGTTCATGAGAGGGCTTTGGCTAATTTCATGTTGTGATAATGTCATATGACATGTTTTAGACCAAAACTGCAGGAAAACTGGTAATTTTGAAAAATCGCAAGCTCTTCTGAACATTGCGGAGTTTGCTTGATTTTGATTTGCAAAATCGTGAAATCCTGCAGGGACTGACTGTTAAAGTTTGTAATGTTTAAAAGTGTTTCTGGACATTAGTAATTCCTACAAAGATACCTTTGCCATAGTATAAATCTGGCTTGTGTTTTTTTTCCTATCCAAACTTTTCACTTTGCTCAGAACAGCTCTCCTGTGATTCAACTCTATTACTCGGCAAATCACTCTCTTAATCTGTGCAGGTCTGGGTGGTGGATTTGGCTACATCGTGGGCGGGGTGAACTGGGATCACACTGAGTTTGGCAAGTCAATGGGAGGTCAGCTTCGAGTGATCTACCTGTTCACCAGCATAACCCTTGTAATCGCTACGGTCCTGACGCTTACTAGCATCCCCGAGCGTCCTCTTCTGCAGTCTCAAAAAAGTGTCTCGAAACATTTGAAGAGCCCCATCCTGCTTCTGCCACCTTCTCCTCCGCCACCTGCTGCAGCCCTTCAGGAGGCGGAAGAGGAGGAGGAAGGTCTCTACAGCTACCAGTTCTCTGGTCGTAGGTACCCGGATTGTTTGGGTCACTCGTGTAGCGCCAACGCGAGGCTCTGTGCGGGTCTCACCAGCCCCATCTCCCCTCTCAGCCCACTGACACCCAAATATGGCAGCTTTATAAGCCGAGACAACACTCTGACAGACATTAACGAGTTTGCGTCGTCCTTGGGAACGTCATATATAGATAGCGTGCTGATTGACTGTTACACTGGACAGCACATGCCCCAACCATTGATGCCCGAGACCATGAGTCCTTGTCTTCCTATGGGAGAAACTCCTCCTGCTCAGGTGTCACAGCTGGAACCGTCTCCAGTTGCCAACTCTCAGGAAAGGGAATTATCTCAACTGAACGGAGATCTGCACGAAGCGGAAAGATTAGATGCTATTGATGAAGTTCAAGCCAGTGAATGTTTAGAGTTGAACGAAGCATCTGAGCTCAGTGAGGCTCCGCAGGACGTTGGCGGATTAAAATATGGAAGCAGCACCTCAGGGATCCTGAAACGCCCACAGAGTCTGGCCTTAATGGACGAGCCGCTGATCTGCCCCAGCAACGGCATGGAGAACGGGCGTAGACGCACTGTTACTTTCAGCCAACAGGTGAGTCTTTAGAGCGTTTTTAATGACAGAATGATGAGGACCACAACAAGGTATAGCCTTTTAGTCTGTACCGTAGTTGTACAATTCTACCATCCATGGTGTCTCCCTGTCTTTGTCATCATTTTTAAAGTAACAAATTACACAGGGAATAGTAGCGATGGACGCTCCACATAATCTAAGACAAATTATAAACGGATTGAATGTATAACAAACAAAATTGTATTAGTTGATATGGTGAAGCAGATGTTTATGTAACGTTATAGCTTCTGACACAGGAAAGTCTCGAGGAAAAAGGACTTTATGCTTTGTGGTTTCTCTGTGGGGGTTTTTTAATGCCTCCACCACTGAGGCTTTATTTTTCAAGTTTGTCTATCCTTCCGTCAAGATTAAGATTCATTGTTAGCACGATAGCTCAAAAATGAGTTGTTAAATGTTTGTAGGATTTATATGGAATTATCATTGTAACCAGCAGATGACCTGATTAGATTATGTAGTCAATCCAAACAGGACCATGTCACAATAATGTCTGATGAAATATTTTTTCTTCAATAGCTTCCTTTATGTTTGAAGTAATGTTTGAGGTATTCCTGGCACACAAACCCGTAACAAAGAGGAATAGACTTCGAGTTTGACTTGTTTTGTCTTAGCTTCAAGAGAGCAAACGACAGTTTATATCTGCTACACCATAAGTAGATGTTACAACATAAAATTGTAACTATAAATGGATAAAGAGTATCATGTAGTTATTTAATCAATAAAAAATATACAACTGATAATCTTTTAGAGTCAAAAATAGACCGATTTGATTGCAGGTGGAGATAAATATCGTTAGGAAATATCATTAGGATTCAATTCAGATAGATCTTGCATGAAACAAGCAGTAGTACAGCCAATCATGTGACTTTTTTTCTTGTGCTCCATCTTTGAAATAATCGGTATTAAAGAATTGCAATGGGAATTTTGTTGTTTTACATTATTACTGCTGTACACTTTTCCTCTCCAGGTTGCCAACATCCTCCTAAATGGGGTGCAATATGACAGTAAGCTCAGTGACAACGCAGAGGTTATAGACAATCAGATGTCTCTGAAGCTGCTCTGTATAGCCATCTACAGGATGCCCCCATCCCTGCGCAGCCTGTGCACCAACCACTTCCTGGGTAAGCCCAAGGAGTGAACACTTTTGGCCGGGATTCAGTGAGAGTCAGAAATATCATTGTGTTTGTCCTTTAGGCTGGCTGTCCTTTGAAGGCATGCTGCTTTTCTACACGGACTTCATGGGCGAGGTGGTGTTTGGGGGCGACCCCAAGGCTCCGGACAAGTCTGAGGCCTACCAGCGCTACAATGCCGGGGTCAGCATGGGCTGCTGGGGCATGTGCATCTATGCATTTAGTGCTGCTTTCTACTCAGGTCAGTACTCGGAAACATGAGCGCTCCAATGTTGTGAAGCTTCCCCTTGTTTATCTGGGAATGTACGTGTGTTCCTCAGCCATCCTGGAGAAGCTGGAGGAACGTTTCTCTCTGCGCTCTCTGTATTTCTTTGCCTACCTGGCGTTCGGCTTGGGCACGGGTCTGGCCACGCTCTCCACCAACCTGTACGTGGTGCTCTCTCTTTGTGTCACCTATGGAATCCTGTTCTCCTCACTCTGCACGCTGCCTTATTCACTGCTCTGTGAATATTACCAGAGCCCACAGGTAAGAAGAGTGCACAGCGAAAACACAGTGTTACCCTGTATGGCCAAATGTTTGTGGACACCTGACCATCACACCCATATGTGGTTCTTTACTAAAAAGTGGGAAGCACGCAACTTTGTAAATGCAGATATATATATGGGTCACTTTTAAAAGAAGATGTAAGCGGGTTATCAAAAAAAATCGATATAGTCAACAAATCGGAATCCAGCATTAAGACCTGCAGTGTAAATGCAGCCTTTGAGGCCCAAATACTGTTCCAGCATGACAAATGCTCCTGTTGATAAAGCGAGCTCCATGAAGACATGTTGTGTTAAGGCTAGAAGAAGATAGAAGAACTCGAGTGTCCTGCACAGAACCCTGACCTCAACCCGACTGAATGCCTTTGGGATGAACCGGAACTGGAGCCTCCTCAACATCACAACATCAGTGCTTGACTTCACTAATGCACACAAATCCCCTCAGCCACGCTCCAAAATCTAGTGGAAAGCTAGGGGGAATAAATCTGGAATGGGATGTTCAAAAACCACATATGGGTCTGATGGACAGGGCTGGGTTTGGGGCTGCAGAAACAAAATCGTATTAAAATCACAATCTTGATTTGTTTCTCAATGCAATTCGATTCCTCAGACAGAACACTATCCATCCGTATTCACTGTGACCAATGAGCACAGAGGTTGGTACCACATGACCTCACGAAATGTAAGATATTAAATATGCAGCAGCCCATTTTCATGGCACTTAGGCTGCGTTTGCGGACATCATACATCCGTGCGTTAATCTCTAACGAGCCTCGCCCTGCAAGCTAATATTTCTTTTCCTCTGTGAGATGAAATCTCTTATGTTGGGCGACCACACTCAGTACAAACGTCTAATGCATCCTGAGTGAATTTTCTGTTAGTTGTAGTAGTATATTAAACATTATTATTTAAATGAAACTAATGAAGTGGTGACAATTTTAGCAAACGATGTATAAATAGGACGGATTTCACAATTCACGGCGGACTATCACTAAATATCAATTTGAATAGCATCAGTTGAATAAAAATGAATTTGAAATAAAGATATACCTGAAGTATAATTCATACCAGTTACCAGTCTGTGTGTGTGTGTGTGTGTGTGTGTGTGTGTGTGTGTGCACTCTGTCGTAGTTCTGCGGTTCTACAGAGGACGGCACCAGGAGGGGTATGGGGGTGGACATCTCTCTTCTCAGCTGCCAGTACTTCCTGGCTCAGATCCTGGTCTCCGTGGCGATGGGACCTCTGACTTCGCTAGTGGGCGGGGCTCAGGGCGTGATGTACTTTGCGAGCCTCATGTCATTTGTGGGCTGCATGTACTCCTCGCTGTGTGTGGTGTACCAGCTGCCACCTCCAGAGGGTGAGCGCTCACATAGTGAGAGCCAACCACTACTGGTGCACATATAAATTCACAGCACGTACACACACATGCACACACACGCACTCATAGAGGCCTGTAAACATACACATACATGCACATGAATTTTTAGATAGCACTAATTACTGACATGTCTCACATCATGCAAGAAGCTTTTTTTTTGGTAAAAGTTTTTTTTTTTTTTATTACCCAAGGCATGTTTGATTCCCTTTCCATACACTAAGTCTGTTTACATGCACTACAATAATCTGATCTAATTATCTGATTTTGGCACATCTGTACAAGTGTGTACATGTGACCAGTCAAAAACACAATGCTTTGTGCAAATTCGAAAACAATAAAAACTCCCTAAAACGATTGCCCCGCGTTAAAAACGAAAAAAATGCTGCAGGAAGGTTGAATCTTTATGGCGGTTGGAAAATCACTGTAGATGTGCTGTGCGTGTCATATTTAGATTAGAAAGAAATTAGATTATTGACGCAGTCAGGTTTCTGACTGCCCCCGATTTACCCCTGTAGGTCCCAAAAATGCCCAAAAAGTGGGTGATTTACAAACGTGCGTGAATTGTGTCATGAGTAAAGCTTAGTTCTAAGCAATCGGCGCTCAGCAGTTGATCGTTATGTGTGAACTACTCCACGATGAACAAAGAGGATTGCTGACACTTCGACTCCACATCCTGTCGTGTGAAAAGTGTCGTGACTGGCAGTGATTGTGGCGACAAGCTGCAGCCAATGAGAGAGCAAGGGATGGTGTGTGGTCACCTTGAGGAACGGAAACCTACATTTGCTAATCCATTCATTCACCTGCTTTCTTTGACCTTTGCTTTTTGGGGTTTCTTCAGCACAAATCATCGAGCGAACAGCTCACTCTGCTTGTTTCTGTCCTCCATCCATCTTCAAATAATAAACTCCTGTTTCGCATGTGGTTTTCACGCCATATATCCGTATCACTTCTCGCGTGTTTTCGTGAGAAAACGTAGTTTGGACACCTGATAGTGTCGTTACGTGACAGAGTCGTCGTCAGATCGTGTAGTGTGTGTGACCCTGTCCCTTCCACCGAGCAATCACGTAGTGCGAACACCATGACGACTTCAAGACCCCTGATTACAAGACAGCAGGTCATGGGCTAGAAAACAGTGTCTTTAGTGTTATTTATGTGTGTGTGCTGTTTGCTCTTAATAGCTGTGAGGAGTTCTGACGTCCAAAAGACTCCTTGAAGAGCCAAACTGAAAGTAAACCTTAATATAACAGATTAAAAGCTATGAAATGTGGGCGTACCTGTCCAAAATATGATACAAACACAGAACAACATTGGGCCTGGTCTGTTCATAGTGGGATTCGGATCGTTTTGAGACATTGACACATAACCTTGACTAACCTCATGAATACTTAATGTTATACACCGATCAGCAATAACATTGAAACCACTGAGGTGAAGTAAATAACAGTGATTATATTGCTACAATCTGCGACCCTGAAAAAGGAGTAAGCGGTTGAAGATGGATGAATGGATATTGCTACAATGGCTCCTGTCAAGGGTTGGATATATTTATTAGGCAGCAAGTAAACAGTCAGTTCTCGAAGTTGACGTGTTGGAAGCAGTTAAAATGGGCAAGCGTAAGGATCTGAGCGACTTTGACTAGGGTCAGATTGTGATGGTTAGACGACTTGGTCAGTACATCTCCACAACATCAGGTCTTGTGAGGTGTTCCCGGTACGCAGTGGTTAGTACCTACCAAAAGTGGTCCAAGGAAGGATAATCGGTGAATCGGCAACAGGGTCATGGTTGCCCAAGGCTCATTGATGCGTGTGGGGAGCGAAGGCTAGCCTGTCTGATCCGATCTCACAGAAAAGCTATCGTAGCACATACTGCTGAAAAAGTTAATGCTGGCTCACATAGAAAGGAGTCAGAACACACAGTGTGTCACAGTTTTCTGTGTATGGAGCTGCGTATGTGGCTGCAGACTGGTCAGAGTGCCCATGCTGACCCCTGTACATCACCGATAGCACCTACAATGGGCACGTGAGCATCAGAACTGGACCATGGAGCAATCGAAGGTGGTGTCCTTGTCTGATAAATCACTTTTTCTTAAACATCATGTGGACACTGTGTGCATCAATTACCTGAGGAAGAGATGGCTCTATGCATAATCTTGTGCTGGGAAATGAAGGGACCTTGGGTCCTGGCATTCATGTGGATATTACTTTGACTCGTACCACCTACCAAAACATTGTTGCAGACCGAGTACACACCTTCAAGGCAACGGTATTCCCTAATAGCAATGGCCTCTTTCAGCAGGATAACACGCCCTGGCACACCGCAAAAATGAATGGTTCAGGAATGGTTTGAGGAACATGACCGAGTTTAAGGGGTTGACTTGGCTTCCAGATTCCACAGATCTCAGTCTGATTGAGCATCTGTGGGATGTGACGAACAAACAAGATCCATGGAGGCTCCATCTCGCAACTTACAGGACTTAAAGGATCTGCTGCTAACGTCTTGGTGCCGGATACCACAACACACCTTTAGAGGTCTTGTGGAGTCCACGCATCCATGGGTCAGAGCTGTTTTGGCACTACCCAATATTAGGCAAGTGGTTTTAATGTTGTGGCTGATTGGTATTTTTGCCTTTGCTGGATTTTTAGTACATACAGTGGTGTGAAAAAGTGTTTGCCCCCTTCCTCATTTCCTGTTCCTTTGCATGTTTGTCACACTTAAGTGTTTCGGAACATCAAACCAATTTAAACAATAGTCAAGGACAACACAAGTAAACACAAAATGCAATTTGTAAATGAAGGTGTTTATTATTAAAGGTGAAAAAAAATCCAAACCATCATGGCCCTGTGTGAAAAAGTGATTTCCCCCTAAACCTAATAACTGGTTGGGCCACCCTTAGCAGCAACAACTGCAACCAAGCGTTTGCGATAACGTGCAATAAGGCTTTTACAGCGTCCTGGAGGAATTTTGGCAAACTCATCTTTGCAGAATTGTCCTAATTCAGTTACATTAGAGGGTTTTCGAGCATGAACGGCCTTTTTAAGGTCATACCACAACATCTCAATAGGATTCAGGTCAGGACTTTGGCTAGGCCACTCCAAAGTCTTCATTTTGTTTTTCTTCAGCCATTCGGTGGTGGACTTGCTGGTGTGTTTAGGATCATTGTCCTGCTGCAGAACCCAAGTTTGTTTCAGCTTGAGTACACGAACAGATGGTCGGACGTTCTCCTTCAGGATCTCTTGGTAGACAGCAGAATTCATAGTTCCTTTTATCACGGCAAGTCTTCCAGGTCCTGAAGCAGCAAAACAGCCCCAGACCATCACACTACCACCACCATATTTTACTGTTGGTATAATGTTCTTTTTATGAAATGCAGTGTTCCTTCTACGCCAGATATACTTGGACACACACCTTCCAAAGAGTTCCACTTTTGTCTCATCGGTCAACAGAATGTTGTCCCAAAAGTCTTGGGGATCATCAAGATGTGTTGTGGAGAAATTGAGACGAGCTTTGATGTTCTTTTTGCTCAGCAGTGGTTTTCTCCTTGGAACTCTGCCATGCAGGCCATTTTTGCCCAGTCTTTTCCTGATGGTGGAGGCATGAACGCTGACCTTAACTGAGGCAAGTGAGGCCTGCAGTTCTTTGGACGTTGTTGTGGGGTCTTTTGTGACCTCTTGGATGAGTCGTCGCTGCGCTCTTGGGGTAATTTTGGGCGGCCGGCCACTCCTGGGAAGGTTCACCACTGTTCCATGTCTTCGCCATTTGTGGATAATGGCTCTCACTGTGGTTCGCTGGATTCCCAAAGCTTTGGAAATGGCTTTATAACCCTTTCCAGACTGATAGATCTCAATTACTTTCTTTCTCAATTGTTCCTGAATTTCTTTGGGTCTCTGCATGATGTGTAGTTTTTAAGGATCTTCTGGTGGACCTTACTGTGTCAAGCAGCTCCTATTTAAGTGATGCCTTGATTGTGAACAGGTGTGGCAATAATCAGGCCTGGGTGTGGCTAGAGAAATTGAACTCAGGTGTGGACAACCACAGTTATAGTATGTTTTAACAAGGGGGGCAATCACTTTTTCACACAGGGCCATGATGGTTTGGATTTTTTTTCACCTTTAATAATAAACACCTTCATTTACAAATTGCATTTTGTGTTTACTTGTGTTGTCCTTGACTATTGTTTAAATTGGTTTGATGTTCCGAAACACTTAAGTGTGACAAACATGCAAAGGAACAGGAAATGAGGAAGGGGGCAAACACTTTTTCACACTGTACTTTTTTCTTTTAGTAAATCACACTGCACATGCTAAATGAATCTATTTACATCAATTCTGCCCCATTTGTTGCAATTTTTGGTAAAAACACCCCAAAGTGCATATTCATTAAGGCAAGCACATATTTTTTGCTCATATCAGTCCCTCCAGGATTTTGCAATGGCAGAAATGTAAGCAAAATCAAGGAAACCATTTCAATAGCAATTTCGCCAATTCGTGTAGTTTTCCTGCAAAAAATAAACAGCAAATAAAAAAAAAAAAAACTAAACCAACCAACCAAACAAAAAAAACACCGCAATATTGTGCATTTTTTGGGTGCAACAATCACAAAAAATTCCTCTTAATCCAACAATTCTCAGCAAAAGTTGTCAGTAAATCAGTTTTTGCGGGTGCTCTGAAGTTCGTATGTTTTTATACATGCAAACGTCCAATCATTCAGGACCCCATAGGTTTCCCATGATCACATTACTACATATCATATTATCTCTTTAATTTTTCAAGCCTTCTTCTGCCTTCAAAAGCATTGCCCAAAAAAAACCTGTAAATAAATGCCTAAACACGCAAAAGATCACGCACTAGCTCCGTTTTCTATGCATCTTGTCACAGCAAAAATCTGATTTCCATTTGAAATTCAGGTTTTTTCAACTCCAGTATCAGATTACTTTACACGCACATGTAAACATGCTTACTGTAGTCTCATGGTATAGAAAATCTAAGCCTTCCACATGTATCACAGATTTCATTAGTCTTTCCTCTCCCGATTCTGTTCAGCAAAAACATCACGAATGTCAGAGATAAGTGAGATCATCCAAGTTCAGTTGCAGTCACACGGGGGTATGGATTTCAATTTAATTTTTTTACTGCAAGAAACCAAAGATCCAAAGATCGATGATCAAATCATTGATAAAACATAAACCACTCTCACATATCAAGATGCAGTAATATGCTCAGTGTATGTGAACATGGAGAGGACTGAAGGTGTCAGGTGTAAACGTGCATGGGAATCAACACTGATGCCTCGACTTCGACTACGTTCACACTAGCAGGTAGCTTTGTTTTCAGATTAGTAAAGAAATCTGCACTAGCTCTGTACGCTCACCACCAGAGCTACTTCCTTAGAAAGCTTTGTATTTCTTCGTAACGTGAACGTTCACATTTACCGAGAGGTCGTATATGGCAGGATGAGATGAGACCTGGGTTACAATTGTTCTTTTTTCCATTTCTGTGTCAAACTATACATGGGAATTAAAGTTGTTCGCGAGGAACTGAAGAAACATCAGACCACACGCGCCGAAGTATTGGTCAGAAGAATCATTCTGAGCGAGCTGTTTGGATTTGTCGCTTCACCGTGCCAAAATCTCAATTCAGATTTGTTGTTGCTGAAATTGTGGCTGTTTTCACACTCGTCCACGGAAAACGGGCACCTGCTTGAGTGAACGTAGGATTACTGCAGGCCTCTGTTTCTGCCTGTGACACAGTAATACAGAGAACATGTCTACAGAGTTTCTTAGTTTTCATACACTAGCATTAGGCTAAGTGTAGTGTATTTAATAGCCAAAAAATACCCCAAAACTACCCACCCTCACAAGTGCATGTTTCTGAGACTCAACTTGACACTTTATACAGACGGATGCAAAGTTTCAGAATCCTAAACCATGGATTTATGGTGAATAACTGCTTTTGATTTTCTACTCAGCTGAGCGATGTTTGAGTTGACTGCATGCGCTCATCAAAACTTTTTTTTTTTTTTTTTAAACATCCTCAGAACACTCTGGGATGGTCACAAACATGTCACGCCATCCTATGTTTTTTTAAACACTTCCGCCTGCTGCCGTGTGATCTGGCATGATGGTTGGATTGACCGTGATTCTTGTCATTATCAGGCAGAGCGGATGTTGAGACTGGAGTGTGAGCGACTACAGCTCAGCTGTAACGGAGAAGTGCCCACTACAGAAGAGACGAGCGAGCCAAATCTACTTTTTTTTGTTTGTTCTCTATAGCTTGGCCACCAGGCAACAGATCATGAAGACACATTAGGAACTGAAGTGGACTCTACAATAGACTCAAAAAATACAATTCATTCACATGCCACCAGGGGGCAGACTTGCTGCTTTTTCAGTACAAGAACCACAAAATGTCGAACTCTCCTACGATTTTTTTTCCCAGACCTCAACATCTCAACACAAATTAAGCTGAACGTGTAAATAAAACTTAACGATGCCTCGTTTTTTTCTTCCCTTCAGTTTATCCAAGTATGCTTTTAAAAACAAAATATAAATGTAAATTGTAGGATGAGTAAATAGTCAGGAATCAGGTAAGTGCTTGAATAGAACTCATTTGAGGAAACGTGTTCCCACTAGTGGATGCAGTAGCAAAATAATTAATTGGTTATTTTTAGAAACAGAAAATGGGAGCAAGTTTACAGTCAAGGACCACTAAATGAGATGATACACACGGAAGCATTCAGTCAGGTAAGAAACAGCAACACGACATCGGTTTTAAAAAGACGAGTGATTTTATTTATACGCCTGAACCAGAATATACAAAGCAGTGGTCAAAAGCAACCAAAACACAAAACACCAGTGCCAGCATGTTGACCGTTTCGCATCCTGCACTGCCCATACAAAAAGTTTTTTAAAAATAATAATAAAAACGTGACAAAAACAAACCCAAACTGTACATAAGGACATGAAAAGGTACAAACCTTTTGGAATGCATATGAAACAAAAGACCAAAAACATTAAGGTTTAAGAGGGGTTAATTAACATAAGCTAGCCAGGAAAGGACAAAGTTTTCTTCTCGACTCTCGCGGTAAGGAGATCCATTCATACACGCCATCTGTTGTGTTAACAGATACACCAAAGCAAGGGATTATCTACTAGCAGCAGAAAACAACCAGGATTAAAGTGTTATCTATTAGCCCCTGCTTAAAACTTTTTTATCTTTGGCCTTAAGTGAATCTGAATTATATGATCACCCATATAAAACTTCAGAACATGAAGGGGAAAAAAAAGGGCACATTATATACGGCGACGTGTATTTTTTTTTACGGTTGCGCATCTGCTGGTCAAAACAAAACCGCGGTAGAATGTGTGCTTACACATTTAACTTGTGCATAAAAAAATTCTCTTGGATTTTTATAACTGACCCCTAACACGGTCCTACACCAATAAATAACATCATACTAAAAAAAGGAGGGGAGGGAAAAAGTGGGTCAGGATGTTACAGGCTTCAGTGTGAACGAATCTCTCATAAGGGCAGGGGCGAGAACAGAATGAAAATATACACAGAAGCACAAACTCTACCAGGTCAGATTGACCAAACAGAGAACTGCTGAGGAACGGCTCTAGGCCGTCGCTTCAGCCTTGGCTTCCGTAGACTCGCCGTTCTCCTCTGTCTTCTGTTTCTTTGTTTCGACCGTCTCCTAAAGATTCACGAAGACAAAAGATTACCAACACTGGTCATGATGTTGCTGGGTGTGCATGGTTTTTTTCCTTTTCTTTCTATTTGGAAAATATCTTTTTCTGAAACCCACCTCCTCCTCTGCAGGACGTTTCACTGCCTCCCCATCTGCTTCCTCTTCAGCAGCCTTCTCCTCCTCGCCCTCCTCCCCCTCCCCCTCTGCAGCTGCTCCACAAGACAATTTTCGCTGTAATTACTGAACGACAACATACTACTGACTTATGAAGCGGTAATGACTTACGCTCTTCAGCTGCTTTGTCCTCCTTGTCGGTTTCTTCATGAGTTGCACCGTTAGTCTGTAAGGGGAGTTTTTTTTGTTATTGTCATTTGTGAACTTTTTATTATTATTATTTTTTTAAATAAGAATTGTGTGTATTTGGATAAACCTCACTCTGAGTTACTTTAAAGTATGAGTTACTGTGTTGAGGGAGGACTACCACTGACATTCCACAGACACAGAGACTTCATACTACTGTGATAAACAGGCAAGCTGTGCCAATGCTAATACCGTCTCGGACTGTGCTACATCTGTGGAAGTACACAACCCTAAACAAAGAGCATAACCTGCACAGCAGAAGGTGGGCCTCCTGTGAGTCGCCAGACACCTGCACCACGAGCTGCAATGCAAGGCCTGCTAGGAAATCCCCCCCCTTTACATACCGCTGTTCCATTAGCAGGTGCTTCTCCGTTGCCGTTCTCCTTCTTGTCCTCCTGCTCTTGTGTCTGCTCCTCCTCCACAACTTCTTTCTTCTCCTTCAGATCCTATAAACACATAATAGAAGCAAGAGCATTTAGAAAAAAAGCCACCTGACGAAAACACCACAGTTACTATCCCTTGGTTTACAGCACACTGAGAAACATTCGGGTTGGTTCCTTTACTTCACAGACACCTTTCCAGTTCCGCTTTCTGGTGTTAATATTATCATGTTACTGAGTGGAAGTTTATTTTCTTCCGCCCACGTTGAGGAGCAGCAGCGTAATGACCGCAGAGCTAACAGTCACTAACGAAAAGAAAAGGAGAAAAAAAAGAGCCGAGCTAAACGCCAACGTAAAAAAAAAAAAACGCTCAGATATACCTTTTCCTAGCACATTTTACGTTTTATTCCATTTCCCCATCACTACTCGGTTCCGTTGAACAAAAAGCCGTTTGTAATCGCCGTCAAACGTTTCCAGCCAATCAGATCGAGCCAGATTCAGAACACGACTCGCTCTCGCGCTTTTACCAGCGCGTGCCCGAATCCCAGACAAAGGGCAGCGCGTGGCCATAAGGAACAATGCTCGACGAGTGAGGGAGAAGCGCGCGCTCTGATCTACAACAATTTCCCGCCCATTTATTTAATGGCTCGCGAGGTCATTTCAAAATGAAAAAGAATGTGAAATCCGTTATCACAGACGGATTTTATTTTTACACACGCCTCAGCCATTGGCGGCCATTTAAGGCTAAAACGAAATGTTCTTTCCAAAAAACGAAATACGTCTCCCGTCGTTAATCCGCCAGTAAATAAAATAAAAGCAACACGTGTCGGTATATCAATAATAAGTGCTCACAAACAAATCGAAACAAAACTCAACGCGCTCGTTAGCTAGTAAGCTAACAGTACCTAACGCTCCGCTGGTGGTTTTCTGCGGTACCCAGTGATGAAACGGGTTTACTAGCAACCTAGCTTATATATTTATATATCTCCATAAATCCACTGCACAACCGCCTCAAGACATAAAACCTTCAATTACACTGTTAGGCTTTTGTTTTTATGAATTTCACAACAAATGGAATAAAATCATTAATTTGTTTTACTTGCATGGAAAGTTGAGTTTTTGGACAATTTGCTTAACGTTAATTCCCCCCCCCAACTTACCTTTGCGGTAATCTCTGTGGTGGTGGTGGTGGTATCTACAGCAGTATCGGCCATTTTTACTGAAGAAAAAGAACTTAAAAAAGTATTAATGGAGTAAAAAAAAAAAAAGAAAAATCCTCGTGTTTCAGGACTGAGGTAGGACGCAGTGAAACGCGGGGAGGAAGAGTGAATCAAAACCGCTTCAACCTGAGAACTGAAAGGACTGAGCAAACCGCTGCGAAATCTGATTGGACGACAATGTTTTGCGAGTTTTCATTGGCAAAGAGAAAGAAGCGCAGCATTTCCTGCACTCTTATTGGACAATCGAGCATCGCTCATTTTTTTAAAAGCCCGCCTCCAAGCTCCTCCTACTAAAAAAAAAACCTGGCTGTTGGTGAAATATTATTTGCTGGCTTTTACCCGGTCTTTTACAAAAATGGGCTCGCGCCAAATAGCTTCGTACACCAAAAATAGCTCAAATAAAGTGAATATTAGTGTTTGATTGAACGCTTTTTATGATTTGTATTCACATCGTGTCGTTAATAGAGTGCGCAGTGTGGTACAGATCATACCTGATCAGTGTTGCCTTACCATCTCTCTCTCTCTCTCTTTTGTGTGGGAAAGTAGATAATGCTACTCAGAAAGTCGCTAGAAGTCCCCATGTGACGCTACAAGCTAATTTGCATATTAAGTGAATCTTCATGATTGTTTGCATGTCAAAAATACTTGTTACATGAAGAAGCAAGATTTTTGTGAAGACACTGTAGAATAGAAACATTTTATGGAATGGAAAATAATAAGCGATGATATTTCTCAAAAATAAACAAGCATGTTGTGTAGTGTGTTTGGTCACAAACTAACTATCTACATGTGCACAAATCATAATTCAAAATTCCTAAAAAGAACATGGATAAAAAGAAGCGAAGGTGGTGTCATGTAGTAGTCAGGAAACAGACTATGTAAATGGTTACAGATTGAATAATTAGTTTTTAGTACTGCAAATAGTGCCAAAAAACAAAGTACAAAGAAGTTCAATGCAAGAATTAGTGGTGATCACTGGGAGTCACGCGGCTCACGTGTAAATCAGTCAGGCTTTACACACTAGTGGTTAATCGAGTGAACCTAACCTGCTCTCTCAATTTGTATAACCAGCATCTGTGATGTGAGATGGAGAGCTTTATCAAATGTAGGATAGTTGCTAACGTCTGCTCGAAAATTCACTAGATTTGTCACTAGGCTTTTTTTTTTTTTTTTTTTTTTAAATAAATATGGGCACTAAAGGGGCCTAAAACTATCCTAAACCTATTTAGTGTCTAAAACTAGCCTAAACCTATTTTGTGTTTTCTAATCTCAATGTGGCCATGTTGTGATCCTGTATGCCCCTGCCTCTATGGTCCACACATACAGGCCCAAACAGCCTCTTCGTCTTTGTTTACAGCCGCTGTTTCATTAGCATGTTTTCTGTAAAGGCTATTGTGCATCAGATTGAGATGGTCCATGTGGCTGTTTTGTTCTCAGTCAGGAGCAACACTTTGACATGCTAACTCCTCCCACACCCACTCTTCCAAAAGGCCATACACATATCTCCTCCCTTTTCATATTATAACTCATTGTGAAATCGTCATTGTTTGGCTGTGATTGTGATTCTGCGTCTGTTAAAGGAGCATACCTGTTGCACCAGGAACAAAACTCTGTTGTGCCTACTATCATCCTTCTTCCTGGTGTCATGTTGATATTTTAATTTATATAAATAGGAATGGGTCGTTCTTCGTATACTGTGCACATTGAGCATTTTGGCCTAAAAATATCATGGTATTAATGGTGAACCTTGTTTTCAGATCATACACCGTGATCATACACTAACTGTGGAACCGTGACACAGACTACTGTGGAGTAATTGCCCACCAATTCAGATTCATCACATCCTGTAGCAAGAATGAATGAGTTTTCTCTCTCTCTCTCTCTCTCTCTCTCTCTCTCTCTCTTTTTTTTTTTTGAAGAAGTCACAGATGGTATGTAGTCATGGTAATCATGGTAATATGCTCTTTGAGTGATCCAATTTGTTTGTATATTATTGAGATCTAGATATAAGCATCGAATGTGTTTGAAGTAGATTTAAACTGTAAAGGTTATGCAAAATATTTAAACGGCTCTATCAGATTTTTTTGTTAGTTTTTTTGCTGTAGTCTAGTAGAACCTCTCGACAGGTCCAAACGCACTTTCATCATTCTCCTGATTAATAGGAAAAGAAAGCAGACAAAAACTACTTATCTTTCCTATTAGTTTTACTGTAGCAACTGAGACATGTGCTTTATTCCACAGCACCTTTGAAACCATGATTGGTGAGAATTAATTGATTTTCTCTCAGCAGCAGCTCTGACAGTAGCGCAGCTCCAAAGCACAGTTATATTATTGCACTCATTCTAATACATTATAATTTTTTATAGTAACAGCTCATTCATGGGGACTTGAACTGAATGAATGAATTAAACATGTGCATAATTGTTGATATGGTGAGGTTTTCTGTAAGGGGACAATTATTTAATGTTGGAAGGAGTCTGCTGTGTCAGCGCTTTATAACAGACATTCAGGAGAGAGGAGTTTACGCTTTGTGGTTTCTTGGTAACATGACAAGCTGTGTTTTTTTTGTTGTTGTTGTTAATTAAGAGACAGAATAAAGAGGGCCTGATGCTGCAGCCTGGTTTATAGCTGCTAACTAACTTCTTTTGTACCTGTTCCTCAACATTAAATGTAACTATTAACGGATAAAAATAAACAGGGACTCCAGAACAAATAATCAGCTTTGACAATCTGCAGTAACGCAGCTTTATCACACCAGCCTGAAATGTTTTATTCCTTACATAATATTCATAATTAATAAAATAAGTCAAGGGGTTAAAGCTTGTTTGAAGTTCCTGTACAGTCTCTTGTGGTCTTGGAGACCTATATTTCATGGACATGGATGAGCTGATGATAAAAATTAATTTGCCTTGAGCGCCACTGTTCACCAGAACCAATGCTTGCAACTGGAACTGTTCAGAAATCATTTTTCCCACAATGTGAAATTTTCAGAGGCTACGATTCCAAGTTTTCCGAAGAAAACGTTATAATTATGGCCAGGCGGATGACAGCTGCAATTACGCACAGAGATGAAAGCACTAAAATGTGTTGTAATCCCAAACCTAAAACCACAGAGTTCCACACGTTGTGCTTTGGGTGCAGATCTTAGTGTGGAGATGACAGCTTTCAAGACTGTTGAAGGGGATTAATGAACATAATCACATAAAGCCTCTTGTTTGTCAAAGGAGTGGAACTCATGCCATGCTGTATATAGAGGTTCTTTTATTTAGGAAATGAAGTCCATGTGTAGACCCGGCACACCGAGACGGCTGTCTGCTTCACAGATCCGGATAAGCAACAGTAAGTTTTGGGAAGAAAAAAAAAAAAAGCACCGCTCAGGTCCAAGCATTACGCATTTTATGCCACTGGAAAATGGGAGCAATGGGAGAAGAGAGGTTTTGTTAGGTCATTTCCTGTAGTGTGTATTCCCTCTCCGTATACCCGCAGCCTGCCTACGAGCTCGATTAGTTTCCATGGATACTGGATCTCATCCAAAAATTGCCTGCTGCTCTTTGGTGCTTTTTTTCTTTTTAATGAGGGAGGAGTTCAGTGTTTTTTGGGGTTTTTTTGAGAGGGAGGAGTTTAGTGTAAGTAGTACTGTATAAGCTGAGTGACTCCAAGGTTAGATTTGAGATTTTACTGTCGTTCTCCTGGACAACAAAATAAAAATATGTAAGACATGTATATACTGTATGTAGGATTAACCCCTGGATGTTATAGATATACTGCAGTAATAAATAAATTATAATTATTAATAATTACCTTTGTGACATATCAGAATAATATTCAATATTAAAATGATAATACCTCAAATTTAAAACTTAAAGTTACACATTAGTGCATATTTACATATTTATATTATTCCCTTCTTAGTCTAAAACATATACATTTTACAGGCTTTAACAGTTAATGCAGTATTACATCTACACCTAAATGGATCAAATGATTCAGGCTAGCTATGATGTGGTTAAATAAAGCCTGCATGCAAATCCACCCCTCCCTCTAGATTATGTATAATTAAGAAGACTGGGTCATAACCCTTTGTGCCTACATACAACAAATAGAAATACAAGATGATGTGTATCTATCTGTCATTTGGATTCACTTGCAGAAAATGACTGTCTTCTGTTTAAAAAAAAATATTTATGCCTGATTGCATGGCACTGGAACGAATTATATTTGTGCTGACTTTGTTCAAACAGGTTGTTGTGTAGCTAAAGGAATGTAATTAGTGTTACACCGGAGACAAAAGGTGAAACATGACACCTGCACATGGAGGGCGACAGGGGAAGGGCTGTTTCAAATGTCAGAGGTCAAGATTTTGGAGGGAAAGGGATTACTAAAATCGGAAAGACCAGAGGACGTTCGGTCTGGACATGCTGTGCTCTTTTGTTCAGAACAGCAGTGGTTTACACATTAGGCAAGGTTTTCTCATGGACCACTAGGGAACCTGGTCCAAAATCAGTGCAACCAGTGCATGTCCTGAGGTGAGGGATTTCCAGGTCACTTCGGGGTTTTTTTTAGATATAATGTCATACCTGCAGTAACAGCTGATGTTAATTATACTAATAATGCCACATAGTAAATTCTGATTGGTCAGAAGATGTTGATAGCTGCAATAACGTAAGTGAGTACCAGGGTTAGATGAGTGACATGAAGTAAAATAGCATTTGTTACTAATCTGTGCTCATTAAGATTTTTTTAATGCATGGAAACAATGTGTAAATATGGTAAATATAAAGTAATTCTGACATTTTGAGTTAGCTAGCTAGTAATGAACATCGGTGCTAGTTAGCCCTATCTACACTATTCTGGTTTTTATTTGTTTCTAAAAGTTGCTTTTTTTTAATTAAAAATTATTTTAGGGACATATCAAAAGCTACAAAATGTAGTCCTATCTAAACTGTATTGGTTGGAAAAAGTTCTAGTTCGATATCAAAAGCTAATGTTGGCTAAAGGCTAAGTTAAGGGACAAACTTTTAAATAATGTTTAATGAATGTTACATTTCAATTAATTGAATTTGAATGATTATTCAGAATAATTTTTTTATCATTCAGTTTATTGTGCATGGCCAAGAACATACTTTCCACAGAAAAGTCTCTACATACTGCCTGTATTGTATAAACTAACACACCGGTCAATTAACAATGAACTCATTAGGCGTTGCTGGATACATGAACGTGTTGAAAAAATAACACGCTATGTCAAGCTTGTTGCAAGTCTGTAACAGTTCCTGCACTGGAAATTTGCATGAAAGTGTTTAAATTTGAGTACAACACTCTAAAAAGCAGTTAGTATTAAATTAAGTGACTGGACCCTTCAAAATCAGAGTTCTGGAAAGACACTATGTAAAATAAACATATTATTATTAAAATAGAGTCAATTTTACATTTTAAGTAAATGTAAAGTTTTAGGAGAAAATGTGCTAATAGCTCAACCTTCTCAGTCAGCTCTGCCTTTCTGGTGGAAATTTCCATAGATTGAGACATGAATGAGGTGGATCTTCTCAGTGGTGCCCTCCCCTTTACCTGCACTCACCACCCACACTTTTTCTTTTCTTCTTTTTTCATCAAAAGCATTACTGTCTGGCTAATCATCTAGCATTCTGAACTGCACAGTCTTGACAGGTCTTTGCTTGCAATTGGCTTTCAGTTCCAACGGCACTGTTCAAACATGTACTGTAACACCTCACTTTTTACAGTTTTACACCTAGTTTTGCACTCTTTCTCAGAAATTATTGCCTCCAGTGAAGTCCAGGTAGGGAATAGAAGTGGAAAGTCTTTGCCAGTTTGCCAGAACTTTGGTCTGTCTTCATGGTCTGCTTGCATGAGGGAATTGGGGGACAACCTGATAATCCAGAGGCCAAAATAGCATGTTTTCTTCTCTTCAGCTCCAGCTGACATTTTCCTTTTGGACTTTATCTTATCCATGTCACTTAGACTTTCATTTAATTACACGTACCCTTTTTTTTGTTCCAAAACCAACAACCTTGTTCATGACTCGAGAAAAGTTATATGTCCTGTAGAGACTGTAGAATCTGAATAGGTTTGTGCGCACACTATAAGAAATCACCATGGATCTTGATGGAGGGATATTAAAGCATCAGATGGAAGAGAGATAAACTGACCTGAAGTGTGTGTGTGCCAATAGCACTCCACCGTGACCTCAGTTCTATTGTAAAGATTCAACAAAGAGCCATCTGCCTAGCAAGACAAGGGACACACACACAGGGGACGTGGTAGGGGAGCAAGAGGGTGGGGAGGGGACTTTCAGACGTCCCTGAAGAGCTTTCAGAGTGCATGATGAGGGGATTTTGTGTGTAAATGTGTTCATGTGTGTGTGTTTAAAGAGCAAACCAAATACAGGAAACAAAATAAAGACTTGTGCATGATTACGATATCTTAAAAATATTTTATGTGTGCACTTGTTGGAGTCACTTAAATCTCAGAGGGACGGTTATAGCTGACCACAGGTACACTTTTACATACTGAATGCATGCATACTAGATTTTGGTCAACTTTTCCAGTTGTGTTTGCATTTTAAAGGATGTGTTTGAATGTGAAGGTGTCCTCAAAATCTCATCATGGATCCACATGCTATGAAAGTGGAGGACAGATATAGCTTCTTGAAGCCAACAAAAATTAAACAATGCACTAATCAGTGTAAATATTCGTTTTTTTATTTGGATGTTACGTGCATACTAGCTTTGTTGGCAGATTAGCAAAGCATGCTAACAGAAGCATCAGTATACACATTTATTGACAGATCGCATATGACAGTATAAGATGGAACCATGGTTATATGATTTCATTTTTGCACATCAAACAATAAGTGGGAACTAAAGTTGTGAGTGGGGAACTGCAGAAAAGTTGAACGACACACGTCATAAGACGAAAAATCATTCAAGAGAATAGTTTGGATTTGCCACCTTACCTCAGCATACCTGATTTTCCCATTATTCTTACAAGAGTTTGAAAGTAGTATTTGCTTTAATGTTGTGTAGTTTGCGAATGGGTCGACTCCTAAATCTAAAGAGCCATAATATATCCCTATAAGAAAGATTTTATTGAACAATTTTATTAGTTTTTATAAAAAACTGGAAATGAGCCATTTTGGAGCCAAAAGAGTGGCTGTTATTGGTGAACGAAGCCACATGATCTACTCATTAAAAAGTCAGTCATCACAAGCAGATTAGCACTTTGGGTTTTTGAATTTTGTAAAATGTAATAAAAATACAGCTAATCAACAAGGACTAAAGCAACAGGTTCTAACAAATGAGTAAACTGAGATGAGTCGTTATCACACTAACAATGTACAGTCCATTATTGCTTAGCAACAGCAGATTACAGTTACTAACAGCAGTTACTACCATCTAGTGGTGAGCAACAACTGCTAGTTGCACGTCATATTCTTAAAAGTAAAATACAAGTGTTTTAAGAGCACATTAGTTTAAAATTTGCCTCTCTGAGTGGTATTAGAAGCTGAATTAAAAGTTAATAGAACATGCAAGCAACACCAACATTGAACAATGGACCATTCATGGATGGTTAAATCTATGAAAATAAATGTATAACTGATAAGATTAGATAAAACGCTTTGATCGCCTGTCTTTAAAACATAACCGATTGGTCTGGCTGCAGAGCTCTCAAGTTTCTTACTCATTAAAACTGGGGATTGGAGGGAAAAGGCCCAGAAGGAACATATCACAGAGCAGCATGGAGGAGAAATGAGGAATACTTGGCACTTGGCCAATCAAAATAAACAAGAGAGGGCAAGAAGGAGGAATGGAGGAGGGAAGAATGGCATAGAGCAGGTTCTCAAACATTTTGCAACTGCTGCAACTGTAAAATAAATTCCACTGACCCCTCTCAGAATATAATCCAATTATTCAAATGTTAGGTTTATTATGTAAAAGTGTACAATAATGTTCTGGCTATATATAGGAGCCATAGAGCGTTATAATCCTGAATGTTCCACTGATAGTTGGTATTATTTATAGACTGACTTGTTTTTGAATTAAGGTTTGGATTAAACCCAGATAATTCAAGTGACCAGACAAGCAGGCTGTTTATTACAACATGGGTAGTCAAAATGTTTTTTATATAAAATGACTTGCTTGTAAAATTGTGGATAAACTAACACAACTGAATGATGATATCTGCTACCTTTTAATGATTAAGCACTAATGATTAAGTTTTGGTGATAAATAAGACAAGAACACTGGGTTATGACTTTCTCAGTGGCGCTTCATGCTACAATTTTTCACTAGTTTTGAATATGTCAAATAGAGAATAAATGCATACTTTGTTCATTCTGTTTTCGTCATTTTACCTTTTTTTAAACAGGTCAGCAGATCAGACCAGAGAGGGTAAATAAAATAATATAAAAAATCTATACCCCCACAACCCGTCAATTTCGTCCCCTTGCTGAGCTAATGTCTCTAGCCCTGTAGCTAATTTCTGTTCTGATGAGCTGCCTTAAGCTAAATAATTTAATAAATGCACGTGATTGGATCTGGCACATAATCTAGTTGCTCGAGCTTACAGGGTTTGATAATTAAGATTCCCGTTCTTTGCTGATAGGAGTGGAACCCAATTTGGTCTTCTACTTTTGTAGCCCATCTACCGCACGGTCTGAAATTTTGTGCAATCTGAAATGCTTTTCTGCTCATCATGGTGGTAAAGAGTTATGGTAGCCTTCCTTCAAACCAGACACTCCATTCCCCTCAAAACCTCATTCATGAACAAGGTGTTTGCTGCGCACTGGATGCCCCCCCAATTCTCTGTAAACAACTAAACTAAACTACTGTTGTTGTGTGTGAAAATCCCAGGAGATCAGCAGTTTCAGTAATACTCAAACCAGTCCATCTGGCACCAGCAACCATGCCGCGCAAGATAAATTTGATGTGAACATTAACTGTGGTTGCTAAGTGGTAAATATATGCACTCCCA
Source organism: Ameiurus melas (assembly GCA_012411365.1). Lineage (NCBI taxonomy): Eukaryota > Metazoa > Chordata > Actinopteri > Siluriformes > Ictaluridae > Ameiurus > Ameiurus melas. The sequence goes on from CM022752.1 coordinate 19,048,532, forward strand.
GAACTTTTATACCAACACTAGAAATGCCCAATACAGAGTCAGAACGTAATTAGGAACTCACATTTTCACAAATCGAATTTATAATGTTAATTAAAACTTTTACTACTAGTCAGGTAGTCTCACACATATGCTCCATGTTGCGTGTCACTCTTTAAAGCTATAATCAATCATGCATGCATGTCAAGAATCAGAGTAAGGGAGAAATAAAGAGCAGACACTGATAAAAAAAAAAACATAACAGGATCTTTCTGTGCAGTTAAGATAGACTGAAAACAAATGAGCAGGATATAGGCTAGAGCTGTTTGGAGAGCAGAGATAAGGCAATATGAAATGTGTATGTATGTGTGTGTGTGTGGGGGGGGGGGTGTTGTGTTACAAAGCAGTCATACGATACACTAAGTACAATATCTCAAGTTCAAAACGATGACAATATATAGAAATATATGACTAAGAGAGAGGAAAATGGAGTGCCTAAGAAAAACAAAATGGCCTACATGACATGCAAAATAAAAGATGGAGTCGCTGAGAAAAGACAAGAGGAGCGCGGCGCTCTGATTGGCTGAGCCGCAGCGGTATGGGTGGTCTCAAGTGAGTGGGCGGCAAGATGAGAAAACGCGCTGGGAGGGGTTGTTGCCGTGGTAACGCGAAGGGCCGCAAGCACAGAACCGTCTGAACGCGGAAGTAGCTCGGGTCAAATTAAAAAGAAAGTCAGAAAGAAAATGGAAAAAACTAACAAAAACAAACAAACAAACAAAAAACACAAAAGCAGGCAACACATCCTTCCTCTGATCTCATCTCATCCTTTCACTAATAACTTTTCATACTCAGGAGGGGAAGAATTAATTCTGTGATAACGAACAGATTACTGTTTTCTAAACGCTGTTAACAATGCTCACAGGCCAACCTCCGTGTTTCACTTTCACTAATCAAAAGTGTTATTTTACATGGGTTTGCTCAGAAGTGATTCATTCTCATATTCATTCTCTCATTCATTCTCATTCATTCTCTCTCTCTCTCTCTCTCTCTCTCTCTCTCTCTCTCTCTCTCTCTCTCTCTCTCTCTCTCTCTCTCTCTCTCTCTCTCTCTCTCTCTCTCTCTCTCTCTCTCTCTCTCTCTCTCTCTCTCTCTGACAACAAATCTCAGAAATAACGGTATCAAGCTGTAGTTTTCCTTGTTGCTGGGGTGGTACTTTGAAGGGGCCATGAATCTGAATCTTGTATAACTGGGAATGTGCACATGATGCACATTTTAACTAGCTTTCAGTGTAGAGTAAGGCTTTTAGAGGTATAGCAGTAGTCCATTTATGCATGCTAAATTAATTGCTTAATTGCTACCTCCAGGGTTGGGGGCTCGAATCTCGCCTAGATTCAGATTCAGATTTCCAGTTAAAAGATACATACTAAACATAAAACCATGCCCGCTTTATGGTACAACCCAAGCAATAAGGAAAAGTACAGTCTGGCATCTTTTTTCTAGCTCCTTTCCTTGAATAGAACGCTTAAAATAATCGTTAGTAAGTTATTTTTCTGTGGAAATCTGTGGCTGTGTATGAAAATATCTAATTGAAAGGAATTTAAACAAATGACAATTGCAGGAAATATTGAGCTTGCCCATTTGAATCACTGTTATTTATATATAGTGATATCATGTGGCGTACTGAAAAATAATTAAAAGAGAAAACATGACGTTTGTGTGACACGAGTAAATGGAGTCCTATACATTCATACAACGTGAACTTGTAATGATAGCAAATGTACACACTGCCCCCTGCTGTTCTGTTGCTGAACTGCAATAGGAGTTAATACCATGGCTTAAGTTAAATTGAGACTCAGGATGAGTATCTTTTGGTTTTATAAAGCATACAAATCTACACATAGTCCCTCCAAAATTTACCCCTGGGGATTTATCGATCCATATTAAAAAAAAAAAATCCAACACAAAAAATATTTGTAAAGATATCAGCAGTGAGAGAAGATTGATTGTGACAGGTATTGTTTTAAGTGCATTTCTGTATTTCTGTAGGCTATTTCATATATATCACCGATACCTCCCGAGGAGCCACCACAAGATAAAAATAAACAAGATAATAAAAAAGATAATAAAGAGGGGAAAAAAGAGGAATGTAAAGAGGACAGTAAGACAAAGTAAAACAAAGAGGATAACAATTAACCATGTTGACCTGTTGTGTAAGTGATAGACATTTAGTCAGGGGTGGAAAACGTACATAGAAATTATACTCACAATCTTACTCAATTAAAAGCGGAAGTGTCCAGCCAAAAAGGAACAAGAAAAAAAAGTTGCTACTTTTAAACATATGGAAGAAAGTAAATGATTTTAACTGATGAAATTAAGCACTGTCACGTGAAATCTAGCTTTTTATTACTTATTTAAAACTGTTATAAGAAACTATATATTTTTTTAAGGCTAATTTAAGTTAAATATAGCCAGTCAGTCTAAGTAAATCAGGTACATTTACCTCAACGTGCTTTTTCAAATGAGATGGAGTTCATACCTCTACAGTATGGAGGTGAAGGAGACGCCTCATGGCTCTTTACTTACTGCAGCATATTGAAACGTTTTTACTGATGTAGAGCCAGGAGCGCTCATCCTCAGGTTCCTCACTGCAGTCCAGTGGCTTATACAGTGCCTTGCGAAAGTATTCGGCCCCCTTGAACTTTTCAACCTTTTGCCACATTTCAGGCTTCAAACATAAAGATATAAAATTTGAATTTTTTGTGAAGAATCACCAACAATTGGGACACAATTGTGAAGTGGAACGAAATCTATTGGATATTTTAAACATTTTTAGCAAATAAAAAACTGAAAAGTGGTGTGTGCAAAATTATTCGGTCCCTTTACTTTCAGTGCAGCAAACTCACTGCAGAAGTTCAGCGAGGATCTCTGAATGATCCAATGTTGTCCTAAATGACTGATGGTGATAAATAGAATCCACCTGTGTGTAATCAAGTCTCTGTATAAATGCACCTGCTCTGTGATAGTCTCAGGGTTCTGTTGAAAGCGCAGAGAGCATCATGAAGACCAAGGAACACACCAGGCAGGTCCGTAATACTGTTGTGGAGAAGTTTAAAGCCGGATTTGGATACAAAAAGATTTCCCAAGCTTTAAACATCCCAAGGAGCACTGTGCAAGCGATCATTTTGAAATGGAAGGAGTATCAGACCACTGCAAATCTACCAAGACCTGGCCGTCCCTCTAAACTTTTCAGTTTTTTATTTGCTAAAAAAGTTTAAAATATCCAATAGATTTCGTTCCACTTCACAATTGTGTCCCACTTGTTGGTGATTCTTCACAAAAAAATAAAATTTTATATCTTTATGTTTGAATCCTGAAATGTGGCAAAAGGTTGAAAAGTTCAAAGGGGCCGAATACTTTCGCAAGGCACTGTACATCTTCACAGATAGCTATAGCATTGACTACATTGTGAAATGAACTACATAGCATGAGAAGGACAACGAAATGACACGATTTTGGATTGTTTTTTTTTCTACATTGATAGACTTAGGATTGGCTGCTTTAATCTGAAATGTGAATAAAATGTGCTGTATGTTTGATTGACATACAGTGTACTTTATTAGCTGGATGAGAGAAGAAGAGTCTGGAAGTTGTAATGAGTAGCTACTTAAAATAAAAATTAGGCTATGTTTTACTCTTAAGTAAGAATACAAGCATTCAGTACTTCAAGTAAGGACGTACTTAAATTACTCAACTATTTTCCACCCCCCTGAAGTGGGCGGAGCTAAGTTCTAGATAATAAGGTGAGTGGACAAATAAACATATTACTTTTTTATTATTCCAGTGTAAGAGAAGATATTTTTATTGCTACAGTTTTATGCATCATGTATCTTTGCCAGAAATCAATCAGAAGACATTTTATACTGTTTTAACACTTTGAATATTTTGAATGCGTAACTGACAAAAAAGGAAAAGAGAACTTTTTAAGTGTGGTCACATGATGATAATTATTTAAATCAATACATAAACAGATATACTGGTTTAATCATATTTGTCTCTGTAATAACACTATTTAAAGTAGAAATAGGAAGTCGGGTTCCCTCACATCCTGAGTCTCAATTTAACTTAAGCCCTGGTATTAACTCCTATTGCAGTTCAGCAACAGAACAGCAGGGGGCAGTGTGTACATTTGCTATCATTACAAGTTCACGTTGTATGTATGCATAGAACTCCATTTACTCGTGTCACACAAACGTCATGTTTTCTCTTTTAATACTTTTTCAGTACGCCGCATATCACTGTATATAAATAACAGTGATTCAAATGGGCAAGCTCAATATTTCCTGCAGTTGTCATTTATTTAAATGCCTTTCAATGGGATTTCCACAGAAAAATAACTTACTAATGACTATTTCAAGCTCTCTATTGAAGGAAAGGAGCTAGAAATAGATACCAGACTGTACCTTTCCTCATCGCTCGGGTTGTACCATAAAGGGGGCATGGTTGTATGTTTAGTATGTATCTTTTACCTGGAAATCTGAATCTAGTTTACTTAAAAAAGTTATTTAATATTCATAAATTGACCACTGATGTACCTCCTCCTCCTTCTTCTTCTGGCTTTAATCCCACTAGGTGGGGTCGCTGGTGCGGGTGACTCTTCTCCAGACCATTCTGTCGGACGCATCCTCTTCCATCTTTCCTACTGTCCTTAAATCCTCCTTCACACAATCCTCCCATCCCCTTCTTGGTCTACCACGCCTCCTTTCTCCAACTACTAACTTTCTCACACTCTTCCCAACATAGCCTTCATCCCTTCTGACTACGTGACCCAACCATCTCAGTCTTTTCATTCTCAGCACACCCATCTCTCCCACCTTTACTGTAGCCCTTATCGATTTATTTCTAATTCTGTCCATCCTTGTCTTTCCGAGAGAAAATCTCAACATTTTCATTTCCGCTACTTCCTTTCTCCTTTCCTGACCTCTTGTCACTGCCACAGTTTCCATCCCATACAGCATTGCAGGCCTCACCATTGTCTTGTACAGATTTCCTTTCAACTTTGCTGGCACTCTTCTGTCACACATGATACCGGTTATCTTTTGCCAAGCACTCCACCCTGCTTAGATCCTTTTTGTTACTTCTCTCTCTACTCCGCCATCTGTCTGTACTGTCGAACCCAGGTATTTAAAATCTTCAATACACTTCAGCTTCTCCCCTTGCATCTTTACTTCCCGGCTAACTCTCGTTTCCCCATAAACAAGTACTCAGTCTTTTGCCTGCTAACTCGCATACCGCGATTGCAAACAGGAACAGGCTAAGTGCCGAGCCTTGGTGGAGTCCAACTGTCACCTTGAAATATTCAGTGGTTCCAGCTACACATCTGACCTTGCTACACATCTGACCTTTGTCTTGCAACCCAAGTACATATCTTGGATCAGTCTGATGTACTTTTCGTCCACTTTTTTCAGTCTCAAACAGTTCCATACTTCTACTCTTGGTACCCGAATGTAAGCTTTCTCTGTACCTATAAAGATACAATGCAGTTCCTTCTGTCCGTCTCTAAACTTCTCCATAAGTTGTCTCAAAGCAAAAATAGCATCAGTTGTACTTCACCCTGGCATAAATCCAAACTGTTGTGCTGATATGGCAACTTTTCCTGTCAGTCTTTTTTCAATGACCCTTTCCCATATCTTCAAAGTGTGCGAAGTCAGCTTGATACCACAGTAGTTTCCACAGTCCTGAATGTCCCCTTTATTTTTGATGATAGGTATCAGAGTGCTTTCTCACCACTCTTCTGGCTTCTGTTCCGTTTCCATGATTGCCTCGAATACCTTTGTCAACATTGCAGTTCCACTTCTTCCAAGTGCTTTCCACGCCTCCACTGGTATGTTTATCCGTTTACCCGGCTTCTCTATATCTCTTTTCATCACTACCATCACTTCCATCTCCTTTATCTTTTCCACCTGTGTTTCTTCTCTCGGTTCTATAAATCTTTCACTCCTCTCATTTTCTACATTCATCAACTGCTCAAAATAAGACCTCCATCTTTCCTTTATCTCATCTTCATCCGACAATATTTGCCCTTGACTATCCTTCACAAGCTTTGCTTGGTAAATATCTTGTGATTCCTGGCTCCTCTGCCTTGCTATTCTTATCGCTTTCCGCTTGTCTTCTTCCCCTTCTTATAGGCTGGTATACAAGTCGTTAAATGCCACGCGCCTTGCTTTTGCCACCATTCTCTTTGCTTCTTTGTTTGCGTGCTTGTAATTTTCAATAGTCTCATCACACCTGTTCAGATCCCTTTCCTTCCTCTTTTCTCTTTTCTGCTTCACTCTTGTACGCTTCTTGTGCAAAACGTATGCTAAGTAGCTGATCACAAAACTTGTCAAAAAGTAGTCAGCTAGCTAATGGGAAAAATGGTTTAAAAAAAAAAAAAAAGAAGAAGCGGTCAGCTCGCTAGCTACCATTTTTGAGGTACATTAGCCAAATTTGTATTTGGTTACAGTTTGCTACCAGCTAACTAGCTTGCTAAGTATAGCTTAGTGATAGATGTTAGCATTTGTAATCAGGTCAAAGGTGAGATGTTTCAAAGCCATTTTTTAGAAGTCATTTTAAGTCATTTATTGTTCTATATAAATTTTTTCGATGATATAAATAACTTTGATGTATTTTAATAAAACTTGCTGTGAAAGATCCAAAGGACTACAAAGGCAGTGAAATCAGTTTCGCCTACATTTTGAAAGAGTGTGTGCTGTCCTTGTCATAGAGATCATGGCAAAGCTGGAAGACACAGGACACTTTGTCTTCAGGAGGACTGGTGTGGATATGGGTTGCATGAAGTTAGCTATTGTTTCCATGCTACAGTACAGTGCTGCACCGAACACTGTTTTTTCTCTTTCTCTCTTCCACACAGGAATGTACAAATGCTAACATATCCTGTTGTGTCCGCATGTTGTCTTTGTGTTCTTTTATTAGCAGAGGAATAAGAAACAATAGCAATGGGTTTTTTGTGTGTGTGTGTGTGTGTGAAGAATTGTAAGATGCCATTTTATAGTTCCTTAGAAACTTAGTCCAATTAAAATATTGGGTTAGTGGTTATAATTGTAATGAAGCAGGATTAGCATGCACCACTGTGAGGGGTTTAGACGTTATTACAGAGAAGCAGCACAGTGTGGTGCACAAAACCAAAAGTCTAATATGTTTCGAATTATGGTAATACACCAAAGGAAATGTGTGAGTGAAAAGGGTGATCGTGTGCTGTTTGTTTGGTACTTTGTTCTAAAATAAAGACCATTCTTCATTTTGTTTCTCTCCTTGTAGCAAAGGCTTTCGAACTGAAATGTGTAGAGAGTGAAAGAATCTCGTGGTGGTTTCCAGGGAGCCAGACGCAGCATGTCTCTCTCTCTCTCTCTGTGCAGGATTAAGCCGGACACAGCAGGATGTGGCCTGACGAAATGAATTCCAACTCTCTGACTTGAAAAGGTGGCCAGCAGGAGAACATAACCTAACATGAATTCGGTTCTCATGAGGCCAGGGGGAAAAAATACAGAAACATGAATTGCTACTTCTGTAAAGCTAATAACATCATTCATCTTGTTTGTTTTGTTTATTAACACTTGTTTCAGGTGGCAGTTGTAGAGCCGCATGACCCCTACATAAGCCAATTATTAAAAGTTATATAAACCTACATAAACGTTCATCTTGCCCTTTTAGTAGCACTTGTTTTAGATGGTGGTAATGCTATGTGATGCCTACATAAGCCCTCCATAAGCTTAAATGGCATACACTTACTTAAACATGTATATGGTATTTTGAATTATACAGTATAACACTTGTTATACTGTAGATGGTGGTTATAGCGCTATGTCACACCTACAAAAGCCCTTCATGACAATTGACATAAACCTACATAAACATTTATCGGGCATGTTTTTTTATTATTAACACTTGTTACACCTACATAATTCCTTCATGACAAGTGACAGAAGCTTACATTAAGATATATCTGGCAATTTTTAGTAACACTTGTTACAGGTGTTGGCTATAACGTTATATGACACCTTCATAAGCCTTTTGTGACAAGTAAAAATAACCCTACATTAACATTAACTGCCAATTTTTAGTAGCGCTTATTACAGGTGATGATTATAGTGCTATGTGACACCTTAAAAAGCCCCTCATGACAAGTGAAATAAACCTACATAAACATTTTTGGTTATAGTGCTATGTGATACCCATTTAATCCGTTCTTGACAAGTGCCATGAACCTACATAAACTTATCTGCCCCTTTTTTATTGACCCTTGTTACAGGTGGTCGTTATAACATTTTGTGACACCCATCTACAGTAATCCTTTCATGACAAGTGACATAAACCTACATAAACATTTATAAAGGCATACTGCATTGGTCAAGTTGGATGTCAAGTTGAACAAGTGACCATTTTTTTTACCTAAGACTATGACTTATGGGTATTCCAAAATATTTTATGTCAGACTTATGGCCCTATGACACAACCCTATGTCAGTTAAATCACTTCTTATGTCAACTTGATATTAGAAATGACAAAAGCTCTCTTTATGACAGCTGAGATTTGTTGGAATAAGACTTTATGGAAATGTATGCATATTTATTCCAGTTGTAAAGAAGGGTTCCCTCTATATACTGTATGTTACTGGAAAATGATTTCTTACTTTTCTTTTTTCCAAGCTTGAGGTTAGCCTTATGCAATCAAGCACATCCACAGCATTCATAAGACATCTTTTTTAAGCGGCTTGCTTAACACAAGAAATCCTTTTCTGACTGGAAACAAAGGAAGGCATTGTGTGGAGTTTTGAAGGATGCCTGGATGATGACTTCAGAGGGCTCTGTGATGAACTTGTCCTTATTCCTCGGAAAGACACGCACGATTCCAGTACTAGCCTGGGACAAGCTCCAAGTCACTGAAGTAGAGCCTGGATCTGAATGTAGTCTAAGGAGGAAGGAAGGACTCATCACTGGCCCAGAGGACAGATTTTTTTAATGTAGATTTGCACTGGTTGTTTCCATCCAAATACTGAATTACATTCAAAGCATTTTTGCTCACTGACTGACTCTCTGAATATTCTCTGTGTATTAAATTACGTATGTGTAAGAGTTGCCCGGGAAGTCCGTACACCAGAGGGCGGTAAACATCTAAGACATGGATGAGTGGCCAATCAATAAATTTGCAGAAGAAAAAATAATCCAATTTCTTTTTTATTTTGTCAGGTATCCTGTGTGATGATTACTATCGCCTCCTGAGCTAGAATTGGCTAATACGTCCTACTCACAGGTCGTACGATAATTTTTACAAAGCGAGAAACCAGCTGGGGAAAAAATTGAAGAAATAAAGTTTTATATGACTATTTGATGCCTTATTAATGAGTCGGTAGAAAAAAATGAAAACAAAAGAAAATAAATGTTGCAGAGAAATTTTGTTTCCATATTTGTATTTTATTAAGTGATATTAAATATTTTATCATAGACAATCTTGAACAACCTGTAAACCTATTTCTTACTTTTTTTTTAAAGCACATCAGTGCACCTGAAATAATAAACAATTTATGCTGTGTTCAAGAAAAGCTAACTTTATTGCTTGTTTTACCATTTACCGCACCATTATAATTAATTTGGATGCTTATAAACGTGTCATGTAATCATTTTGTAAGCCATGTACATGTGTCTAATAGAATTTGCAGCTTTTCATAACATCCACATTGAATTAAAAGGCATTCCACATGGAAAAAGTGCTTTTTTAAATTAAGCATTTTTGCTACAAGATTTGGACACTTGGACACTATCTGAGGTAAAGGATAAGTGCTTCCTGGAAAATGACCCAAGGGAAGGAGGACAGTAAGTTTAAATAAAAAATAGGTTCAATAACTCAGCTCTAATCAGGTCGGTTCAGAAAATAACAATCAGCACCGCATTAGCATTTTCAGCATCCAGAACAAACAGGAACAATCCGGAATCCCCCCTTTTTTTGGTGCCATTTCTTCTTGGACCTTCTTTGTTTCAGGTCTGTCAAATAAAGATGTCACCGAACATCACCATGGAAACAGCCGGCTGAAGATCCGCCTTTCTGCTCCGGAGTCGAGTAACAGATGGGAAAAGTGAGCCAAAGCAAAGACGCTGCCACCGTGCTCACATTAACTTAGTCTAAAAAAAGTTTGAGCAGGTACAGGCGTCTTCAAGTACTGGCAAGAGAAATGATTACACACAGAGATTTTTTCACTCAAGCATTTGGAAACACTACTTCTAACTACTTCTACTTCTGTCTAAATTCTTATAAGAATTATTATTATTATTTTTTTGAATTTTCACTCAAAAACATACTACAAAAGTACCGAGTATATGTAAAATAAATGCTAAGAAATAAAGATAAAAAATGAAACAAAAAACAAAAAACATTTTCATTGTCTCTGGAAACTATATTGTTATCCAAATATGTTGTCCCCCCCCCCTAAAAAAAATCACCATTTCACAAATGCAAAGTTCTTCAAGTCTCAAAATCAGTCATATTAGATGTCATCTCTATGAAATTCTGTTTGAAAGATTTTAATGAACTAAGCCTGTCCTGAGAGCAACCAAAAATTTCAAAAATAATCAAAAATTTTAATAATCAAAAAAATTTCCCCACAAACACTATTTGCTTTCTTCCCCTCCATGTTCCCTTCACAATTTGGTCACCTGTATCAAATCCCACCCATTAGCCAGCTTCAACAGCTACCTCCTGGTGAGGGTTAAGGCTAAAATGTACTTCTTCCAAGACACGTTCCAACTGCTGCTCATGCTGCATCATAGGGCAGCGAAACACACTGGGAGAAAGCGCTATCTGTATATCTCTTATGCTTACGTTGCTCACTTGGTTCCCAGCCACGGATTGCTGAGGTATCATTGGGATTCGAACTCACCATCTCACAACCATAGCACCACTTGGGAATGATAATGTTGTCATGATTAATAAGGAAAGAACTGCAAGAAAAGGAGAGCCTAAAATCCGCGGACGTGCATCAGTGATGCTTAAAGCTGTTTTGGTGCATCATGAAATCTGCTAAGTAACAATATTTTAGTTTAAAAAAACAACAATCTGGTTGCCTTTTGCAGGATGTTATATACACTTAATAGATGGAGCTTAGGACAAGATAACAACAGCAAACATACATCCATATCAAACCAGAAATGGTTGCAGGATGCAATCATTTTGGATCTGAAAAGATCTGAGTACATGCAAATCCTATTGATTTGACTAATCTCTCTGAGACGACACGGAATATCAAGAACAGAATAAGAATTCAGTATTATCTCTATTAGTTGGGTTTTCTCTGCGCACAAGTATGTCCTTCTTGTCTTCAAAGCTACCAAAGTGCTAAGAACTGTAGCACAATGGTGGATTAGTTTGACACATTCTCTTCTTAATCTCCCTTGAGTAGAGCCTCTGCCTCCTGTTCAGCTATTGTACCCCACGGGCTTGGCCCAAGCAACAATATCAGAAATGAACATACTTCGCTAAAAGCCAGGTGGAAACTCTTTAGCAGAGGCCTCCTGTTCCCTTCTTCAGCTTTTGCTTGGGGTCAGGTGGTGGTTGTTGAGGGGGCACTGGCAACAAAGGGTCCATCCGGACATGGACAAGTGCGCACAAGTAATCAGGGCCTCCTATTTACCCTCGTTTCTTTTCAGTACTCGCTATCGCTAAGTGCACTCTGATGGTTCTGGACACATATACAATTCGGACACTCCAAACTTACGCTGTAAATGGTGGAAAAAAAGATTCTTTCCATCCATGTGACAATCATGTCCTGTTCCTTGCTGTATTTGGAACAAAAACAAGAGAGTGGAAAAAGAAATTATAGATTTGTTAATGAGGCTCCTAGGAACAGGGAACAAAAGTCACTCGTTTCCCATGTCATGGCACGTAGCGCCGGTCCCCGTCATCCAGGAGGTTCAGGATGAATACTCTGGTCTTATTAGCTAAAATATGACATGGTTACTTTGATCGTATCAGCTGATTTTTAAGCTCAGCTCAGTAGTGGGAGGCAAAAAAAAAAGCAAGAAAGGTGTAAGAGGATTGGTGCAACTTGACCCGCTTTCTCTGCTCACTGCTCTTTTCAAATCTGGTCATGAGGCTACAGGGATGGACATAGGAAGTCATCTGGACACGATCAGATAGGGGTGTGATCACATGATAAAAGCTCGTGCACAATATCACACTCAATTATAACACTAATTTCAGAAAACAGACACATCCTGGCATGCACATATTACATTATGCTCATCTCCGATATTTTTTGGCTTTGTCCCACTCAATTGCAATTGGTAAATGTTTGTTTTCTTAACCTGTAAAAAAAACACTCCTGTGTTGGTTTAAACTCCAACTTAATGCTAAATGGATTATCAGGACTAACATGAAAATAAATTATCCTAAGGTTAGGATTTCTAAAACAACCACATAAAACCCAAGGTACATGGAGTGCCATTCTGAAAAGTTGACAGTGTGGCTTTCTGAAAGCGTAAGCCCTCTCAAGGCCTGGAAATTGTACTGAAGAATGATTGTTTCAGTTGAGTGGTTCCACTTGGCATGTAGAACCAGTTTCACATCTTAAAATACTCTGCTGAAGTTGGAAGCATGAGGAATATCTTACAATGTTTTCTTTCCTTGACCCTTTCAGAACCTCCATACACTACATCTTGTGTGTTCTATATTTATGTATTTGTAAATAAATAGCATATGAGACAAATGTTATAAAGCTATAAATCATATTTACAGGACATTTTACTTATTTACTTACTGTGATAAATTTGATATAATGCTATCATAATTTTAAATATCAAAGATATAATTACACAAGACTTTTTTTGTTGTAACCATTCCTATGAATGGCCTAAATTTATATCATGTCGTGCATGGTTAGAATTACATGTCAAAATGCATTACACCATAGCACTGGCTACAATGCATTGTGAATGGTTATACCACAGTGTTCCTGAATTCCCGGTTCTGACTGGTCAGAAAAGCTGCTTTAAGCTTATTAACTTCAAGAGAGAAAAAGTGAGGGACAGACTCTTCACCGTCGTTATGACATTAGTGAGAACAGGATTCTTACTTGATTCTTTGATGTTCCTCAACAAAAATTGTAACCGTAAATGGATAAAAAGTGTTAATTAAAAGTTTTAATTGCTGGCAAATTGCCGTGGTATAAGAGGAATAAAACAGTTCAGGACATGCTGCTATGAGAAAATAATTGATTTTGGAGTTGTACCAGTAACTCTGCTCCTTCACACCATCCCATCGTAGATTACTTTTCTATCGAATAAACTCTACAAATATTGGCATCCTATTGTCACGAGCCGTGATGTGAAGGAAGCAGGCAGGATGCAAACGCAATACGAACGGTGACTTTTATTTACAGTGAGGTGAAAAGCAAAACCAAAATGAAAACAAGAAACATAACTCACTCAAGGAACTAAGCTAAGCTAACTAACTAGGACTATGGCTAATGCTAAGGCTAAGGCATAAACATGACATGAAACGGCAATTTGCTATAGTCGCACTCGAGAAATACATCGAATAAATACGTCGATATATCCATGTGTTCATTCATTCAACCGCGCCGTGTGAGGCACGGCTCACGGTATATATACACATATGTCTCGTTAGCCCATAACTGCTAACAGCTGAGGGCAATACCATAACCCATGTGACACATGACGACACGGGACGAAGACATGACGTCAACCCGGAAGCAGCCTGCGCATCAGCGCCCACGGCGCACTGCTGCACGGGGGAATCGTGACACCTATCCATCTGTCTCTCAGGTGATAACTATTTTAAACTTATAAAGTTTGTCATGACAAACTTTACCTAGTTAGTTTATACATATATACAGTATTAAATATATATTTAATTTATGAGACAATTCTTTCCTCAGTATATCAGCGAGCTATGATCTGATTGGTTGAGTGATAAAAAAACAACTTCCAGTAAAATCACACATAAAACATTTTAATAAAAACAGTTAGTAAAAAACAATTATTCATGAATTATATTTTTAATCATTAATTATATACTAAATGTTATTCTATACATTAAATATATCATTATTGCACTTTTCCTACAAAATGTAACATTTTTTTTTACAGAAAATCCTACACCATAGATTGTATGCATTTTTTGGCATCTGTTATAAACTTTTAAAGATCTGTTTGATGTTTTAACGAATACAACATTTTGATGACAAATCTCTCGGGTTTGTGACTCATTTGCAAGTCTTAAGGGGGTAAAAATAAAACGACCTCCGTAAACACCCAGCTGTATACGTGAGTCAGAGCTCTGGACTCCAGAACAGCAACACAGCAATCAAGCCACCATGTTCATAACAATCAACAAACTGATAAGGCACTAATGTGCCTATGTTATCAACCCCATTAACCAGTTTCCTGTTTAGAAAGACCTCCTGTAGGGTGTGTGATACGCCTCGAGAAAACGTGTGAGCGCTAGCTTCTCCTTGAGGCCTATAACGGACCGCTCTCTCTCTCTCTCTCTCTCTCTGTCTCTCTCTCTCTCTCTCTCTCTCTCTCTCATCCAGCTCTCTATTATATTCTACTTTTCTGAAGCATTGTGATCGTATACATCCTTTACAAGCCATACAACAGATTAGCCAGTTTTAAAATTGTGGCGTATATAACGGACAGAACTTTTATTTTCAAATGAATCTCTAAAATACTCTTTCCTTTCAGCATCATGTAACATTTTCTTTTCCTTTACATCAAGTAAGCGGCCTAAATGAGTGGGAATAAAGCCTTTCAGTGTTTCTAATCAGCCAGCAGTGAACTTGACCAGATGGCCTTTTCATTCTATGCTCAAAGTTTCCTAGTAAACTCCTAAGCTTCTGGAGTTTGGAACGGGAGGAGGGGGCTTCAGTTATAATCCACCACCCTGTCCCATTGCCAAGGAAGTTCTCTAAATCTAAATCTGAATCTAAATCTGAAACTGCTGCTCATTACTCTGTGTCTGATACACGGTATATATACTGTACTACTGAAGAGCAGAGTTAGCAAAGTGTTTAACAGAAAAAAAGAAAGAAAAAAATAACTGATGTCTAAAAGTATATCTAGAAGACTTTTTAAAAAGGGCATGCTAGGTCATTAAAGAATCATAAACTCTACTAGCTTCTGTTGATTTTTTTAAAATATTCAACAACAACAGTCCTTTAAAGAGGAGTCTTGCAATCTGAGATTGTATTATATAAGGAATAAAACATGGTGGGTCGTGTTCTTAGAGAAAAATAATCAATGACGGAGTGGTGTGATGTGGTCCAGGATGAAGCAGGGTTACTGTTACTATGCCAAAGCAGATGATTTTCCTATAACAGCATATTTTTTATTTCTATAGTACCGTATCACAGCAATTTGGCATCAGTGCAATTTTACATATATTCAGCTGTATTATAAATGCATTTCATGTTGTGGAAGAGCTGCGAAACAATTTCACTCCTATTTTCAATTACGCTACAGCTGCTATAAACACTTGTTCCGACACTCATCCAGACCCTGGGCCTCAGTTAAGTCTGGGCGGCCAAAGTGAGTTTGTGGAGTTTTTCGGCCTGGTATTTTAATCCATTCAGACAGACCACGGGTGAAAATGTGTTTGGAGAAGGGTCTGTCCAAACTGCACAGATCTGCTCTAATGTAAACAGGGACATTAGGGTAATCATGTGGTGGAAGGAAAATGGGGTGGAGTGGGCAGTTTTGGGTTTGGTTGGGTGGACGAGAGTAATTTTGTGGCATCAGTGGGGGAAAAAAAAGAAGGCTCGCTATTTAGATAATTAACCTCTTTGCCTATGAAAGCGTCAATCCCAGAGGGGGCTCTGGACAAACATGACTTCTGGCTCTTTGTTGACTTTGGGATACACTATAGGTGTGAAAACATGGAAAAAGAAAGCACCCGAACGCGATCGTCTGTAAATGTGTTTTTCTTCAAGCAACGTAGCATTGTTTATAAAGCTGCACCATCACCAGCAGACGCAATGAAACTTTTGCTTTCAAATTTAATATTACTATAAGACACCCTTGATCAGTATCTTCCAGCTCATGTGTGACTAACCCAAATGGCGCCATCTTTCCTTACTCTGATGACCCACCCGCTCTGTCTTGAGGATTAACTCAAGCGAGGTTCCCATGGAGCTCTGTAGAGCTGTCATAGGCCCAGCTCTTAAATCTCCAGTGAGAACAGGGGGTTTTGTCTTCCTTTCATGAGCGCGCTGTTTACCGGGCTGATTTACGCGCGTTGTTCTCTTCTTGGGTTTCCAAGACAGGCGTGCTTCTTCCCAAACTTCAGTAGATTTCTTTTTGCGAAAACAAAAAGCTGTATGATGATAACACCTTGACTCAGGACTCTGTGTTTTTCTGAGAACGAGCAAGTTAGGCTTATATATAAAATCAATTTCAAAACTTTGCTAGTAACATTATGGTTTAATGAGCTGAACTTTGCTTTGCATTCCTTGCAGTGGGTGCCTCTTAAATGGATCGACCAATTGGGGCGAACGTTAAGGCTTGACCCTCCGCCCCCTTTTTTTGCATTCAGCCTGTCAGAGCTGCTTTTGTGTCTGAAGTATTGCTTCTGTGAGTGTGTGTGTGTGTGTTTTCCCCTCCTATTGCTGCTGCTCAGCCTCCCGAGCACCAGTATTGGAGTGTGACAAGATCAGCTATGCAGTGTGTAAACCAGCTCTCAGCCCAAGCCTGGTGGTAAATCCTGGCTAGCGCACACTTCAAAAGGTTTGTTGGAGACTTCTGCTGGTTCTGCTGATTGAGCTGAATGCAAGGAAATCACAGAGCTCCAGATGACATTTGCTGAAGTGGATGTGAGCGATAAGAGGACGCACCGAGTGACCAGAAAGTTGGCGAGCGGAAGAAACCATTTCCTTTTGTGTGCCTTCTGAAGAACCTTGATTGCTACTTGTTTCCGCCGTGTACAGAAACGTGAGGGCTTTGCTCGAAGCTCAAAACGTCTTTATGGGAAAGTTCATCGTGGTCTTTGTCTAGAACAGTATTCTGATTTGAATTCTTAGAACTAAAAACAAGAGAAAATCCAAGCAAATTAAAAGGACTTAATAAGTGTAAGGATGGCAAATTCAGGATTTCAGCTCCTGGGCTACTTCTTGGCTCTGGGTGGATGGATTGGGATCATCTCGACTACGGTGCTGCCCCAGTGGAAGCAGTCGTCGTACGCAGGAGACGCCATCATCATGGCAGTGGGGTTGTACGAGGGTCTGTGGATGTCCTGTGCATCCCAGAGTACAGGACAGGTGCAGTGCAAGATCTTCGAATCGCTGCTGTCCCTCGACAGTAAGTATGATGGCGCTGATGAGAACGTCCTCTTGCTGAAGATTTTGTGAGTTTTCGTGTCACTTGTACTTGGTGTAATCTTGAGTGGAGGATGTAAATAGCTCAGTAAAATGATTACTTACAAGACCATAAACAAATTGAGAATGTGCTGTAATCAGTGCAAACAACAGCGTAATTACACACCTATTAGGCTAATAAACTTTTATATCTACAATCAATGTCATGAATATAATGTTGAGTAGCATTCACTGACTCGATCTAATTTAGTTTAATATATTTTGAACCAACTGCCAGTCAGTGTTTTATTATTCACTACATTACACAGATGCAAAACCTTTATTTATTTACTGCTTCTGCACATCACCCTAACAGAAGCAGCTTATTGTCCTGATTTCATGAATGGTGGTTGTTTTGAGAAGAAAAGGCCAGTGTTGAGACAAACACCACAGATATGTCCAGAATGCTAAATGCTCTTCTCCACACAATACACTAGCATTGTTTCTTCATTACTCTGCTAATCAGTGTATATCTTATGCTAAGATATACACTAGGCTTATATTGTTATGCAATTGTATTAAAAGGTCCATAATTCAAAAGCAAGCTCCGAGAATGAGATTCATTGATGATGATGATGATGATCATGATGATGACACCTGACTCTCTGACTTTTTTTCTCCACAAATGGAACTGGGTTTGCAAAATGTTCTTTTACAGGCCTGTGTGTTCTTCCTAGAATACAAAAAAAAACACAATCTGTATTGTGTAAAACCAACTAAGTGGCCAAACGACTATGAAAGTCTTACAGCCCTTTGACATAATCCATAATTTACTCGATCATTCATCACCTTATACCCATTTGTACAAGAGTGCCAATAATTCTGGTGTAACTCATTTATTCCCTCTTTTTAGTAAGAGGCAGAATGCTCTGGGCTTCGGTCCTGGTTTTGCAGTTGGGAACACAGGAATCCACTTACCCAAGCTGTTTAAGGATGCTTAGAGGTTAATTTTTAAGGTTAACCTGTTTATCTTGGAGTTCCATAACTATAATAGACACCAGCTCAACCAAATATTATAATAAAGGTAGGAAAGTTGCACAGCACATCGGCATCATCCGTCATTTGTACCATCAAGTTTACTTCTAGAAATTATACTAGACACTAATTAGCACAATAAACCCAAAAAATATAACATGTTATAATATAAATAAAATATAATAAAGTTTCGAACAGTACAAGTCGCATTTCCATGATCTGCATCAGTAGCAGCTCAGTGTACAATGTTCCCAAAACCATACAATACTGTACAACTCATGTTGGAAACCACAAAGGGTGATGGAACCGTCTGATTCCACTGTCCCCTCCCTCGCTAGTGCCATTGTTGCTCTAGTCTTAGGTCATCTGGATGGATAGTAACTGCAATGTTCTGGCTTATGTATATACAGACAGCCTTGGCCTCCTACAGCGCTGCATTGTTTGCCCTCTTGCTTGGGATTCTGGCATCCTCTCTTGAATAATTGTTATTATGCATGGAGTCAACTGACCACCGGACAACCGGCACTGTATGGGACTAGACACACAAACACACACACACACACACACACACACACACACACACACACACACACACACACACACACACACACACACACACACATACAGCCATGCCAAGCAGTTTTATAAAGAAATGTTAAATTAAACCCTGGAATGAGAATAGAATTTTTGGAAATAATTTTCTAAATGATCTGTTATGTATTTATTTATATATTTATTTAATAAGACCAAGAATCAAAATAAGCATTTCAAAATCTTTCAAAGTCTACCATCCTGACTCTTGAAGAGTATGTTAATCTCTTAAATGTTTTATTTAGAACAGGCCCAGCAACCTGTGGGGTCCAAGCACCCTTCAAAAATCAGCGCAAAGACCCCTGTGCTTGGACCCCATAGGTCGCTGAGTCTTAATTGTCTATGTTTGTTGTCTTAGTGTCTTTATTTTTACTTTAAAATGGTTAATCTCATATCATATACATATCCATTTCTACGCTTGTTAATGTAACTCCTCATTTCTTTAACGGAAGTATCACCAGTCGAAAATTTCACGTGAGTCAGGAAAGCAGCTGTGCCGGAAAACAGTTCCTGAACCCAAGATTAGATTGTGGTTTGTTAGAAGTCAGTATTATTCTGGTTTACAGAATAATACTTTGGTGTTTGCTAACAGATAAACAACTAAACAGGAGGGGGGATAGTTCAGCAGATTGTCTGTACCTGAACTACATTTAGCTTTTCAATGTTATGTTATGTTATTAGGACATTAAGTTATTATTCGACAGGCTATTAGTAATGCTTTGACTCTAATAAAGTGAAGCAAATGTTAGCGTTAAGTAAAAATATGGTAGTGACATTGAAGGAACGTTTGTAAATGTAATGTGAAGATGTTTTTAGAATACCAGAAAACATCTTGGATGTAAAATAAAACAGTTTTTGTACAACAAATACAACAAATAGTACAACAGTCTGCTCAAGTATAATTGGAACATTCTTCACTGGCGTAATGTATTTGAAACACCTGTAAACAGCTGTAAATTAATAAATGAGTTGACGTCCTTGCTGTTTGACATTTAGGCAACAAAATGCCATAAAAGCTCACAAAGAGCTGAAAACTAGAAACATTATGTCTTAAATGTCCTAATTGAATGGCTAGACTAATTTTTATTAGTTTATGGATAAGTTCTGGAGTGATTTCTTTCAAATATCCATTAAACTGGTATGTTATTGAAATAAATCATCTGTATATAAAATCAGTGACTTTTCAACAGATATACGATTTGAAGCCGATCAGTTCAGAGGTTCATTAATAAATTCAAGTAAGTTTATGTAAATGTACACAAACTTAGGATAAAAACGTAGGATACAAATGTTTCCCCCCACCCTAACTGAATTTTCACTATTACATTACTTTGTGTAAATGCTCCTGCGTAAGATTTGCGAATTAATTTCGTTTTCATCCAGCTTGATAAATGAGGCCCACTGGTAAAACACAAAAAGATCCTTTCTTTCAGACCTCAACTAAGCATTTAATAATACATGAAGTCATTTCAATATACATAAAACACACACAGCTCCGTCATTGGAATTCTGATCCAGTATAAACACGCCTGGCATAAAAAAGGTCTTATTTTCCAAGAAAATGCACAGCCATGTGCATCAGATATGACGTACAAAGGTGGCCCACGAGCCGTCGAACAATAGACAAAGCCTAAAACACACACGCAGCTTCTTGAAGTATGCACTCTAACAAAGTGCACACTTGCTGGCCTTTTCTTTGTTTGTGCCAGGCACTGCCAAGCTTGGCACCGGGCACGGGATGGTGGGAGGCAACCTCCGCCCCTCTGATCGGCTCGACTCTAACTACTTCCATTCAAATGGGAGCACGGGGGATCAAAGCAACACCCTGCTGGGTCAAACCACCCTGCTTCCACACAAATCAGCACGAGGGATGAAAGCAGGCAAAATAAAAATCACTTTCTCTTGCTAAAATCGGGCTTCAAAGTGAGTCTGAGCGTCCGTGTGTAAATCAGACTTCAAAAAAAAAAAAGTTACACGACAGCTTTTCTCTCTCTCTCTCTCTCTCTCTCTCTCTCTCTTTTGCTTTGAAACGTGTTTTATTGCTTCATTTCATGTCTTTATTTCTTTCAATGTGCCACCGTTTTATTGAGGTCAGCAAGGAACACTCGAAGTCCTTCTAGACTCCGTAGGATGATCCTAAGGCATTAAGAAGCCACTGTTATAAGCTGCATGTTATAAGCATGAGTCTTATACACAAGGGGGCAACAGATGAGCAAACAATTCTCCTTTTGTGGAAAACACCACGCTAATCCCTGCAGTGTGAAACATGTAACGAAGGCCCTCCTACGGCGTTCTGTATGCGCTGGAAAGCCGTGTGGGCTTTGTGTGGAATTTCAGAGAGGCATCCTGTCAAGTATGAGCATGAACCTTGAGAGATGATTTAAAATGCAAAATGATCATATATGTTTTAAATTACAGGAAATAAACTTTTATACGTACAAAGAATTTACTTTACTACTAAAAATGTACATCTTGAGAGTAAATGTGTACCTAAAGTGACATTTTTCCTTTAAAAACACCCACTACAACAGCACCTTTTCACTTTTCACAGCTTTACTAATGTTAATTGATCAAATATATAAAGTACATAACACATTTTTACACACGTAAGAACAATGGAAATGAATCAAACTGAATATGAAGAAATGAATTCGTAAACTGTTTACAGCAGCATTTACACAGGTAATGTTTATATTTGTGAAAATCCAGTTATTCAAACAAACGTTTGTATCCTATGTTCGTTCCTTAGTGTAAATGTGTAACTTGACGTATTATCGATCGTCTTCAATTCATATAATTGCCGATTTTATACACCCTTCAAGTTTAAACTGCTTATTTATTTCAGTCAGACAGTCCCTCCAAGATTATGTGATGTTAGCGATCTCAGAAATCAACGCAAAGTCAAGCAAACTCCGCATTATTCGGAGGAGCTTGCAATTTTTCAAAAATTGCTGCAGATTCGGGTCAAGATGAGTCACGTGATGTCATCACAGTACGCGTTCAGTCTAAGCCCTCACTTTGATTCACGTGCATCGAACATGAGTACAGCTAAAAGGTCTCATTTACTAACAAACATCGCTGTCACGAAAACCCCCCCAAAATTATGATTAAACAAACCAATTTTCAGTGAATACAAGCAAGACTAGCCGTTTCATTAGAACAAAAGTAACGTCGCGCTGTAGTAGATGCAAGCGTTATTGTGTGTCTGTGGTAGCTGACGCACTGCAATGGCTGAGCTGCTTTAATGCAAGGTTTAGCACATACCATGTTTAGGAGGTGTTCTTTCACCACTCGGTCGCCATTTTGTCACTCTTTGTGATAATTTCCTTCTATAGATCTGTGTAGGTCAGACTAAATGTAAATCAACTCTTTGGGATTGGTTTTTTTTTTTGGACTATGAAAACATTTACACACATCTTTACTTAACGTATATACTGTAAATATATCACAAAGTTCGATATATAACTTGTGTTTAAGTGAGGTGTTGAGCCACTAGTTTGTGCCCTGTGGATGAGGGTGGACATCCTGGAAGAGACCACACCCATCACAATAGAAATGTCTCATCATTGAATAAAGATGATCAGTGAGAAGAACTTTGGATTCATCTGGAAATATATATTTAAAAAAAAAAAAAACATGGCCCCAAGGGTAAACAGAGCCAACAGAGCCATGGGGTTTCCTTTAATTTGTCACCTGTTTATGTATTTATTTAAATATAAAGATTTTTTTGTAAGAGCTTTGCATTTTGGATAAATGTCACATAGATGAGGAGTAAGAAGCTTTCTTAATATTATCTTCAGAAACTAGAATAATTACAATAGTGATACTTATTCATAGTAATATATTTTACATTTACATTTATTCACTTAGCAGATGCTTTTATCCAAAGCG
Organism: Ameiurus melas; assembly: GCA_012411365.1. Lineage (NCBI taxonomy): Eukaryota > Metazoa > Chordata > Actinopteri > Siluriformes > Ictaluridae > Ameiurus > Ameiurus melas. Next base: position 19,071,381 of record CM022752.1, read on the forward strand.
ACTTACAAATGTTTATCATTGTCCTTATACACAGCATCCATTTTCACTCTTTCTGTGCTAGTTATGAACTTTTCATACTTGTCATGCTCTTTCCAGTCCACATTCAGACGTGCCGAGCTCTGATGGTCATATCTGTGCTGATGGGCTTCATTGGCATTATAGTGAGTGTAGTGGGCATGAAGTGCACCAGGGTGGGTGACAACAACCCTGCCACCAAGGGCAAGATCGCAGTGGCTGGAGGAGGCCTCTTCCTACTTGCAGGTACACACCCACACACATGCACACAGTGCCTTATAAAGAAAACACTGGTAACACGTTATTTGAAGGGTACCTACGTAGGGCCTTTATAACACGTTCAGACACGCTGTATGAATCTTTTATGGAGAATAACAATAGTAACAATTTTTTTTAATTAAATTGTAATTTATTCGTTTGTTTTTGCTAAGTTCACAATCATGACGCTTTGACACAATGACAAAAATATACATGTAGTGCTGCATAATGGTGTTATAAATGCACCACTTTCCCGCAACACGTTAGTTTAAGAGCATTAAAACCATTCATATAGCTGACATATGGGCTTCATAACTAAGTGAACTAATATTGGAATGATTCGAATCTCCTTCCACTTTCATGTAAAGACAAAGCAGTATACTTTATAATCATCTCACGTAAGCCTGACATAAAGACTTATAAAAAGATGAATGCAATACTTACAAATGTGTTATGAAGGTCCAATGTACGTATGAAGTGTTATGCAACAATTCCCCTATATATGGTTCTATATTATTTTATTGTGCAAGATACTGTAGCTCCTGAGGAATAACGCAAATAATACTAATATAGATCCTACAACTTACTTTCGGTCGCAGTAGTAAGCACGTTCTAGATTTGATCATTTCTGCGTTAGCTTGCTGTTTTTTATCAGGATTTGGGTCTGTATGTTTATGTCCTTGGCTAAGAGATAAAAAAAAGTAAACAGGAAGATGGGAGTTCAGGGGGATTTCTGAACATTCACAGCAAACACTCTCTGATTTCTATCTTTCTGTTAGGTTTGTGTACGCTGGTGTCTGTATCCTGGTACGCAACACAAGTCTCTGTTCACTTTTTCGATCCAAACACACCTTTGAATGCTAGGTAAGAAACTAATATTCATTCATTTTCTATAATTTGCATCCACAATTTATATCTGGGCAAAGAACACAAATAAGCAGGGGGTGCTCTTTTAGGAAAATAATCAATCACAAACAAGGTAGTGTGATGAAGCCATTAGTATGAATGGGTTAATATTACCAACCCAAAACTGACCCCCAAGTTTTTTATTCCTCTTATACCATGGCAAAATTCGAATGATTATATTATTCTAATATCTCACCAACTTAATAAGACAAACAAACAAACAAACAACAGAGAAACCCCGAAGTGTAAGCTCCTCTGTCCTGACAGCTTAAAGTTACAGCTTCACCTCTGACACTGGAGACTCCTTATGTAAATGTTACATGTAAAATTCACCATGTTGACGATGATGCAGGTTTGTTAATCTGTTTATGTCGAGCATCTGCTGAACAAGTCCCTCTGAATAAGCTGTTAATATAGTGTGTATATATAACGTATTATACATAAATTATCAGATTTATATATACCTGTGATTAATCAATGGCTTCTGACCAATCATTATTCAGAATTCAACAGCGCAGGTTATTAACATATTACAGGCTAGATCATTTAAAAACAAATCCTTAATTAAACACATTAAATTTCCATCTTAAAGCATATTATTATTATTATGGCAGTTTAAGTTTTCAACAAACTAATATGCTTGGAAGAGTAGGGGATTGTTTCCTAAATTGTCTGGCTTTTAAGTTTTCCGCGATTTAAATAAATCCAAAATGTCAATGTTACAAAGTATGTAGCTTCAGTTAAGTACAGCATAACATAATTTTCCTTTAAATGTTAAGAAATGTTAACCTCTGTTTCTTTGTTTCAGGTATGAATTTGGTTCCGCCCTGTTTATTGGATGGGCGGCGGCCTGCTTGACGATCCTGGGCGGCTCCTTCCTCTGCTGCTCCTGCGCTAATGAGGCCCGAGGAGGGCAGCAGTACTACCGGCAATCGCAACCCTCTACTGCCAGGGAGTACGTTTAATTAAAACACAACCACAACCACTTTAAAGCCTGAAAAATGTGTAAAAATGTAAAGAGGGGCGGGCGAAAGAGACAGAGCTCCTCCCCTTTGCCATGATTACACCTCTGTATCTGGAATAGTTTATTCCTTTTAGATTTACGCATTTGATATGCACGTTCTGCTTTCACACTATATACATACAGTACGCACAGTGTACATAAGCTTCTATAGCACTTACTTTTATTCATATAAAACAGTTTGTAGTCAATTTTGCATTTGTGTTCGCCAAAAGAAGGTAGAGTTCAATTATGACTCAGATTCCTTGGAAAATCTTTCAAAAAGTTGCACTCACTTTTTGAGAAATCACTTAAAGAAACTCAAAAAGTGAAAAAATCTAAAACAAAATAAATATATATATATATTTTCCAAATTTTCCATATTTGCACTGCTTTGATATTTTTTTTTTTCATCCTCACGTAGAACAGCGGTGTAATCTGGGAATAAGGGTTTATTCGCTATAAAAGATGAGTAGGGAACTTGTGATTTGGTGAAGAACAAGTAACAACTCTGGATATATAAGGAGAAGGGTAGTATTTATTGTGTTTTTTCTTTCTTGCCTGGCCTTGGGCTGCATGGTTGGAGCTCTGTTATCCAGCTCAGCATTTCCTCAAACCAACACAACTAAACTCACACTCCACTGACGAGACCAGACGTTATAAGCATTTCACTGTCTACTTATGAAGACGTTAGAGGATGTTCTAACACTTTCAAAAGAATTATGGCCATAGTGTATAATGACCTAAGAGTCAATTCAAATATTTATAATGCATTAATAAGGGAAAAAATGCAGTAACACTTTATATAAAGGCCATATGTATAATGACTTAGGATAGCATTCATGACATGTTATAATGTACTTGTAAAGCATTACACACCGCGATATAATTATTTTTAAACATGCATTACAGTTTGTTTTATTGCACTGTATACAATGCATCTATAAACTGTTATAAGAATGCATTATACGTAAGACTTATTGCAAATTATATCACTGTTATTGTAATTTTCTCATAATGCTTAATGCCCTTTTCATGTTATGAATGTGTTCATAGTTCATTAAACATACAGTATGGCCTTCATAGAAAATGTTACTGCTGTTATTAATGGCTATTTATGCACCTTTATAGAAAAGAAAACTCTACTTATGGGCTATTTTGTCAACACTTCCAATAAGTATTCTTAATGCATAATAAATACATACTGTATATAACATTGTTATATGTTAATTACATAATACTTATGCAATGTAATGCATGACATAAGGCAGTATAAGCACTCATAAGTAGCTATTGTTTTATGCACTACACTTTTTAAAGCATGAATATACAGTACGACTTCATTAAGTCAGGTTCATTAGCCCTTTATTACCTGGTGTAATACTATTGTGGTATATACTTGAGATAAGTAAATTTAGAGAAAACAAAGGTGTTGTAATGCATTTTCATTTTCATTAGCGTGTGTTATAGTGCATTAAATCATTAGTACACAGATATTATAATGTTTTATTCAAACTTATATTATTAAGTTGCATATTCATGGTTATGCGTATTACTATAGATACTTATGAGCATTCATACAGACTCATGACAGGCATTGTGTATGCACTACAATACATTTTAAATGCATTATGAATTTTGTATTCATTGAAAGGCTTACCGCTATTTAAAATCCATTATGTTTTATTTCAATCAGATGTTTCAATTGATGGAAAATCCTTCAAACTAATCACGAAGTGGTAGAAAGTGGAATGCTGAACTCTTGTCTCCAGAATGCAGATTTGCCTAATAAAAAAAATAACAAAATTCACTTTAATATTTATACTAATAAACCACAAGTCAAATTTAGGCGCACCAACTGAGATTTATGACATTAAAAAAAATTCATTTGAACGCTCAGTCATGAAATGTGACTGTGTACTTTGTCATAAAAAATATTTGCATCCCCTGTTGTTTCTGGGTCACTAAAGGACAGTTTTTATTTAAAAAAGACAAAAAGGCAGGTGTATCCTGCAGTCTTAGACATAATAAAAAAATGTTAATATTGAGGAATATATTTAAAAAAAAAGTCCCAACATAAAGTCACTGTGACTGACTCACACAAAAAACAACAACAAAAAAGCATGAGCCTACTCTACAAGAAGTGCGCAGTTTTCAAGATATTTACAGAAATAATAGTGTAACATCATCTGCATTTATTCTTTCTAATTCACAGTTTACCCTTGAGTAAATCAGAGCCCTGAATATCTTGTTCGAAAAAAAGTTTGCGGACACCTGACCATCACATGCGTTTGTTCTTGTTGAACATCCAATTCCAGATTTATTCCCACTTTTACTATTAGAATAAGCTCCACATTCTCTTCTGGGAAGGCGTTCCACTGGATTTTAGGGCGTGGCTGTGGGGATTTGTATTCATTCAGCTACAAGAGCATTAGTGTGGTTGAGTTCAGTTGCTGATGTTGGTTGAGGAGTCTTCATCCCAAATGTTTTCAGTGAGGTTTGGTGTCATTACTCTGTTGAGGTAGGTGCGATGTCATGCTGGAACAGATCTGTTGTCTCTTGGGTTAATGCTACAGCATATAAACACATTCTATACAATTGAGTGATTGAAACTTTTGGTGAAGAACTACATATAGGCATGATGGTCAGGTGTGCACAAACCTTTAACTATAGAGTGTTCATTGCCTGTTTAATTTTGTCTATAGGGGATGCAAACTTTCGCACTCAACTCTATAGAGAAACATTTCCCAAAGCTTCTCCATTATCTTTATACAGTATTCTATACAACATGACTTATTTGTCTTGTACCCAGCACTACCTGAACACGACATCGTCTTCTAGCAAAACACTGAAAACCCCTCTCAGTGCACTTTCTGAATTGATTGAAATTTGCATTCTGTAATACTATAAAAAAATTAAAATCCCTCAGGGCTTGTACATGATGTCAGAGTTACACACTAAGCAACGCTTTAATATCGTTTCTAACCCTTTCCATGTCGACCTACAGAACCTCAGCGTGTGAGTTAACACATTAACCCGAGTTTAAGAGCTGGTTGAATCGTAATCTAAAGCTGTTCTTCTCTGGCTGTCTTCTTCTCTTCCATAATTCAGGGCTGAGTTATTGAGTGAGACTAGTTTCCCTGACTGACCAAACCTCCCTGCCTTTACTCGAGGACTGGTCAAGCTCCGCTCTCTGTTTTTGTCCCTACTCTACTTCTACCTAGATTTCAAATATCGGATCTTTGTCTCTCTGCTATACGCCGTGTCACGTCTTCATTCTTTAAATCAGAACCCGATGAAGAAAAAATGTGGGTCGAAACCACACTTTTTTGTGTGTGTTGGCATGTGTGTGCATATGTGTGTTCATGTGTATTATCCTCTGTTCCTAAATCGTCTTTATAAATGTGCACACATTATTCTCTCTAACATTATTCACGCAACAAGTATGAATTTTTACTTGTAGTTTTTTTTTTTGCAAACTTAAATGTGTCTTTTTCTTTTAAATTGCAGAGCAAATGTTAAAAGTTCTCCACCAGACAAAGGGGAGCAGTTCTTGTAGTTTGGGAGAGGGCAACTCCGTTGGTCTCACGCTGGGTTAGATTTTGGCAACTGACATGACACTCTCTTGGTAATAAATAAATACAATTTAAAAAAGTTATGGTTTAAGATTTCTCTTCGGTTTAAAAAATCTCAATGTTAACAACAACAACAACAACAACAACAACAACAACAACAAAAATGATGAACTACTGTTATAAACCATCTATACTGTTTGCCATCTTGTACATGCTTCTGAATGCATTCTTCAATATAAAAAAATAAAAATACAAATAAACAAACATGACGTGATATTGTACTGTACAGGCCTAGTATTGCTTTATATGCCACTGAAAATAAAAAGAAATAAATCAACATGGAGTGAGCCAAACATAGAGATTGTGAAACTAAAAAGAAAAAAAAAAGGCAAAGTGTTTTTTGTTGTAATATTAGACCTCAGTTGTATCTTTCATGAGACTTGATTCAGGGTACGTTAACGATGCATTTGATCAGTTATGCAAGATATTGTGTAACATAATACTGTTATATTACCAAGCTTTCATTTACATTTGACTTTTTTCTTTCCTAATCACAACAGATGACTAACTCCCCCCCCAACACACACACACAAACAGACGATTTGTCCTCTTGTGTTAGATATTTTTTTTACTTAGATTTTATTTGTTTGCTCTCTCTTTTTAAACGCTTAGTGCACAAATGATTTGTAGAGCTGAATTTCAGATTCTTGACTTGCTCAGGAGTTCGGTTCAGCTCACACTGAGAGGCACTCGTCTCCTTTCTTTGATGATGGCTGTTTGTTCGCTTGTAATCACAAATCCTTTTGTTCTGGATGTTTTCCAGCCAACATGTCTCCTAATATTGAAGTATGTATCGTCTCAAATGAAGTATCTTCTGTTTTTTCTGGTTTTTTTTTCTGTTTTGAAATGGAATAAAAAAAATAAAAACATTCAAAGTGAATGGAACTTTAATGTTTTTATTTAGTATCTAGGATTCATTCTCACATTCAACTGCTTATACATCCAGGCAATTTCTTAACATGTCTAAATATTTGTATTAAAATAAAAAAACTTTCAACAACTGAGACATGAACTGAAGACGTTTCAAAGACATTTGATGAATGAACAGAAATGGAATAATGAGTAACTGAACAAAGCGGGGGTTGATATCAGAATATTCTTACTGTGAGATGTTACTCCACTCTTCCACCTAGGCATTTCTACCAAATTCTTGATCACATCTGGGGGACACATGGTTACATGTAATTTTCCACTGCAAGGCCGATCAGCTGTCCTTTCTGTCTCCCTGTAGCACAGTTTTATGCGTGTTATATTACAGACATTGCAGTTTATTGTTCTGGACACATCTGCAGTCCTCATGCCTCTCTGCAGCAGGTCTATGGCATGTTCGCGCAGGTGAGCAGGAAGCCTAGATATCTTTCTTCTGGTGTTTTTCAGAGTCAGTAGAAAAGGTCTCTTTAGTGCTCTAAGTTATTGTAACTGTGACCTTAATCACCTTCCGCCTGTAAACTGTTCGTGTCTTAAGGACTGTTCCACTGGTGCACGTGCAATAATTGTTTATGGTTCACTGAACAAGAATGAAAAACATCATTTAAACTCTTCCCGATAAACATCTGTAAAACTTATTGGGATTTTACAAAATGACCCTTAAAATACAGTCTCCTGAATTTGATTGGACTAATTTAGAGCATTGATGACAAAATCTCTCACAACAGATTTTTGTAGTTAAAAAGAATAAACAAACAAACAAACAAACAAACAAATAAATAAATACAAGAGTCTAATTTTAGTTATATAGACACATTGTAAGCATTTTAAAAGTTTTTTTTTATTTTATAAGAATTTTATTTCTTGAAAAAATACTTTAGACATTTAAATGTCTTTAAAAATGTTTTAAATAAAAAAAAAATATATATATATATATATATATATATATATATATATATATATATATATATATATATATATATATATATAATATCTTGCACAATAGTAATACTAACACTTATTATTTCATATTAAGCAAGTATATGCAAATAATAATAACAATCAGAATCACATGTGCACTATTATTATGATTATTATGATGATGATGATGATTATTAGGTCTTTGCATTGTCTTAACACCTGGTCTTCGTTCTGCGTCAATCTTTACACCCGAATCGTTTCCTCTGTTCATTATTACCGTCTCTTAATGTTTCCGCATGAGCGCCACTATCGTGTGAACCCCACGATGCCCTTCAGAAATGACAGGAAAAACCAAACTGACATCTCTTCCTGCATGGACTTGGCGAGAAATCAAAGTCATTAATCGGATTGTTCAGTGTGGGCTGGTAGTTAACGCTAGAGGCTTTCTCCAGAGAAAAACAGGATATGGGGTGTTTAATGCATGAGTCAGCAATAAGTCACTGCTTATGTTTTTGAGTTAGTGACCAAAAGGCTGGACGTTTAAATCCCGCAAGTGCCACAAAGCCTTTATTGGGCCCTTGGATTGCATTTGATAAAATGCCAAATATCAATGTAACAATGCTTTCTTTACTGAGTTCTTCCCTTTCAGCCCTCAGGCTAGGTAAGGAACAACATGCTGAAATGAAAAACCTTTCTTTAAAGCAATAAAAAAAGAAAAGGAAAGCAAGAAAGCAGATAAGGACGAAAAAAAAAGGTTTATTAAGAACCTATGAGTCTATCTTACTACAGTCATGTCATTCCTCTTTATCTTATCTGACCCTACCAGTGACTAATCTCAGCCTGAAAGTCACTATTTAAATTATTTGAATATCGCAATCATGAGTCACTACAACTTCAGGGTTAGTTTAGAGAAGTTGGCTTAGTGGTTAAGGGGCTGGGATGCTAATTGGAAGTTTGGGGGTTCAAGCTCCAGCTCAAACCCCAACGTCCTGACATGCTGGATATGTGAAGAAAGGTATTTCAGTGTAATGTATATGTGATCAATTAAGACTCATTATCTGTCATCAATGACACATATTTTAACTTTAAACAGTGGCCAAAAATTATTGTCCATAAAATTTGTAGCTGGTTAAATATCAACAGAACAGATCAAACTTGGGCTAAATGATGAATACGCTCATACTGCCAAGATGAAGACCAATAAATAACATGTGCATGATACATTATGTAATGATACATAAATGATGTGCTTATAATGAATGTTAAATAATGTAAACAAACAAACAAAAAAACCACACTTTGCGTAATGATGCTATAGGAAAATAATCAACAATGTGGTAGTGTGATGAAGCAGTGTTACTGTATCCACACAGATGTTGATTATTTTCCTATAACAGCTGCAGTAAACGTCACACCTATTAAAATGGTGCGAAACCGTTACTATGGAAACGATAACATATTAATACAAATGCACATTAATGCACATTAATACAAAAGCCTGATTTGGAGCTGCACCACTTCTGACCTATCGGAACTGCAAATTTATTTATTAGAAAGAAAAAAGGTTTTGAACGTAAACACAGTCATGTGTTGGGGTCTTGATCTTTAATAAGTATTCAAGAAATCCGTAACATGTTATAATGCATGCATACAATTGCTAACATTGTATATATATATATTGGAAGAGGACTCCAGTGGCAACCTGTGAGGTCCGGTTGAACTCCATGCCCAAGAGGGTTAAGGCAGTGCAGGAAAATAATGGTGGCCACACAAAATATTGACACTTTGGGTCCAATTTGGACATTTTCACTTAGTGGTGTACTCACTTTTGTTCCCAGTGTTTTAGACATTAATGGCTGTGTGTTGAGTTATTTTGAGGAGACTTAATGAGCAAATTTACACTGTTACACAAACTGTACACTCACTACTTTACATTGTAGCAAAGTGTAATTTCTTCAGAGTTGTCACATTAAAACATATAATCAAATATTTACAAAAATGTGAGGGATGTACTCACTTTTGTGAGATACTATATATATATATATATGTAGTGCCTTGTGAATGCATTATAACAGGTTATGGTTATAAATGTGGTCTTCGTAGAAGATAGCTCAATGTACTTTAGAATGATTATTCACTCGACTATTCACAAAATCCTCTGCAAATTCATTTCACTTATCCACAAGGGGGAAGCATTTCCCCACATATTTCACCTCAGCAATACACGACCTGCTGTGTGAGTAAATCAAACAAATCAAATGGATCATCTCCATGCCAAGGAAATGATAAAGCCTATATTCAGACCTGACTGATAGAAAAAGGATTTATGCCTCCTCTGAAACTGTCTCGTTTTTCATTCCACTGCTGGAATTTTATAATCGTAATGACATAAGAGTACACACACACACACACACACACACACACACACACACACACACACAGCACCTGCTTAGCTTGATAAATGAGAGAGATTTAACTATAATTAGGCATTTCAGATTTCCGATTTATCCTCATAAATATGATGAACAAACGTACCCTGTTGATGCTTCATAACTGCTCAAACAGCTGTGATCAACGCTGTTACAAAAATAGACAAAGGACAAACCTAAACAAGACATTTTCAACAAACTGAAAGAGCACATAAGGATGCGGAAGCTTCTAGTGTCTGCTGTATGATGCAGAGATATTTTCAACTGGTCTGAAGGAAATAAATGCACGTCTCGGTCAATTAGAATCTGTATAAAAGCATTACAACACTTTACTTAAAGTGCGTGTTCATAGGTCTGTGTTACTCCTACATAAGCCTTTCATAACACCTGGAACTTTTTAACTGAGAAAGAAACCAAAAATCTTTATAAAGGCAGTAATATCTTACTGAATAGTGGCATTCATAGAGCTACATTACACCTACTATACATAGGAGTTTCATAACAGCTGATATGAACCTCTAACCAGGTTGGTGTGGGAGATGCATGCCTCAATAAGTCAGGATTTGTGTAAAAGTGGTAGCGCTTTACTTATAGTGGGTGTTCATAGGGCTACATTACACATTCATAAGCTTTTCATGACAACTTATGTAAAACTATGTAACCAAGCTAATATAGAAAATGCATGCCTCAATATGACAGAATCTGTTTAAAAGTGGTAATGCTTTACTTAACATTGACGTTCATAGAGCTACAGTGGTGTGAAAAAGTGTTTGCCCCCTTCCTCATTTCCTGTTCCTTTGCATGTTTGTCACACTTAAGTGTTTCGGAACATCAAACCAATTTAAACAATAGTCAAGGACAACACAAGTAAACACAAAATGCAATTTGTAAATGAAGGTGTTTATTATTAAAGGTGAAAAAAAAATCCAAACCATCATGGCCCTGTGTGAAAAAGTGATTGCCCCCCTTGTTAAAACATACTATAACTGTGGTTGTCCACACCTGAGTTCAATTTCTCTAGCCACACCCAGGCCTGATTATTGCCATACCTGTTCACAATCAAGGCATCACTTAAATAGGAGCTGCTTGACACAGTAAGGTCCACCAGAAGATCCTTAAAAACTACACATCATGCCGAGACCCAAAGAAATTCAGGAACAATTGAGAAAGAAAGTAATTGAGATCTATCAGTCTGGAAAGGGTTATAAAGCCATTTCCAAAGCTTTGGGAATCCAGCAAAGCACAGTGAGAGCCATTATCCACAAATGGCGAAGACATGGAACAGTGGTGAACCTTCCCAGGAGTGGCCGGCCGCCCAAAATTACCCCAAGAGCGCAGCGACGACTCATCCAAGAGGTCACAAAAGACCCCACAACAACGTCCAAGGAACTGCAGGCCTCACTTGCCTCAGTTAAGGTCAGCATTCATGCCTCCACCATCAGGAAAAGACTGGGCAAAAATGGCCTGCATGGCAGAGTTCCAAGGAGAAAACCACTGCTGAGCAAAAAGAACATCAAAGCTCGTCTCAATTTCTCCACAACACATCTTGATGATCCCCAAGACTTTTGGGACAACATTCTGTGGACCTGATGAGACAAAAGTGGAACTCTTTGGAAGGTGTGTGTCCAAGTATATCTGGCGTAGAAGGAACACTGCATTTCATAAAAAGAACATTATACCAACAGTAAAATATGGTGGTGGTAGTGTGATGGTCTGGGGCTGTTTTGCTGCTTCAGGACCTGGAAGACTTGCCGTGATAAAAGGAACTATGAATTCTGCTGTCTACCAAGAGATCCTGAAGGAGAATGTCCGACCATCTGTTCGTGTACTCAAGCTGAAACGAACTTGGGTTCTGCAGCAGGACAATGATCCTAAACACACCAGCAAGTCCACCACCGAATGGCTGAAGAAAAACAAAATGAAGACTTTGGAGTGGCCTAGCCAAAGTCCTGACCTGAATCCTATTGAGATGTTGTGGTATGACCTTAAAAAGGCCGTTCATGCTCGAAAACCCTCTAATGTAACTGAATTAGGACAATTCTGCAAAGATGAGTGGGCCAAAATTCCTCCAGGACGCTGTAAAAGCCTCATTGCACGTTATCGCAAACGCTTGGTTGCAGTTGTTGCTGCTAAGGGTGGCCCAACCAGTTATTAGGTTTAGGGGGCAATCACTTTTTCACACAGGGCCATGATGGTTTGGATTTTTTTTCACCTTTAATAATAAACACCTTCATTTACAAATTGCATTTTGTGTTTACTTGTGTTGTCCTTGACTATTGTTTAAATTGGTTTGATGTTCCGAAACACTTAAGTGTGACAAACATGCAAAAGAACAGGAAATGAGGAAGGGGGCAAACACTTTTTCACACCACTGTACATTTCATCTTCATAAGCTTTTCATAACAACTGATATAAAACTACTATATAACCAAGCTGATGTATAAAATTCATGCCACAATATGTCTGGAATTGTACAAAAGCTGTAACATTTAACTTGGAGTGTGTGTTCATAGTGCTACAGTACATTACACCTACGTAGGCCCTTCATGACAACCGACATAAACCTATATTAATTATTTTTTTTTCATTTAGCTTCAAAGTTCTTCATGTCAATTGACATAATGTCAGAAATGCATGCCTTGATAAATCAGGATCCATATATAAGCAGTTGCTTTACACTGGTGTTCATAGAACTGCATTACACCAACTGTAAGCCCTTCATGACATTAACTTACATAAACTTATATAGTATAATAACTGATTCGACTGTTATTAACATAAAGTTGTGTTATGACACTTTCCAGGCTGTTGGAACGTTATGACAGCTCATTGTAATTCAGGTATTATAGAGTCACATAACGGTGATGAAGCATTTGGCGAATGAGCTAAATTAGAAAAGTGAACAAAGGTGATATAAAGGTGACATAAAGAACACCTGAACATCATTACTAGTGAATGAAACAACACAACTGATACGTCTTTGTGTAAGAGGCTGTCGGGATGTTTACCCCAAAGACCTCATTATTGGAAAAAACCTCAAAGTAAAGCACTTCTGTATTATTTTTTGGATTAACTTTTTATTCACTGCAACAGTAAAATAATGATACATTTCAGGCATTTTGTTACAGTTTGGGACTGTTTAAAATTATAAACAAATAGTGCAAACCTCTAACCTGGATAAATCAAATAAAATGAACGCAAAAGGTCCAAGGTGAGATACAATGTGTCTATAAGGCTATAAAATATAAACATTTAAATGATAAACTATTGGAATTGTGGTTTCAAATCTGGTTGATGAGCCACCTGAATACGTCACCTCTGCTAACTGAAAGCTAAGGGTGACGTCTATACCACCATTATACATGCACGCCTCATATTTTCTTATCCTCAGGCTTCCTTGACGCATCAGAGACCCCCAGATGATCCCAGTTACATGTTACGAGTTAACATTCTCCAGACTGAAAATAAAATGCTGAACCTGCAGAGTAGACACCCCCCCAACCGTCCCCCTTTCCTTTTTTCTTTTCCATACATTTTCCAGGATGAGGATGATGTTGTGCTGAGAGTTTGTCACACTCTTGCTTTCAAATCCTCGCTCTTCTGGATTCCAAAAAATGCTTAAACTGGTGGTGTAAAAAAAAAGAAAAAAAAGAAAAAAAAAGAAAGAATCCCACCAAGCACTTCAAACAGCATCGGGTGAAGTAGAAAACAAGGCAGACAGCCGTACTAGCTGCCAGGCTTCAGCTCTCTCTTCATCATACATGAGTCATCGGAGGGTAGGAGGCTCATTTCGAGCGCCAGGGAAGGCTGTGCTATGCCATGTCGGGGGAAATGGGTCAGTGAAGGCTTATAGCACAGATCCCGCAGTGCATAATGCAGATACTTCACACCATGTTTCGTGTTAATACAGTCACAGGCTAAGCATGATTCCAGCTTAATTGGGAGAAACGAGTAACACTTTATTTGAAGGGTACCTGAATTGAATTGAAGACCTTCATAACATTGAAAAGTTGCTGATGTTATTGATGGCATTATAACACAGGCTCTGCAATAGTTATTATGCATTATAGCAAATACAGTGTATATATCCTATGACATATATGAAAGGGTTCATAGACTAATAATGCTTCATGATGATCATGCAATGATCATTCCAGGTTATTACAGCTTATAACATTCGCTCATAGAAACACTGTAGACACTAATGCGGAATTGAAATTGTGTTTATCCCATCACATGCAGAAAGGTTTCACAGACCAATAATGCTTTATTATTTAACCTGATTCTTTCAGGTTACATAACACATTTTAATAACTAAAAGCTATATACATTTGCTCATAGAAACATTATAGACTCTAATGCTCACAGGCGCTCTGCTTTAGTTATAATGCATTATAGAAAAGAAATTACAGAATGTTTATCCTTTCATGTTCAGAAAGGCTTCATAGACCCGCAATGCTTTAAAAAGATTATATAACCTGATCATTTCACGTTACATAACATGTTATAATAACTTATAACCTCTGTTCATAGAAACAGTGTAGATACTTTATACCAAGGATACTGCACATGTATATACAAACAGAACTCTAACATATCCAATTCCAGACTACTGGGACTACGGCTGCTCCGAAGGCCATACAGACTTCATGTACATCCATACATGTACATATTTCACACTGTCTGTTGTTATCCAGATGATGATGGGTTCCCTTCTGAGTCGGGTTCCTCTCAAGGTTTCTTCCTTAAAACATCTTAGGGAGTTTTTCCTTGCCACCGTCGCCACTCAGTGGCTTGCTCAGTTGGGATAAATTCACACATTTAATATCTGTATACCGTGTTTATATTTCTGTAAAGCTGCTTTGAGACAATGTCTGTTGTAAAAAGCGCTATACAAATAAAATTGAATTGAATTGAATAGCATATGTATATACACACATACACTATTTTATTATTTCTATTGTCTTATTATCTTACATTAATGCTGAATAGCATTATAATGCAGGCTCTGCTACAGTTATCATGCATTACAGCCAACCAAATTGTCTTTTTTGTATGTAACACATATAATAAAGGATTATGCCTGGTGTTTAGGAAAAATTCAATGAAATTATCCAATTCCGGCCAGGCCTTTCAGTTGTGGAGCAGGTCATAAAGGAAGGTCATGGTGAAACAGGTTCTTTATTAGTCTTGCAGCCTGTAAATCAGGAAGATGTTGAAGAAACCACTGTCACCTTGCAGTACCTTGTCAAGGAAGTCTCACTGTTTCACTCCCACACCTCCATACTGGTGTTAAAACAAGAAAGTTTTATATATATATATATATATATAAACCAATATATTTATATATATATATATATATATATATATATATATATATATATATATATATATATATATATATATATATATATATATATATAAACCATATATATATATATATAAACCATATATTTATATATATATATTTATATATATATATATATATATATATATATATATATATATATATATATATATATATATATAAAAACCAGGTCCTTGAGAGCAAGCCCAGGTCTCACCATGACAGCAAGGAAATGTATTTGCTTGAATACTGCTGGACATACAGAGTGAAAAAACAGTTGGTCCACCAACAACTAGAAGAAGTGCCTGGGGAGACACTATAGAAAGGCAAACAGCTAGACTCACGTCTTGGCATCTATGTACTATTAGTTTTCTAATGCGGTGAGGCAAAGCTCCCTGGTGACAGACAATAGTGAGATTACTGTACGCATCATTGTGGTATACAGGTGTAGAAGTGTAAAGACAAACAGCACTAGTGTGTTGAAAAGATGTTCAGTATGAACACAATTAGTAAGATGGTTGAGTTTTTTTTTTTGCATGGAATATATAGCATAGTAAATGCAGAAAATGTCATTGACTAGCATCTAGCCATATTGCATTTATATACTAGTTTCAGTCAATAATGTGGGCAATTGATCTCATCAGTCAATACCATTCAAAATAAATAAATAAATCTATGATCTTTAGGAAACTGGGGTGATGCACCTCCCTGTTGTACTTATATTGTCCAACGTGACTTATATTGCAATATTACAAATATTTCCGAGGGGTGAATGTGTTCAGGTAGTGCTATTGAGTGAATGAAATGTAAACTTAAATTGAACTCAAGGGAAAGGGTAATGGAATAAGGATATTCTACTTAAAATTATTTACTTAATTTTTTAAAATCAATATTTTACTATAAATATTTAATTTAGGTAAATATCAGATTATCATTGAAAATATTTTTTTTTTGTAAAGGTGAATACTTAAGAAAGACCTAATCATATTCTCCAGAAGTTTCAACAAGAGTTAATTGATATTTAATTGGTTTAGAAAAAAAATCAGGATAAAAATCAAGGGACAAAAGTGGCAACATGCAGAAAATCTCAGCAACAGCAAATAACCTGAGAAAAGCAGTGAAGAACTGAAGATTTATTTCCATTCCGAACAACAATAACAACAACAACAAAAAAACCAACCCCCGATCTATAATATTGACATGGACGCGTCTAAGACTACCCGTGAAGACAAAAATAAACCAGCATGACCTCTGAGAAGAGCAACGAGCTGCAACCGTGTGTACGCCTCGAAAACAAAAAGGCAGAGTTAGCCGAGAGTTTGCTAAAAAATGCATTAAAAAGCCGGAAGACTTCCCGCAGAGTTCTGGGAGAGATGAGATAAAGATTAAGCTGTAATAGAGTGATGAAATGAGGAAAGTTTGAGGGAGGGGGAAAAAAAGAGCAACCCATGCTGCAAAGCACGCCATTTAATTTGCATGCATGACTTCCAGTTGAACTGAATTGCTCGTCTTTGATCATATGATGATGTGACAGCCGAGAGCAGCAGCATGACGAATGCTGAAGTGTAAAGACATGCAATCTTAACAGCTTCGATCCGACAAAATGCTTCAAAGGTTATAATGTAATGCTTTGCTGTGTAGCAGGACAACAAGCATGTGCAATCATCTTCATTAAGGAATTTAAGAAAACATCAATCGTCAACGAACAACAATCACGTTAATAAACTGTCATATATATATATATATATATATCTATCTATCTATCTATCTATCTATCTATCTATCTGTCTATCTATCTATCTATCTATCTATCTATCTATCTATCTATATATATATATATATATATATTCCAACGTTTCATTTAGCTCTTTAATAAGTAACAGGGTTGAGTTTTTGTTTTCAGTAAAGAATTAGCGAATGCACAAAACATTTAACCCTTTCTCGCAGTACACTGGCGTTTTGTCTCGCTGGCAGAACAGGAATCGGGACAAATGAATTATTTTATTACCGCTAGTCTTCTATAAGATCGTTCAGGACACTGTTGGGTTTCTGTGTGTAGAGTATCATGACTCTGTGTTTAGCTGCTGCTGAGCAGGGCGATGGGAAAGTGGAGGAGTGTGAGCATCCTGCTGGGCAAACAATTCACAGGTCTCCACTATAACACGGGTACAGAGATAAAACCAACAGCACAACTAAAGCTTTTTTGAGAGTAAAACACTGTATACAACTGCAACAATAATATTATAACGTTTAAACTGAGTGGATGGGTAAAAAAATAAAAATACAATAAAAACTGTGAATGCTTAAAGCCCTGAGTGTCTATTTTGTCACGATTCTGGGAAATCTGGACTCCATTTCCCATCAGCCACTGCACTGCACCACATGACCACATGCACCACAACTGCACCTGATTCACGTTTTTGTTAATGAGCACTCATGTGTATATACAGTGCCTTGCGAAAGTATTTGGCCCCCTTTAACTTTTCAACCTTTTGCCACATTTCAGGCTTCAAACATAAAGATATAAAATTTGAATTTTTTGTGAAGAATCACCAACAAGTGGGACACAATTGTGAAGTTGAACGAAATCTATTGGATATTTTAAACTTTTTTAGCAAATAAAAAACTGAAAAGTGGTGCGTGCAAAATTATTCGGCTCCTTTACTTTCAGTGCAGCAAACTCACTCCAGAAGTTCAGCGAGGATCTCTGAATGATCCAATGTTGTCCTAAATCACTGATGGTGATAAATAGAATCCACCTGTGTGTAATCAAGTCTCTGTATAAATGCACCTGCTCTGTGATAGTCTCAGGGTTCTGTTGAAAGCGCAGAGAGCATCATGAAGACCAAGGAACACACCAGGCAGGTCCGTAATACTGTTGTGGAGAAGTTTAAAGCCAGATTTGGATGCAAAAAGATTTTCCAAGCTTTAAACATCCCAAGGAGCACTGTGCAAGCGATCATTTTGAAATGGAAGGAGTATCAGACCACTGCAAATCTACCAAGACCTGGCCGTCCCTCTAAACTTTCAGCTCAGACAAGGAGAAGACTGATCAGAGATGCAGCCAAGAGGCCCGTGATCACTCTGGATGAACTGCAGAGAACTACAGCTGAGGTGGGAGAGTCTGTCCATAGGACAACAATCAGTCGTACACTGCACAAATCTGGCCTTTATGGAAGAGTGGCAAGAAGAAAGCCATTCCTCAACGTTTGGTGTGACGTTTGGTGTGTCTCCCAGGTGGCTTGTGACAAACTTTAGATGAGACTTTTTATGGATATCTTTTGAGAAATTACTTTCTTTTTGCCACTTTTCCATAAAATTTCCAATTTCAAAATGATCAATATCAGAAATATTGATGGTCAAAAAATGGTCAATATCAGAAATAACTGAAAGCAAACACAAAGATTGAGAGAACATACTTTTCTTCTTCACATGATCATGAATCCTTGATTTAATCTTGTAATATTTGGAATATTTGGAATATTTCATAGGTGTGAATGTGTTCAGGTTGAGCGAATTAATTCAAATAAATGTGTTTTTATAACCTGTTGAGTAAAAAAAACCATGAAAGTCACACTTTTTAGTGCAATTTTTCTGGTGACCTTGACGTTTTTTTCCCCTTCACAGGCAGGGTATGGATTGGAGTGAGAGCTTTCTTGCACTATTGATCTCTCCCTGTGCTTCTATAGAGCTAAAGCTCACTACAATCTCAGCACGTAGTATTTCTTTACACGCAGCTGGAGGTGGACTCTGCCTGCAGAAAGCCACAGCACAAGTGGAGGCCCCCATTACCCAGAATCCTATTAGTGAACATAAGCCATAGAAATCAAAAGTACTGTTAGTGGTTTATGTGGAATCGATGGTGTTAAAAAATGCGCAACTACAAGACACAGAAAGGGCGGAAAATTGTAAAGTATAGAAATAATCGAACGGGATAAGTCTATGGGATAGCAGAGGTGTAGCTAGGGGAGTGGATTTTTGACGTTTAAAGCCCCACCCAGAAATATTCTTCAGTTCCAATTGTTTATTTTAGTAATTTTATTTGCTGCAGTGAGAAACAGGATTAACCAATCGGAATCTTGAATTTTCCATTACTTCTTGAAAACCAGCTAGCTCAGGCCATTGAAGTAGGTTTACTGCAGGAGAAAAAGATGGGTGGATCTAGTTTTATAAGATAAGACGTCAAAAACAAAATCAGCCAAACCTGACTTTTACCATGGGATATAACAGAAATGTTACAAATATGTAAATTCAGACCGGATATACAGTACTGTGTATTAGTGATGTGATTAGGGACGGACCCAAAACATACCACGAGAGCTATCCAAGAGCTTCTTAAGGCAAAGAAATTAAATGTACTTAATTGTCTGATGAACTCAACCCAGTTGAGCTGAAGACCCACAGACAAGCAGCAACTGAAGGTAGCTGCAGTAAAGGCCTGGAAAAGCATCTCAAGGGAGGAAACTCAGTATTTGGTGATGTTCATGGGTTCCAGACTTCAGGCAGTCATTGACTGCAAATGATTTGCATCTGAATATTAAGAAAAATACTAATATTTATGATTATGTTAGTGTGTCCAATTACTTTTGAGCCTGTGAAAATAGAGGGTCTCCATTTTGAAGTAAAGCTGGATGTCTGCACTTCAATCACATCTTGATGCTGAAAATTGTATCACTGTCCAAATACCTATGGACCTGATGTAGATATAGATAAAAAAAAAAATAATGTAAACAACCTTATTAATATTCTTCTTCTTCTTCTTCTTCTTCTTCTTCTTCTTCTTCTTATTATTATTATTAATAATAATAATAATAAAACATTTACAAAGTGACTGTAAGAATTTGATTTGATGTGTTATATAATGTATAATAAAATAAAAATATATATAATTATTTACAAAATACATATATTGTCATAAGATTCCTTTAAAAAATTGTGTTATTAAAATATTAAAAAAGATCATCAAATAGATTAAATCGATAGACAAGTAATGGAATAGATTACAAAATAAATAAATCATGATATGATATTTATGTATGTGACCTAGGATCATTTCTACAGGTCATTTTTATATTTTACAAGTTAAAATACAGCATCTGTTAAAAAAACAAACAAAGACTGATGCGACTAATTTGGCCGAGATACTTCAGTAATAAGCACATCACACCTCCACATGTAATACTAATCCAGTCAGAATAAAGGCTGAATAAATTATATATTATTCTCATCTTCCAAACCACAATCTGACCTTTTCTCTGAAACCGCTGTTGCTTGATTCTCGAGCAGAACTGCACAGATTAAACAAGTACTCTTTTGAAGAACCTCTAATTCCACACAGCTTCCACCACTGAATCGAATCGCTCCTGCGCCTCTGGCCTTTGCAGGAAGACTGGGCACGGCTGGGTCACGGTTAAACGGTGGGAAGAGGAGAACAAGAACAAGACAGATGAAGAAGCTCCACTTGTACGTACCCTGCTCTGTCTACAGCATCTCCTGATGAATAAACAATTTAAGCGGCACTAGTGTTGCCCCTCTCTTCACTTAATTACATTTTTCACTAGTCAAACAAGACGCCAATGCAATCAGTCAGACAGGGACCAGTGGGGGAACAAAGGAGAGCGAAATATTTATAGTGCTCCTGGTGCCGTGCTGCGTTCCACACAGCTCTGCCTGTTTATCCGCGCAATTAAACTGTCATTA
This sequence comes from Ameiurus melas, assembly GCA_012411365.1. NCBI lineage: Eukaryota > Metazoa > Chordata > Actinopteri > Siluriformes > Ictaluridae > Ameiurus > Ameiurus melas. Next base: position 19,092,519 of record CM022752.1, read on the forward strand.
TGTCTGACGAAAGATAAAACAATGCCATTACACTCGCGGAATGCCGAATTATTCTGGGCCGAATTTAAATTAGCCGTGTGTAATGCATAGACAAAAACAGGTACATTAGTGGGGAATTCAATAGAGTCAACCCATGTACTTATTAATTTCGCTTTTGCTTGTTAATAGATTGTTTTTGTTGTTATTAAAAATGTTATAAAAACTCCGGTGTACAGGCATAAAACATTAGACAGGAAAATAGAGTGTATATATAGTGTTTTTTTGTTTGCTTTTTTTTTTACTTTAACTGTAACACACTTGTCAGTGATGTCACTGTTATTAATAATAATAACAACAACAGTGATCATATTATTATTAGTAGTACTATTTTTACAGTATTTATAAGAATTACATTTATTTATGTACACATGCACTATCATTTTGTCTATAGCATATGCATTATTTCAGCTAAGTGTCTCAAATAATAATCTACAGTTGGAGAAATGCTACCTGAGAAATTTTAAACTAGAGTCTAGGGTTATATTAATATCCCTTATTAAGGTTAAATTTTAACAACAACAGCAACAAAAAACACACTAAGTGCAACAACATCATCCTGAGCAGAAGTATTATCGTTTTGAGAATTTCTGAAAATACACAGCTTTCACGCGGTTTCATATTTTGTGTAATTGTGCCGATAAATTTGGAAAAAGCAATGAAAAAATGTAACGTGTAAACAAAAGACGGCCTAGAACTGAACCTTGAAGAATGCCACGCTGCTTGTTTTAAGCATAGAACTGCCGTTAATGCTTAGGAAAATTGTAACACTCTGAGAAATGTGATCTAAATCATGCAAGGACGAGTCTATCTGACCTGACTTGAATCAAAAAAACAAAACAAACAAACAAAGTGAAAAAAAAAAAGACGGAATTTTAGCTCTGTTGGGGTGAAATGTTTCCTTCCTGTAACTGTGACTCTGAAAGCTGCTGGAAATGAAAGAAAGACTATACAGACACTTCGGTGTCCAATCTAAATGACACGTGATTGGTTACAGAAAAGGGGTAGGGGGATCATGTGGTGTCACTGTCAGCGAAACCCGCAACCTCTGTAACCATGTCTGCCATTTAAATGTCAAACCGTGCACCCGCTTTTGGAGAGCCATCACCTCGTCATCTCTCTTTTTGCATTTATGAGAGTTAAGAGTAACTGTCATGTGAAAAAAAAGAAAAAAAGGAGCCTGTGGGGACAAACAGAGTGACACCATGCGGGACATCTTCGCCGATATTCCCACTGCGTATAAACTCCAGTTCCATGCTAATTCAGAGCAATTAGTGCAGGTTCCCCACACGGTTATTCAATTTCAGACAAGGCGAGTGGGCTGATGAATATGAAAACCAGTGAAAGATTGCCACTTAGGAGTCTGATTGATGCTTGGCCTTTTTAAGTGCACTTCACAAAGAATGTGCCATTGTATTAAACCATCTTTCCAAGACACTCATTTATCTGTTTTTATGTACTGTGTCGAAATCACATCCAGCTCTTTTGTCTTAGACTACTGCTGGGATTACTATTAATACCATATATGAGCATACCAAACAAAATGAGGGACTTGAATCAGCGACGCAAGGTGAAAAACAAAAACTACAAACCTGAGCTGTGAACAAGAATACGCACGAGACGTGCAGACTATAGCGACAACTTGGCACACACCACAACAAATGACAAACGCGTGAGATGACAACGAGACATGCAGAACTTAAACAATGACAGGTGAAACAGGAAACAGGTGTGAGCGATCAGTGAGGCATGTGACTTGGCCATGTGATGCGCTGCGGCTCTAACGTGACGTTGTTTACAAAAGTAAAGCATAGTAAAGTTTTCTTAAGTGTTTAATTTCTTACATATTAACATATTTAGCCGAAAGTACTCGTCATTACCATATAATTACCTTTTAAACAGCTGGTACGTATAAAAAATGCTATCGGAAAAAAAAGGAAAGTTTTTTACGCATATTCAGAGGTCAAGCTTGAGTGATGTAACAAGCTTCAGTTCTTCATATTTGTGCAGACGAGCTAGGTTTATCTCATCCCCAAATCCATTACAGCAGAATATGACTCCAGCGTGTAGTTCATTAAAGCAGGGCTTTGAGGAACATGCCTTGAAAGTGATGTATCGTGCCTCTCTCCGAATGACGTCCCATACATCATTTTTATTGCGCCGTTTTTCCCCCCATTCTTACATCTCTCTGCTCTCTGGCACTCGCTGCGTCAAATAATAAACTTCCCTCCTGTTACGACTATAACTCTCCAAGATAAATATGACGTCTCCGGGTTTGAAAAGAACTTTCCCCGGCTTGTAAGCTGTCCTGGGGAAAGTCGAGACAGACGGACCGCGGCGTGCCCGAACCGCAACGCAGGTGATGCAAGTGAAACCCGGAGGCATATTCTTGAAAAAGTGCAGGGAAGTGATTAGAGGTTTCTATTCCTGCATCAGGGCTGAAAGGTGAGGAACGGAAGTTGGGCATTGAGGAGCGCACTTACGAGCTAATCGATTTCGGTTAGGTAACACTGGCTTAGATCACCATGCAAGTGCGGTCCAGCTGGCCAGAAATCTCTGTTCGTCTTCCAGAATCTGTTTGGCGAGTGAAATCTACTACCGTTTCCTCCAGCAGTGTTGCATCTTTGTTTATCCTTCTCTTCATGAAAGGAATTAAAAATACCAGCTGGAATAAATAACTGTAATCGTTGTCAAGTGGGAGGAGGCGTTAATGTGGTCTGTTTGTGGCTGTGTAATTTTGGAAGCAGGCGTCGTGTCCGTGTGATACCCTGGTAGCTTTGGATCACATGACCTACTCGACTGCTACATACCAATTAACTTGTCTCCTTCCTGCTTCGATAGACCTCTGTGCTTCATGTTCTCTTTTCTCTTCTTTATTTATTTGGAGATTTGTACCTTATCTAAGTATGGCTGATTACCTCTAAGGTAGGGAGTTTGAATCCTGCGTTTGACCTGTGTGTGTGGAGCTTGCATGTTCTGGGTCCTCTGGTCTCCTCCCCCAAGTCCAAAGCCATGCACTGTAGTCTGATTGGAATTTCCAGATTGTTCATAGAGTGCGATTGTGCCGTGCAATGGATTGGCACCTTGTCCATGATGTCCCACTTCTTCTGTCCTGAGTGGCCCCTGGAATAGGCTCCAGCCTCCACTGCGACCCTGTATAGCATAATCAGTATTGATGGATGTTCTCAACGATCTCAATACAAATCTCAACGATCATGTCCATCATATTATCTAATACCAGTCCCTCCAGGACTGTGTGATTTTGCGAAATCATGCAAATTTGCAGTATTTTTGCAAGAATTTTTTTTTTCTGCTGATTTGGGCCAAGATGCGTCATGTGACATCATCACAATGCGCATTCACCCCAAAGCCCCCTTTGATTCATGTGCGGCGAACATTAGTACAGCTGAAAGGTCTCATTTACCAACAAACATCACTCTGAAAGAGCGCGCTAAACAATTTTGTGCAATCGCGAGTAGTTTTTTGCAAAAAACAACAACAACTTGTGTACAGACTATAATACGTATCAAGACGCGTATCGTATCATCTTAAAGCATATTGTACCATCTATTCATTTTCGGAACAAATTCAAAGTTTTTGTTTAAGTATTCAGATACCTTTCTAGCAAACTTTATTTTGGAGAGCTATGAGAGCTTTTCTCCACAGTAATCTTAGCTTTTGTTGAGTGCTGTGTTTATGGCAGACTCCAAAACACAGACATTATCAGTTGCAAGAGAAGTTTGCAGATTCATAGCTGTCACCCTGGAGTGCTTTGTCACTTGCTGGAGAATTGAAGAAGAATAGCAACAGTGCTGACATGCTTTCATTTATAAACTATTGACCCGATGCGACTGACAATTCCCGAGTCTTTTGAAATCTTCTTAACACTTTCCAATCTTTAAACAACTTTTCCTTTGAGGTGTGTGAATTCTCTTCATTAGGCCTTAATGCACTTGGCAGAAAAGTTCTCATAGATGTTATATTGACTAATTTGATGGGCTAAAATGTATTTAAAATTGATGATGCAGATTCATTTTATATAACAGTGACTTTGTAGTCATTTGTTTGTATTACTGCACTAATACGCTCTACTGTACGTAACACAATGACGGTTTCAGTATGGTTTCTGCATTAGTGGAAGGAGTCTCCACTGTCATCGTTTTGTAACTGTCATAGGTAAAGGGTTAGGGGTTGGGGTTAGGGGTTGGTGTTATGGTTAGAGGTTATGGTTAAGGTTAGGGTTAGGGGTTGGTTCATTTGACATTCTCAGAGGAGTTTTGCGAACATTGGTAACTTGACAAACGACTGTCCCATATAAACTGACAACATTAAATGTATCTATAAATGGATAAAAACATGTTTTATTTGTTAGTAAATACAAAGTGTAACTATTGGAACATTCCAGTGGCATTAGAGGAATAAAACACTTGAATATTTGATATAATAGGAATAGAATGGACTTCAGGGTGGTAGCAGTCACTCAGCTTCGTCACTTCACCTCATCATTGATTATTTTCCTGTAACAGAATATCCAGAAGTGTTTTATTTCTCTTACACCATAGCAATTTGTCAATTATTATAATTTTTTACTTGTTTATAGTTATAGTTAATGTTGTGGAACACCCGTGAAAAAAGTTATCACAGACACACACACACACACACACACACACACACACACACACACACACACACACACACACACACACACACACACACACACACACACACACACACACACAGAATACTGCACAGCTTTCAAGGCATGTTTTCCTAGGTGATATTTGGGCTCTTAAAGCAATTAGTGAGCTTGCTAAAGCCAGCTGAGGCATTGATTGTGGCTATTTATAACAGTGACAGGAGCTCAGTGAGCCGACAGCGCTGCCATCCTCAGTTGCCGATGGGAGGTCAAGACAGCATCCTTATCACAATTAATAGAGGAGTGTAGGGTTCCACTGACTAATCGGGCTGTTTAAACAGAATGGACAGAAACTTCAATGAATACGACATATGGGTCTTTAAAATTCAGTATAAAGACAACGATATCTGGTGACTCGTGAGCGTATTGTGAATCGAACTGCATGGTTATTATGACCTGCCAAAATAATCTACTGTGATGAAACATTCCTCATAAACCAGAAAAAGTGTAGGGCAGTATGGCATTTTAAATGTAATTGTGACAAGGCTGGGGTTGAGCAGCGAGTGACAAAATGGATGACGGTCTGGTTCGCTCAAGGGAATGTTATTGCTCGATTGTGCATTAGAGCCGTTTACATATCAGCTGCATGTGTGTTTCCTTGCAGGCCCTGCGATTTGTTTTGCATCCTCTTACAACCAGAAACCTAATTACATCGTCGCACAATCAAGAAAAGACGCTTTGTAATGCGATTTGTCGGAATATTGAACTTTGACCTCAGCCTCTGTGTTTTCCTCAAACACAGGTGTGAAGCTGCAGGCTTTTCTATGCCTGGGAACTCTGCGTCTCTGTTCTGCCTTCGACTTTCTCAAATAGATCAAACAAGCCCTGTGTAACAAAGAGCAGCCCTGTGCAGAAAAAGGGCACTCTGAGAAAATAAAAAGAAGTATATTTCTCATTTTTACAACGGATATCAGTCAATACTCCCAACGCACCGGCTAAGCCTCTCTCCCAGGGCAGCAAAAATGGTCTCAAACATGTTAAAACAATAGAGGCCACTGATTTGCCTGCAGATTCTTGAAGGATTAACTTGCACGCCGAGATACCAGGGCACTGAGATGGGGGGTGGGGTGGGGTATTTCAATCGATTCTCAGGTCAGCAGGCATGTCGGCTACGCACAAGAGAGCCATTATGATTGTTACCTGTCTGCTCGTACACCAGGTCTCGGTTCAAAGGGACTGGAGATGGACTTTCTATGGCTGCTGAAGCACAGTCACCCAACACCACTGTGAACACTGTGCAGGTTTTGGTGATCAGCAGGTGCAGGATATAGAAGGGCCAAAAATTAAAGGTTAAATGTTAATTAGTTGACTGATAAGGTAAATAAATACATACAGTATGTAAGCGCTAAAAAGATAAAAGATTCCAGATCTCATCAGCTAATTCCCAAAACCCTCATGGGATAATTCCAAAATATGGATTCCTAAACACTATGTGTTGAAGTTGAACGAAGTTGATTGTTTTCCTATAACAGTATACCCCAAATTATTATTCCTCCTACATAACTGCAATTTTGCAAATGATGCTGTTTGAATAATGAAATAATGATTGACGTTATACTTTTGATCAGTTTAGTATTACAGAATTGCTTGATCTTACTCACATTAGAGCACCTTCACTCACCTGCTTTGGTTTTTTTCTGTCTCTTGATGACAAAACAAACGCAGCTTCTCATGTTACTAAGAAGCATAACCTCATCTGTCTCGAAGATGTTAGAAAACATAAAGTTACAGATTTACCAGCTTTAAATGTTAAATGAAAAAATCTCCTTACAGTAAACTTTGTGGAATCTGTTTAAGTAGCGTTTTCACCATACAATTCCAAATGATTTAGTTACACAAGCAATAACATACTCTATTAGAAAGAACTGACCAATCAGAATCGAGAAATCAGCAGCGATATGGTATGAAACCAAATAACTCATCACATGAATTTCTTTGACATTTGACCTACAAAATATGGTGGACGAGTGTAATGTTGGTGATGCATCTAAGAACTTAAAAGTTAAGCACTAATCAATGTTTTGTTAAAGCACACCTATTATGGTTTTGAAACATGACTAATTTTGTTTTAAAACAGTCAAACAATAGATTTTCATGCATCCGAGGTCAAAAAACACTTTAACGTGCATATAATTTAAACTGCAGCGTTACCTTTTTTCGCCCAGTGTCACAAACAACTCGTTAAATGATCCGTTCTAAAGGATTCGTTCTAAACTCCTCCTTTCACAGAGCATATTCTGCTCTGATTAGCCAGATCTCCAGTCTGTTGTGATTGGTCTACCGCGGTCAACATGTTTCAGAAAGGAAACGTCCACTACCATAACGAGTTTCAGCTCTGTCTGTCAGCGAGCAGCAGAAAAAGACCAGAGGTGGGGCTTTTTGTTATGAACCTACGTAGGTTAGTACAGGAAGTAAGAGTGGAATCACTAATAATACGTTTCAGCTGTTCAGAATCGGTTCCTACTTTTGGGAGTCTATAACTCCATTTGCCTTGTGTGTTGATTTTTGAAACTTTGCAGAAGTTTTTACATTCACAAACAGCAACGTATATAACACATTACATGGAAAGGAATATTTGAAAAAATTTTTTTTACATATAAGAACATGTAACAAGAAGTTTGTTTAACTGCGTAACTAGACAAGAGCATTCTGTTACATTACATGACGTCCCAGTACTTGCATACTCTTTTTTACTCTGGACACTCAAAAGTATGTACTTTTTCTTCACAAAATTGAATTGGGATGCAGCATTTGTGATATGCTAGAGCAAGGGTCTTCAATCTTATCCGCAAAGAGCCGGTGTGGCTGCAGGCTTTCATTACAGCCAAATTGGAGGCACACTTGAGAGTTGACTACTTGAGGGACTAAGCTGAACTGATTAAACAAGTGAAATCAGGTGCTGCTCCTGCTTGGTTGGAATGAAAGCCTGCAGCCACACTGGCCCTTTGCGGATAAGATTGAAGATCCCTGTGCTAGAGCATCCACTTTTGGTGGGAAAAAAATCATAAGTCTCTTGGGTTTGTACATAATTAAAAAAATCTTTACCTTGGTGAACATGACATTAAAAAACCCCAAACAAAAACATTCCCTGCCACCTTAACGAGTGGATTATGTAAAGTCATGCTAAAATGCCATTAGCTAATTAGTGAGGTACCTCTGTAAAGGTGCTTTAAAAAATTATGATTATGATTTATTAAAAAAAATGTGTCTCACTTCGCTGATGATGTTTCTGCATTCTCATTATAACCTTTTCTGTACAAGAATTCACAACAATCAAAGCCTTCCTCTCATCCCTTCCGTACTTGCTCTAAAATACAATAAAAGCAAGAGAAGAAAAGAAATGTCAAAGAGACATCAAGAGCTAAAGCTTTACAAAACAACAACAAAAAAAAGGTTGCACTGACAGTTCACATATTTTTTCTGCTCTGTTCTGTTCTGTGTTTTGTAACCGTTGTCTTCTTTTATCTCTGCCGTCAAAGGGCTGCCATTTTCCTGTGCAATTCGAACAATGAAGACGGAACTGTGGTTGAAGCTATCATATCTGTGTTCTGCCGTGAGTTCATTCAGAGGTTACGTCTTTCTCAGGGGACGCGGTTTCACCTGTCCTTGAATACGAGAGTAAAAAGAACTCTTAGACTGTGGAATCCCACTTGGCTCTATCCTTGGTCTTCTCTTTTTTTTCCTCGCAAATGATAGCTTAGTTCATAGAGTTTGTTGCTTGTATTGTATTTTCTGTCCAGAAGCGTCATCTATAAAAGACAAGAGGGAAAGAAAGTGTTTCAGGCAATTGGATAGAATAATATTTGGGAAGTGCACATCTTTAGTGGCAGCCTAATGTATCACCTGCGTGAAGTTGGCCCCCCCACCAACGCAAAACGTCAGCAAAATAGTCTCAATCGTTTGTGCTTCGTTTGTGCTGGTTTGTGCTGTTAAAATGTTCGTTTGTGCTGCTTCGTTTCGGAGATATTAAAGGAATATTCAAAGGTCATTCTGGGGTCACCCAGCCCCCCACATGCTCCAAATTCAACCCGAAATGGTCTCAATCGTCTTGTGCTTCGTTTGTGCTGGTTTGTGCCGTTAAAAGTTTCGTTTGTGCTGCTTTCGTTTTTAAGATATTAGACATTTAATTATGGCGCGGTGACGTCACCAGCCCCCATAGCTCCAAGTTCATTCAAAATAGTCTCAATCGTTTGTGCTTCGTTTGTGCTGGTTTGTGCCGTTAAAATTTCCGTTTGTGCTGCTTTGGATTTGGAGATATTAAAATAATATTTATAGGTCATTCTGGGGTCACCCAGCCCCCCACATGCTTCGAAACCAAATGGTCACAATCGTTTGTGCTTCGTTTGTGCTGGTTTGTGCTGTTAAAATGTTCGTTTGTGCTGCTTCGTCCGGAGATATTAAAGGAATATTCAAAGGTCATTCTGGGGTCAACCAGGCCCCCCACATGCTCCAAATTACCCTTAACGGACTCAATCGTTTGTGCTGGTTTTTGCTCTGTTTTTGTGGTGCGTTTGCCTGCTTTCGTTTTAAGATATATATTTATTTAATATGAGCATGATGGCGTCACCACCCCCCACATGCCCAAGTTCATTCAAAATAGTCTCAATCGCGTTTGGCGTTTGTGCTGGTTTGTGCTGTTAAAATTTCGCTTGTGCTGTCGGCTGAGATATTAAAATAATATTTATAGGTCATTCTGGGGTCACCCGACCTGCTCCAATTAACCCAAAATAGTCTCAATCGTTTGTGCTGCTTTCGATTTTAATATATTAGGGATTAAGTTCTGCTCCAATGCTCCAAATTGATCCGAAATGGTCTAAATCGGACACTTGCTTTTGCCGACTGTCTTTTTTATTTTAACAATACAGTTGAAGTAAAAAGGTAAAATCCGAACGACAAATCACATGAAATAGTCGCATTCACGTAATTGTTACCTAACCACTGTGCGTTTTCAACTTTTAAGAGACACAGCAGATCACAGGATGTGTGAAATGTAACACGAACTCCAAGATAAGTGTTTTTACTTGTTTCTGTATATGTTGTTATGAGAATAACAGTCGTAATATTAACATTGTCATAAATAAATAAATACACGTACCATAATCTGTTTGCTGTAGCTCTGTTTATACATACATGGGCCGTGTGTATATATGTTTGTATGAATGTGTGTGTGTGTGTGTGTGTGTGTGTGTGTGTGTATATATGTGTGTATGTATGTATATATATATATATATATATATTGTGTGTGTGTATATGTATATATTAGTGTGTGTGTGTATCTGTCTGTGGAAATTTAATGACTTAAATGACTCAATAAATTAAGATTTAAGGCAAAATGATTTTACTTGTGAAACTGAATTACTGTGAACTATCAAACATCCTTTGAAGCAAATAATGTACCTTTAAAAACTTAAACACTTAGAACAAAAATACTTGAATTTATGAAAATATTTCAATTTAAACAGTGCAATCAGTCTTTTGTGTATAACACAGCATGTGGGCATATTTTGTTTTTTTCAGACATTCCTGTCACTCCACTTCTCAGGTCATCATCCATCTCCCAGACACATGGAGACCTCCATCATACATCTCCCAGACACATGGAGCATTGCATAGCTCCATTAACCATACTAGTATTAACAATGAGTTTTCTGTTCAAGAAATTCAACATTGACAATCTTAGCTCTTTGAAAGTTGTACCATTATGATTAAAGTTAACTAATAATATTGTAACTGATAGTGTTAAAAAATGGTACTTACATTGGCCAGACTTTTTATTTAGTAACTGTCGACTTTTCCTATACTAACAACACTAATTCCCACAAGAGCACCGTGAACAGAAGTGTCACACCTAGTGGTGGGAGTGAAGTGTAACAGATTATTCTCCTTGTAAATAAATGAAAAGTTAAATCATGAGAGACAAGTGAATGAAGAAAAGAGAATTGTTTATTGAACAAATGATGATATGATTTCTCTTTTAATATCTCCTGAACCGAAGCAGCACAAACGAAACTTTTATCAGCACAAACCAGCACAAACGGAGCACAAACGATTGAGAGTATTTGGGGTGAATTCGGAGCAGGTGGGGGGGCTGGGTGACCCCAGAATGACCTATAAATATTATTTTAATATCTCCGGAACCGAAGCAGCACAAACGGAAATTTTAAGGGCACAAACCAGCACAAACGAAGCACAAACGATTGAGACTATTTTGGGTTAATTTGGAGCAGGGGGGGGGGTGGGGGGGGACCGACGTCACCGCATACATTAAATGTCTAATATCTTAAAACGAAAGCAGCACAAACGAAACTTTTAACGGCACAAACCAGCACAAACGAAGCACAAACGATTGAGACCATTTCGGGTGAATTTGGAGCATGTGGGGGGGCTGGGTGACCCCAGAATGACCTATAAATATTATTTTAATATCTCCAAATCCAAAGCAGCACAAACGAAACTTTTATCAGCACAAACCAGCACAAACGAAGCACAAACGATTGAGACTATTTTGAATGAACTTGGAGCATGTGGGGGGCTGGTGACGTCACCGCGCCACAATTAAATGTCTAATATCTTAAAAACGAAAGCAGCACAAACGAAACTTTTAACGGCACAAACCAGCACAAACGAAGCACAAACGATTGAGACCATTTCGGGTGAATTTGGAGCATGTGGGGGGGCTGGTTGACCCCAGAATTACCTTTGAATATTCCTTTAATATCTCCGGAACCGAAGCAGCACAAACGAAAATTTTAACAGCACAAACCAGCACAAACGAAGCACAAACGATTGAGACTATTTTGCTGACGTTTTGCGTTGGTGGGGGGGCCAACTTCACGCAGGTTAATGTATCAAGTGGAGCATTTTTCAGTTGTCGTTTGTTTTCAGGCGTTTCTCTCTTCAGTCTCCTCTAGAGGCGGTCAAATGCTCCTCAACTGGGTTGGTGCTGGTGATTGACTTGGCCAGTCTAAAACCTTCAAATTTTTTCCCCCCATGATAAAGTTCTTTGTTGAGTTGGCAGCATGTTTTGAATCATTGTCTTCAATCAACTGGGTTTTTGTCGTCATTCCTCTGTGTAGCTCATATACAAAATCGTGTTTCTTCAGGACCATGGTGCAGCACAGAACAGTACACAAGACTACATCTTGCTTCATGATGAAGTTTCTCCCGATTAATTTAATTAATTTCTATGTAAATTGGCAGACAAAATGTTCCTGTAAACTCTTGACATCATTCTGCTGCTCCCCTCATGAGTTCCACCATCAATAAAAATCAGTGAGAATGTTCCAGAAGCTGCAATGCAAGCCCAAGGCATGACATTACCTCCACCATACTTGACCGATGAGATTCTATGCTTTCTTCCTCCATAATTTGGCCTTTCCTTCACATTGGTAGAAGTTAATCTTGGTTTCAGAACGTTTGTAGCTCATCTCACACCCAAATGCCAACAATGTATAGCAAAAACAATAGACTCTGCCTTGGCGTTCCGAGATTTTCTAAAGTCTATGCAAATTAGGTACAATTATGAGTGAAGCGACAAATTCTAACAATTGGCTCAAATGATTTTGTCGGATCAATCCTATAGCACGTGTGGCCTGACATTGCTACAGTTGCGTATGCACAACATCAGTTCCTACCTGAAATTCATTCATTTTGAATGATTGACATACAAAAATGGAAGAATAACTGAGGATTCATCTTATCCTATCGTATATGATCTGGCTTTAAATGTCTAATGAAGACAAATAGACTCTAACCTCGACTTCGTAACAAGCCGGGATATGTGAAAGAAATAATTTCACCATGCTGTAATGTATACGTTACCAATAAAGACATCTTCTTCTTTAATTTAGTGTCTCTGAAAAGTCAACATAGCTAGTACAGCTAGCTTGCATGGTTAATCTGCTAGCAAAGCTCATACAACGCCTAGAGTGTAACATGTACATCAAATAAAGCAATTTTCACACTGGTTTCACTTTACTAACATATTAGAATACATTTAAAATAATTTGAAGCAAAAGTAAATCATATTCTGTAGCAAATCTTGTGCTGTAGGCTTTACATTTGAGCTACAACCATTTCTCATCGAAGCTACAGCCAGTGTACGCACACTAGCAACAAACTACTACACGCTTGACTTTTTGCTCTCTAGTATGAACGCAAGGTAATAATCTTGCACAAGAGGAAGTGGTATTAGGTAACATCCTTTATGCTATGAGTTATGCTACAATTGCCATTTACATCATAGTACCCCGGAATTATTATTATTGTTATTATTATTATTATTAATATTATTATTATTTTTTTTTACAAGTTGTGTTATTAAGTGAATCATCCTTGACTTTATTAGCAAAATTCTACTGGAGAGAGTGTGCATTTGGTCTGGCGTGAGATTACGTGACGCACTGCAGCTAAATTAAGAGTATCAGCATTGGGTGAGGAGATGAGGAAATGTGTTCCCACCTACGCTTCCCCATGTGCAAAGTAAATCTGTTTAAATTGTCAATGCGAGATCCAGGTATGATTTCAGGTAGAACTGAAACCTGTTTCGTTATGAATCTTCATAATTCATGATTGTACAGTAGCTCTGTGTATTTCTATCAGTAGTTGTGCTGTCCACTTTTGCAATTAACTTTTTTGCTTGCTATGTCACTTCATCATGACTGTGTGAGACAAAGCCTAAGTGTACTGAATCACAAAGTTGTAAATCAGCTTAGAAAATGTTATATATATATATATATATATATATATATATATATATATATATATATATATATATATATATATATTTTTTATTTTTTTTACGACCTTACGTCATTAAATATCTACATCAGCCAAATTAGTTGTTATGCTAATGTAAAAACTGACAAAAGCAGTCTTTGGAATAAGCAGTTATCAAAGTTTATGTACTTAGGTTTATGTCAGGGGAAGGGCTTAAGTAGCTTGAAAAAAGTCATAACTATAGGTTGGAAAGTGTAATAACAACCTTATGCCAATGAATATTTAATGTATGTCACTATAATTAGGTCAATGTATTGGAATAAGCGCTTGTAAAGACAGGTTTGTGTAGGTTTATGTCAGGTGAAGAGTTTACATGTACATAACCTGGAAAATGTCACAATGAAAGGGTGGGAAGTGTAATAACAACCTTATGATAAGAAATGTCTACTGTACG